>JALJSC010000136.1:0-327008 GCA_023969325.1 Oryzias curvinotus
TGGAGGGTGCCCCCCCCACGTCTCCCTCAGGCTGCAGTTCTGCAAACGTTCTTGCTTGTTCTCTTCCTGAACCTGTTCTGTCACGGGGGGGGGGGCTCAGGCCTCCTCCAGCATCTGTTAACAGGCCTCTGTGTGTCTCAGAGAGGAGGTGCGGCTGCTGAAGGAGGAGCTGACCGAGGAGTACGAGGCCGACAAGCAGGCGGCTCTGACGCAGCTGTCCCAGCAGAAGGAGATCGAGATGATGGCGGCCAGAGAGAGCTGGCAGAGGAAGGTGGAGGACCTGCTGGAACAGGTGATTCTGCAGGAGGCTCCGGATGGGAGGGGTCCTGAGCTGAAGCAGGAGGTGCCATGAAGCTCAGACCTCCACCCGCTCAGGTCACCTGCTAGTGTTGTTCTAGAAGAAAGTGAGGCTGTGAATATTCATGGAGGTGCTGAGCTCCTTTGATGGAGCTGCAGCAGAAACAAAGACCCAGAGTATGAATAATGAAGGGGGGGGGGGGGCTGACCCACTTTCACTCGTCTGCGACAAAAGCAGCTTCTCTGCAGAAACAAACAGAGCTCGTTTACAGAAACACCTGAGTCCATACAGGTGTCCAGGTCTGCAGGCTGGAGGGGAAAATGCTGAGTCATGCTTTGTCATGGCAACAGTCAGCTGATGTATTCAGGCGTTCTTTAGCTTTCTTTGTTCAAAAATAAGGAAATGAGTAAAGAATACAATTAGGACCATTTGAATATAAAGAGCTGCAAAGATTGTTTACGTATGTGAAGAACGTCTGCGTAGCTGAAGAACGTCTGCGTAGCTGGAGAACGTCTGCGTAGCTGGAGAACGTCTGCGTAGCTGAAGAACGTCTGCGTAGCTGGAGAACGTCTGCGTAGCTGGAGAACGTCTGCGTAGCTGAAGAACGTCTGCGTAGCTGAAGAACGTCTGCGTAGCTGACGAACGTCTGCGTAGCTGGAGAACGTCTGCGTAGCTGGAGAACGTCTGCGTAGCTGGAGAACGTCTGCGTAGCTGGAGAACGTCTGCGTAGCTGAATAACGTCTGCGTAGCTGAAGAACGTCTGCGTAGCTGGAGAACGTCTGCGTAGCTGGAGAACGTCTGCGTAGCTGAAGAACGTCTGCGTAGCTGGAGAACGTCTGCGTAGCTGGAGAACGTCTGCGTAGCTGGAGAACGTCTGCGTAGCTGGAGAACGTCTGCGTAGCTGAAGAACGTCTGCGTAGCTGAAGAATTTCTGCGTGGTTTTAGAACGCCTGCTTCAACTAAAGAACGTCCACACGTTCTCCACAGATCTCCCTGCTGAAACAGTCTCTGGAGCTGCAGCTCTCGCAGTCGCAGGCGGCGCTGCAGAAGCTGCAGTCTCAGTTCAGCCAGGAGAGGGAGCTCCTGAGCCAGCAGCTGAAAGGTGAGCACGGCGTTTTCTGACCTCTGGAGGCGGAGCTAAGCCTGAACAAAGCGCCGCTGCCTCTGACGTGTTGCTGTGTCTGCAGAGATGCAGAGGGAGCATCAGAGGAGGGAGCACCGGCTGCAGGAGGCGCACTGCTGCGCCCTCAGCACCATGGAGGAGGCCCGGCAGCACCAGATCAGAGTAAGGGCCGTCTGACAGAACCTTCACACGGGTCCACAGGTTCAGACGCCTTCTGTGGAAATGTTCACTATTTACTCATCCAGAGGGAGAACAACCGGCAGAACGTTCTCTATCCACGTTCAGTTTGTTCTGTGTGGTGGATCCATTCCATAAGATTTAAAGGTTAAAAACAAAGAACACACAAAGAGAACCACACGCAGAACCCGTGTTGAAGAGGTCAGTGGACCTCGGTTCCCCTGAGGGTGAAGTCACTCTTCAGAGGAACATCCTAGAGAACCAGGATCAACCGTCACAGGTTCCAGGTTCTCCATCTCCCCTTTCATCTCCACTCTGCCAGGCCCTGGAGGAGCGTCTGAAGCAGGAGCAGAGGGAGGAGGTCCACGCGCTAAAGGAGGCCCACAGGAGAACCCTAGAAATCCTGCGGCAGAGCCAGCAGTCAGAGCAGGAACATGCCAGACTCTGCGCCTTTGAGCTGGTAAGACGAAGGAACGGAAAATGCCAAGCTGCGGTACTAGCTGGCACACACTTCCTGTATGGTTCTGGGTTATTATGAAGGCGCTTCCTGATCCAAGGCACGTTCTCTGTTCCTGCAGGGAAGGACCGTCTCTGTTTCTAAAGGAGAACGTTTGATTTGATTTGATTTGATTTGAAATGGTTTATTTCAAGCAATCAAATAACAATACACAAAAGCAATATATCATCAGTTATACATTCATACAGTAACTAATCAAACTTAGGTTAATTAGACATATTAATAATATATGGCTTGAAAGGAAAAGTAGAAGGAAAGTGAACTTATATAATCCCACCCCGTATACTATAACCATTTATTACATGATTTATCAATATCCGGTTCCTAGTTTTTATCAGACAGAATTAAAAATCATAAAGTATCAATAAAGCACATGACAAAGATGAATTACTTAATTATTATGTAAAAATAACTATTTTAGAAATCAACATGGCAAATGCAGATCAGTTATCTAAAATATATGTTACTCATAAAAGTCATTCATATGATTAGAACATAATACTATATCAGTAAAATAGACACAACACTGTTCAGAGATTTCATAGTAAAATTTCATCAAGTATCAAAAGTTAAAAACGTGCAAAATTATGTTACATTAGGAAAGATTTTTGAATCAATTTGTCAATTTTGGAGCAATTGAAGTAATATCATTAAACATCGATCAATGTAACCATTTTCAATAATTGATTAATCATTTGTTTTACTTTTTTTTATAATAAAGTAATGCTGTAAGGGAAATATAAAAAGGGTCCATAATCTGTGGATTGTCAAAGGTTGGCGTTTCTTCTTCTGCTGATGAACGTTTCTGTTCCTGCAGAACATGTCCTTCACTGTCAGAGTTCTCCAGTGTTCCTGTATCTGCTCTCTCAGCCTCAGTCTAAGTGATGTTTCTTTGGTCCTGGTAAATCCTGGTATCTAGATAATTCTGACTCGCCTTTGGGTGGTCCTGTCGAAGTCCTGGAGTAGGGGGGGCATGTCTAAGCTAAATCCTGTTGTGTGTGAGGGGGGTGGGGGTCTAGGCTGAAGCCTGTTGCTGGGACGGTCCTGTCTAATTCCTGGCGTGTGTCTAATTCCTGGCGTGTGTCTAATTCCTGGAGTGTGTCTAATTCCTGGCGTGTGTCTAATTCCTGGAGTGTGTCTAATTCCTGGCGTGTGTCTAATTCCTGGCGTGTGTCTAATTCCTGGCGTGTGTCTAATTCCTGGTGTGTGTCTAATTCTTGGTGTGTGTCTAATTCCTGGCGTGTGTGTGTTCCTCACCTGTCCCGTCGGTGTCGGGCAGCCTCCCTGCGTGCCGAGCTGAACCACCTCCACGCCGCGGCCATCGAGCACCTGAAGCACATCCACATGAAGGAGAACGCGGCGGCCAAGCGGGAGCTGGACAAAGTCCGGGAGCAGAACCACAAAAAGGTAGCTTGGATGGTGTGTGCGAAGGCCGGCCGCCCGCCCAGCTACATCCCCCGGCGGGCCTCTTCTCCGGTCAAGTGTGGCCATCGTCTCTCCGCTTTCAAGGAAGCAAGAGCTTCACCGCGTTCCGCGTCTCCGACCGGAGGCAGAGATGCTTGTTCCCGTACCGTAGCAAAACCGGCATCACCGACCTGGACCACGAGATCCACGCCCTGAACTGAGACCTATCAGACACTCTGACACAGATGAGAGCTTGAGCTGGAAGGGCAAAAGAGGTCCTGGCGGGTCCGCAGCGAGGCCACACCCAGATAAAAGGTCGGAGCCTCCCCCCCCTGAGGAACGCCCATGGACCATAAACCACTAACCTGAAATGTGAGCTGGTGGTTCCTGTGTGGTTCCTGTGCCGCAGGAAGCCCACGAGCAGGACCCTCACAAGAGACACGAGCGGGACCCTGGGGAGGCTGAGCGTGGCTCACCACCGGGAGACGCAGATCCTGCTGGCCGACTTCAACAAGGCCAGGAGGTCCTGAAGGACAGATCTCCGCTCTGCAGATACTGTGAGGCGGCACACCTCTGAAGCTCCTCCCACGCGCTGAGGCTCCTCCCACACGCGTGTCCTCTGTTTCAGGCTGGAGGGGACGGAGGAGAAGATGCGGAACCGAGAGAGCCGGCCGGAGGACCTCCACCTGATCGCCGAGCTCAGAGAGATGGTCAGCGAGCGGGAAGCTCCTGGTCAAGAAGCTGGTGGGTGAGGAACCGGGGCGGTTCTGATGGGATCCGGTCCTCATCCTGGGGGGCGGGGGCGGTCTGTCAGACGTTTCTGAGTCCAGACTCTGACCATCTCCTTCCAGGACGATAAGAGTTCTACCAGCTGAGAGCTGGTCAACAGGGAGAGCAGCTTCAACAAGGTCTTCAACTCCAGCGCCAACGTCGGCGTCATCAACCCTCTGATCAAGGTGAGTCCCGTAGGCCCCGCCCCCACAGAGCCCAGCCGCCGTGTGTTTCTGCTGGAAACGTTCTCCAGGGTTCCTCTCTGAGCTGCAGACCGGAACCCAGCAGCTGACAGGACAGTCCCGGTTCTGTGTTCTGCAGAGAACGTTTGACCCCCCAAAGGTCAAAGCCTCAGCTGGAGAACATCTGAAGGAACAACACGTTCACCTAAACACTGATCCAGAAACTATCATCTCCATCCTCACCCCCCAACACCCCCCCCCCCCCCCCCCACGGAGAACCACAACCCCACCTCCCCCCACAGCCCCTCCTTTCCTGTCTTACCTGGGGGAGGGCTGAGCTGGGTTTCCGGGTCACGTGACCTGCTGCCCTCCCGTCGTCTCATCGTCCAATCAGAAGCAGGTGTTGGTTCTTCAGGGAAGGACTGGAGGTTCTGGAGCTGAAGTTCTGTCCTTTTTCTGTCAGAACGTTCTGAGTGAAGCTCCTTTTTTCTGAAACCTGCGGGATAAGGGACCCATGGGGAAAGGGGGCGGGGCTTCATGAGGTGATGCATCTTTGCTGAAGGATTCTCAGAACTTTGACCCATTTGGAAAGACGATCAAAAAGGCGGGACAAACATCTGTCACCTGCTTAAACACGCCCCCTAAAGCCAGCGTGACGGACAGCTGTCAATCAAAATAAAAGCATTTTAAATGGTTTCAGCAGGAAGTGAGACTTAAAAATGGCGGCTGAAGGCGCCAGCTCAGCGTAGCTTCTTGGAAGGTCTGAGCGTTCCTCCCTGGAGTGACAGCGTCCTGGCTTCAGATGAAGATGACCGGTTGGAGGTTCTGGAGTTCTGACCCGGTTCAGCCGCTCTCATGTCTCTCTATCTGTGTCTGTAGTCGAAAAAGGGCAGCCAATCAGATCGCCGCCTCAACAGCTTCCCTAGCCACTCCGCTCTGCGATTCGTCAGCCCCCCAACCACCAGTCAGGAGGGCCAGGAGGAGGCGGGACGGGAGGTGGAGGAGGTAGGACCAGGAGGCCAAACTGTGTCTCCTCACTCCCCCCTCCAGAGGTCTCTCCCCCAGTGTAAGAAAACCCCACCGCTGTTCAGACATCTTCCTCATCCTCTTCATCCTCCTCCTCATCCTCAAAGCTTTAGGAGGTGAAAACTGCTCACAGCTGACAGACGCTGCCCCCCCCCCGATGAATGAATGGTTTATGCCCCGCCCATAAATCCACAGAAGCACACATCAAAGCCCAGAAATATTACTATACCCCCCCCCCCAATGGTGAGGGCCGCTCTTTTTATGTTCCAGGAAAGAGGAGGGACTGATGATCGGGGGGGGGGGGGTGTTTAATACATGAAAGTCATTCTGTCTGAGGGGGGGGGCCCACTGCCTCCATAAGGTCATAAGCCTGACTTCCTGTCCACTGTGAGAACACCCCCCCCCTTAAACATCCTGACCTGGCCCCGCCCCCTCAGCCAGAGTTCTCCTGGGATGGTTGGACCGTCAACATCCGGTCCTCGTGTTCCTGTGGGAAGAATCTACAGAGCCATGCACCCCCCCCCCCTCCAAGCCTTCATTCTCATTGGTGCTCCATCTTGCCCCCCCCACAGCGTGTGTGTGACCCCCCAGCCTCCTCTGCGTTTTAACAGGTTGTGTCTTTCTTCCTCCGTCAGCCTTCCTGAAGCCGACGTCGAGGCGCCATCACACCTGAGGGAGGCGGGTCCAAGCAGAGAGGAGGCGGAGCTTCCCTCCCGGTCCTCCTCTTTCTCAACGCAAAAAATGTTCCCCAGTTCTGTCAAAAACAGAGGGGACGGACAGGAAGCTGAAGCCGCTGATTGATCGCTCGCATTGCTCCATTCATGACCATAATGGGGGGGGGGGTTTTGTAGGAGGAGCTGAGGTGTCCAAAGTCTAACCACTTTCATTCCTGTCAGAATCTGCATAAACCATAAACGGTTTAAGTTATAAACAGACCAATCAGGTGCCTCCATGAAAGTAGGTGGAGCCTGCTGGCCCCCACGTCCAACACTCAAAGCATTTGATTGACAGATTTCATGTTACCAGGGGTGTGGCCTTCGAACCAGCTCACTCCTGATTGGTAGGCTGGTTGCCATAGCAACTCAGACCGATCGCCGCTCACTGACTCCATGTTGGAGCCAGACGGTTGGAGCCAGACTAAGTCATGGTCCACTCCCTAAAGCACAGTCTGAAACCAGAGAACTGGATCTGTCGACGTCCCTCCCCCCTCCGAACTGCGGCGTGCTACCAGCAGAGACGCTGTGACTCCGCCCCTTATTTCATGTCCTTATCCTTCCATTGGCGGTTTTCCCGCAGCGTTAGAGCAGCAGCAGACGCAGCGGAGCGGCTTCAGCTGCCTGTCCCACAGCCTCACCTGTAAATACTCACCTGGGCTGGCGGGGGTTGGGGTGGGGCGGGGCTTATGGGTTCTGAACGCTCCGAGTCCGGCGCCCGGCACTTTCAATGCTCCACCATTTATGCTAGGAGAGGCGTCTGTTTTTCTGTGGTCCGTTTGGGACGAGGCGTGGCCAGGACGCTTCGGCAGTTTCCTGGTCACGCCTGGGGGGCGGCGCCGACCACAGAGCATGAGAAAACAGACATGCTGCCGTGTCTCACATCAACATTTTAGTGCTCAGAGTTCTCGTGGTTCTGTACAGACTGCATGGTCTTCATCAGCCCTCAGAGGCTTCAGCGGGATGAACGCTCGTCTTCCTCGGAGAACCAGCTGAGGTGTCAGCGGGTCGGGAAGCTTCCGCCGCGGTTTGGAGCAGCGCCGCGGCGTCACAAACGTCTTCATGTTTACGGGGTTATCGGTCTGCACGCAGGGTCCGTCTATAACCTGGACTCGGCTGCAAACGTCCAACAGACTGTTTACAAAGAGAAAACCAGGCTCTGCCCCATCTCTTGTCTTTATCCTCATTAGGGGCGGAGTCTGCCCACCTGTGTACCTGCACGTCATGAAGAGACTTATGGATGTGACGACTTTAGGCAGCTTCCCCGCCTTTTGTTAAAGAGCGAAGCTTAAAGAAGTCTTTAAGGCCCCTCCCACTCTGCTGTGCTTTATCCTTTGATTATAGGCTCCGCCCCTCCACCTCAGAACTTTTCTCATAGACCCAAATATGGAGAATTTTCTTCAAATCTCAGAATGTTAGTTTCTTTAACGCATCACGTCTTTATTTCCACCTCTTCCTCGCTTCTCAGAAACCAGCTGCTCAGATGTTTCCGTGACATCACATGACCAGCGGCGTTTCTTTATGTGCCTGAAACGAGTTTTGGCGGCTGTCCGGATGGAGATTTTCGATCCTTGTGTGCAGACGAAGCGTGACACGCTGAACCACAGCTGGTTTCAATCCTCCACACTGTGAAGTTTAGATTTATTTCAGATCTTTAGGATTTATGAGGATTTGGGTTTTTCTGAAGATATTTTCTCACAATCACATCACACGATGTTCTTGACAAACCAAAGGACTGTTCTTTCCAGGGAAAGTTCAAGAACCGTTGGGTTTTCAATGCTTTTCCTGATCGCTTTGATCCAGTGTGATCAGGTCAGACGTTTGGACCTGAAGGATCCAGTCGCTCCAAGGCGTTTCCAATCACATGGATCACAGCGATCAGGAAAGGTGGGTCTGTCCGTCAACCTGTCCTCCGTCTGGAACAGAGTCTCCGGTCCGGAGTCCCTGATCCAGCGTCTTCGTTTCTTGCATCTCTGCTCCGCCGTCTCGGTTCCGGAGTCTGCGTTCCGCCGTCTCCGTCTAGAATGGCGTCTCCGTCTGGGATGGTGTCTCCGTCTGGGATGGCGTCTCCGTCTAGAATGGCGTCTCCATCTAGAACGGCGTCTCCATCTAGAACGGCGTCTCCATCTAGAACGGCGTCTCCGTCTAGAACGGCGTCTCCGTCTAGAACGGCGTCACCTTCTAGAATGGCGTCTCCCTCTCTGGAATGGCGTCTCCGTCTCTCGAACGGCGTCTCAATCTAGAACGGCGTCTCCATCTAGAATGGCGTCACCTTCTAGAATGGCGTCTCCGTCTCTGGAACGGTGTCTCCATCTAGAACGGCGTCTCCATCTAGAACGGCGTCTCCATCTAGAACGGCGTCTCCGTCTAGAACGGCGTCACCTTCTAGAACGGCGTCTCCGTCTCTGGAATGGCGTCTCCATCTAGAATGGCGTCTCCATCTAGAACGGCGTCTCCATCTAGAACGGCGTCTCCGTCTAGAACGGCGTCACCTTCTAGAATGGCGTCTCCGTCTCTGGAATGGCGTCTCCGTCTCTGGAACGGCGTCTCCGTCTAGAATGGCGTCTCCGTCTAGAATGGCGTCACCTTCTAGAATGGCGTCTCCGTCTCTGGAATGGCGTCTCCGTCTAGAATGGCGTCTCCATCTAGAATGGCGTCTCCATCTAGAACGGCGTCTCCGTCTAGAACGGCGTCACCTTCTAGAATGGCGTCTCCGTCTCTGGAATGGTGTCTCCGTCTGGGATGGCGTCTCCGTCTAGATTGGCGTCTCCATCTAGAACGGCGTCTCCGTCTAGAACGGCGTCACCTTCTAGAATGGCGTCTCCGTCTCTGGAATGGCGTCTAGAATGACGTCTCCGTCTAGAATGGCGTCTCTGTCTAGAATGGTGTCTCCGTCTAGAACGGCGTCTCCGTCTAGAATGACGTCTCCGTCTAGAATGGCCTCTCTGTCTAGAATGGCGTCTCCGTCTAGAACGGCGTCTCCGTCTAGAACGGCGTCTCCGTCTATGGAATGGCGTCTCAGTCTAGACTGGCGTCTCCGTCTAGAACGGCGTCTCCGTCTAGAACGGCGTCGGCGTCTCCGTCTAGAACGGCGTCTCCGTCTAGAATGGCGTCTCCGTCTCTGGAATGGCGTCTCAGTCTAGACTGGCGTCTCCGTCTGGAATGGCGTCTCAGTCTAGACTGGCGTCTCCGTCTGGAATGGCGTCTCCGTCTAGAATGGCGTCTCCGTCTAGAATGGCGTCTCCGTCTAGAATGGCGTCTCCGTCTAGAATGGCGTCTCCGTTTAGAATGGCGTCTCCGTCTAGAATGGCGTCTCCGTTTAGAATGGCGTCTCCGTCTAGAATGGCGTCTCGGTCTAGAATGGCGTCTCCGTTTAGAATGGCGTCTCCGTCTAGAATGGCGTCTCCGTCTAGAATGGCGTCTCCGTCTAGAATGGCGTCTCCGTTTAGAATGGCGTCTCCGTCTAGAATGGCGTCTCCGTTTAGAATGGCGTCTCCGTCTAGAATGGCGTCTCCGTCTGGAGCGGCGTCTCTGTCTAGAATGGCGTCTCCGTCTGGAATGGCGTCTCCGTCTAAAATGGCGTCTCCGTCTAGAAAGGCGTCTCCGTCTAGAACGGCGTCTCCGTCTAGAACGGCGTCTCCATCTATGGAATGGCGTCTCAGTCTAGACTGGCGTCTCTGTCTAGAACGGCGTCTCCGTCTAGAACGGCGTCTCCGTCTAGACTGGCGTCTCCGTCTAGAACGGCGTCTCCGTCTAGAACGGCGTCTCCGTCTATGGAATGGCGTCTCAGTCTAGACTGGCGTCTCCGTCTAGAACGGCGTCTCCGTCTAGAACGGCGTCGGCGTCTCCGTCTAGAACGGCGTCTCCGTCTAGAATGGCGTCTCCGTCTCTGGAATGGCGTCTCAGTCTAGACTGGCGTCTCCGTCTGGAATGGCGTCTCAGTCTAGACTGGCGTCTCCGTCTGGAATGGCGTCTCCGTCTAGAATGGCGTCTCCGTCTAGAATGGCGTCTCCGTCTAGAATGGCGTCTCCGTCTAGAATGGCGTCTCCGTCTAGAATGGCGTCTCCGTTTAGAATGGCGTCTCCGTCTAGAATGGCGTCTCGGTCTAGAATGGCGTCTCCGTTTAGAATGGCGTCTCCGTCTAGAATGGCGTCTCCGTCTAGAATGGCGTCTCCGTCTAGAATGGCGTCTCCGTTTAGAATGGCGTCTCCGTCTAGAATGGCGTCTCCGTTTAGAATGGCGTCTCCGTCTAGAATGGCGTCTCCGTTTAGAATGGCGTCTCCATCTAGAATGGCGTCTCGGTCTAGAATGGCGTCTCCGTCTGGGATGGCGTCTCCGTCTAGAACGGCGTCTCCATCTAGAATGGCGTCTCCGTCTAGAATGGCGTCTCCGTTTAGAATGGCGTCTCCATCTAGAATGGCGTCTCCGTCTAGAACGGCGTCTCCATCTAGAATGGCGTCTCGGTCTAGAATGGCGTCTCCGTCTGGGATGGCGTCTCCGTCTGGGATGGCGTCTCCGTCTAGAATGGCGTCTCAGTCTGGCGTCTCTGCTCCGGCATCACTCCTCACATCCACGTTTACAGGTTTTTATAGACTTTGTGTTTCCTGCCGGGTTGGGGTGGGACCGGTTTTCACCTTCAGCTCAGAACCAGACGGGTTCTGAGCGGAACGTCCGACTGTCTTTTTTAACTGCACTCCTTTCAGAACATGTTTGTATTTGGATCATTTCTGTTGTGTGATCTGGAACAGTAAACTCTGGATTATCAGATAAAAACTGTTTTGCTCATTTGTTTACTTCTAGTTTGGTCACAAAATACACCCCCCCCCCCCCCTACTTAATAAAAACACAGAAATATTTGTTCCCACATAAAATGAAACAGAGGTCGTTTTTCTACCCGGTAACAGGATCTGATTGGATGAAAGTTTCTTCAGCAGCAGGAAGAAGCGAGTCAGGAGAACCCCGTTAGACGTGGAACGTCTTTTATTCTGTGGAACAAACACAAACTTCTGTTTCACATCACAACAAATTGGTTACATTTCTGCGGTGTACTTGCTGCAGGTCGGATGACGAACACGGAGATAAAATCTCTCCCTCCATTTATCAGAAAAATCAGAGAACTGAAAACATCCTGCAGTTTGGGAGTTCTGCCACTAGGAGGCGCCAGATTCACGGATATCATCTCTAAATGGGTCAGGACGGTTGGGCCGCTTGCTGCTGATGTCAGAACAGCAGGCGTCATGTGTTTGACCTTGGGAAGCAGCGAGGCTCATGGGAGATGGAGTTTTCAGGCCACCTGCAGGATCAGGTCAGGTGTAAATGGGGGGGTTTAGCAGATCACACCACCCTGATGGGTCAATCTTGAGGGAGGGGGGACCTCCTGTGACCCTGACGGGGTGTGGGGGGGGCACTTCCTGCGACCCTGGGGGGGCGCATGCCTCAGCTGCTCAGCAGGACGATGATGTAGATGAGCAGCAGGCAGATGAGGATGAGTGTGAAGTTCACAAACAGCTCCTGCAGGTTCCTCTTGGCCTGGGGGTTCACCTCGATCTGGGACGCCCGGCGGATGGCCGACTTGGTCATGTGCTGCACGCGCTCCATGGGGGGGCCGGTTAGATTTTGGCGGTTAGGGTGGGAGGATCAGAGAGAAGCCGCTGAAGATCCGCCGAAGACTTTTCTTCTGTAGATCAGGAGCAGAAAGAGCTTCAGTTAGACTCGCTTAATGACAGGCTAAAGCCCCCCCACCCCATGTGGACACCCCCCCCGGGACAGTATCTGAGGGGGGGAATGTGACCTTTCAGCATCGCAGCTCATGGAGCGATTAGAGTGGAGCGGCTGAGAGGCGCCAGCTGAGCGTGTTGATGTGTGAACACCCCCCCCCCCACCTCCCCCCCACACACATGCATACGCACATGTACACACACATGCACATGCACAAGGCTGTGTAAACTCTACAGGTGGAAGACTTTCCTCCTGCAGTTAAACCCTGTTGCTGTTGAAGCTCCGCCCCCTTTCTCATCTGATTGGACAGTTATTTTTCTTCTGGAACTGGTTTGGAGGCCGTCTGACCCCCCTCCTGGTGTCCCACGTCGCTAACTTCCTGCTTGGTTCAAGTCGGGGTCCTGGGTTGCTGGAGCCTATCCCAGCTGTTGAAGGATGAGGGCGGGTTTACTCTGGACGGGCCACCAGTCCGTCCCTCATTCAGAACACTCAAACGCAGAGGATGAACTCCACCGGGACTTGAACCAGGACCTTCTCACTGTGGGGACAGAGTGCCGACCACTACTCCACCGCGTCGCCCAGTTCAGAAATCAAATGTTCTGCAGGAAAAGATTTCTTGAAAACTTTTCTTCATCATGAGCGTGCACATACGTGCATGAGCGTGCACATACGTGCATGAGCGTGCACGTGTTTCTGCAGCAGGGCAGAGCTCTCCTCTCTGTCTCCTCAAACAGAGCCGTCATGGCTGCTCCTCTCAGGACAAACAGCCTTAGGCGCTGACAGTTTTATCTGCTGTGAAAAGGAGTCACAGTTTATGTGGACGCCTGGCAGGAGCAGCAGGAGGAGCCACAGGAGGAGCCGCAGGAGGAGCTGCAGGAGGAGTAGCAGGAGGAGCAGCAGGAGGAGCCGCAGGAGGAGCTGCAGGAGGAGCAGCAGGAGGAGCTGCAGGAGGAGCAGCAGGAGGAGCAGCAGGAGGAGCAGCAACGGGATACGGGTCTGAAGCGCCTCTAAAGGTTGGGACGGACCCTGTTGGAACCTCAACCAGAAGCCTTGCTGATCTCCTTGTGGCTCCCCGTTCTAAACGCTCAGAACCTTCAGCAGAAGTCCCCAGAAGAACCTCGGTTCCCCTGAGAACGTCTCTGATGCAGAGTTCTGCTCGGCTCGACCCACATTCAGATGTGAGACCCCCAGACCTCTGGACCCTCTGCTCCTGAGCTGGACTGTGTCTGAGCGTCTCTGGTCCAGCTCAGCCTGACCCTCTTGTCAGGTTCCTCTCCAGAACCAGAACCACACCTGCGGTTCCAGTTTGGACTTTACCGGGTCGACCTGTACTTCCACTGAGTTTGTCTACATTAAAGACAAAAGTCAGGAATATTAGAAAAACGAGTGAGAACTAAGTCCGCCAGGTTCTACCCTCCACCGCCCTCACCAGCTGAGTGGCTGCTACACCCCCCCCCACCCCCCCAGGCCTTAACCAGCCTGGTCAGTGCTGCAAATTCATTTTACATCTCCATAGCAACCATCTTATTTTCTGGCCTCCTGGGGGCGACGAACACGTCTGTGTCACTTTTAGAAGAATCAGCAGAAGCAAAGTTTGGGATTTCCTTGGCAACAGGTTTTTGGTAGCCACTCCCACATTCCTATTATGTTCAGACTGTATCGTTCAGTTTGAGCTAACGATTCTAGTAGAACGCCACTTTTGGGAGCTCGCCATGCTAACGGCCTTCAAAATCTACAGCTTTCAATGCCGACATTTATTCCCAAGCAGTTTCCCATGATGCTCCAGGAGTTAGGAGGTGACAGAACCCGAAGAGCAGTTTCCATCTGTAGCTGGGGGAGCTGTAGCTTGTCGTTTGTTCTTCCTGTTGTTTGTTCTTCCTGTTGTCGTTTGTTCTTCCTGTTGTTTGTTCTTCCTGTTGTTTGTTCTTCCTGTTGTTGTTTGTTCTTCCTGTTGTCGTTTGTTCTTCCTGTTGTTTGTTCTTCCTGGTGTTGTTTGTTCTTCCTGTTGTTGTTTGTTCTTCCTGTTGTCGTTTGTTCTTCCTGTTGTCGTTTGTTCTTCCTGTTGTTTGTTCTTCCTGTTGTCGTTTGTTCTTCCTGTTGTTGTTTGTTCT
Organism: Oryzias curvinotus; assembly: GCA_023969325.1. Taxonomy (NCBI): domain Eukaryota; kingdom Metazoa; phylum Chordata; class Actinopteri; order Beloniformes; family Adrianichthyidae; genus Oryzias; species Oryzias curvinotus. Next base: position 14,041 of record JALJSC010000136.1, read on the forward strand.
TCCTGTTTTCGTTTGTTCTTCCTGTTGTCGTTTGTTCTTCCTGTTGTTTGTTCTTCCTGTTGTCGTTTGTTCTTCCTGTTGTCGTTTGTTCTTCCTGGTGTTTGTTCTTCCTCTTGTCATTTGTTCTTCCTGTTGTTTGTTCTTCCTGTTGTTGTTTGTTCTTCCTGTTGTTGTTTGTTCTTCCTGTTGTCGTTTGTTCTTCCTGTTGTTGTTTGTTCTTCCTGTTGTTGTTTGTTCTTCCTCTTGTTGTTTGTTCTTCCTGTTGTTTGTTCTTCCTGGTGTTGTTTGTTCTTCCTGTTGTTGTTTGTTCTTCCTGTTGTCGTTTGTTCTTCCTGTTGTCGTTTGTTCTTCCTGTTGTTTGTTCTTCCTGTTGTCGTTTGTTCTTCCTGTTGTTGTTTGTTCTTCCTGTTGTCGTTTGTTCTTCCTGTTGTCGTTTGTTCTTCCTGTTGTTTGTTCTTCCTGTTGTCGTTTGTTCTTCCTGTTGTCGTTTGTTCTTCCTGGTGTTTGTTCTTCCTCTTGTCATTTGTTCTTCCTGTTGTTTGTTCTTCCTGTTGTTGTTTGTTCTTCCTGTTGTCGTTTGTTCTTCCTGTTGTCGTTTGTTCTTCCTGTTGTTGTTTGTTCTTCCTGTTGTTGTTTGTTCTTCCTCTTGTTGTTTGTTCTTCCTGTTGTTTGTTCTTCCTGTTGTTGTTTGTTCTTCCTGTTGTTGTTTGTTCTTCCTGTTGTCGTTTGTTCTTCCTGTTGTCGTTTGTTCTTCCTGTTGTTTGTTCTTCCTGTTGTCGTTTGTTCTTCCTGTTGTTGTTTGTTCTTCCTGTTTTCGTTTGTTCTTCCTGTTGTCGTTTGTTCTTCCTGTTGTTTGTTCTTCCTGTTGTCGTTTGTTCTTCCTGTTGTCGTTTGTTCTTCCTGTTGTTTGTTCTTCCTGTTGTCGTTTGTTCTTCCTGTTGTTGTTTGTTCTTCCTGTTTTCGTTTGTTCTTCCTGTTGTCGTTTGTTCTTCCTGTTGTTTGTTCTTCCTGTTGTCGTTTGTTCTTCCTGTTGTCGTTTGTTCTTCCTGGTGTTTGTTCTTCCTCTTGTCATTTGTTCTTCCTGTTGTTTGTTCTTCCTGTTGTTGTTTGTTCTTCCTGTTGTCGTTTGTTCTTCCTGTTGTCGTTTGTTCTTCCTGTTGTTGTTTGTTCTTCCTCTTGTTGTTTGTTCTTCCTGTTGTTTGTTCTTCCTCTTGTCGTTTGTTCTTCCTGTTGTTTGTTCTTCCTGTTGTCGTTTGTTCTTCCTGTTGTTGTTTGTTCTTCCTGTTGTTGTTTGTTCTTCCTGTTGTTGTTTGTTCTTCCTGTTGTTGTTTGTTCTTCCTGGTGTTGTTTGTTCTTCCTCTTGTTGTTTGTTCTTCATGTTGTTGTTTTCCTCCCTCCTGGTTTGTGAGTTTCCATCAAAGTTCTTCGTTGTATTTTTAGCACTGATGACTTCAGCTCTTTGTTCTGCCCCCCCCCCAACCCCCATCAACAGCTGAATGCCTCCGCTGTGACGGGGGCGGGGCTTGGAAGAACGTTTCTTTTCCAAGGTGAATCTGAAATACCACGGCACATCTGCCTGTTTCCATGGAAACGCAGAACCCGCTCAGGTGTGTTCTGGTGTGACCCAGAACCTGAGGGGGCGGGGCTTCCTCAGAGATGGTCAGAAGCTGAAACATTGATGAGCAGAGGCTGACCTCCTAACCAAACTAGGACGCTCAGCGGCACATTTCACATGGGGGGGGGGTTCCTGTCAGATGATCTAAAAGAACCCAGAGATCATGCAGGAACCTCCACGTTCATGACCTGAAGGTTCCATCTGGACTCTTCAGACGGGGAGAACAGGACCGCGATCTAACCCGCCGATGGAATCCCGGTCATGTGACGATTATCACGGATCAAACTGTTGACCCCCCCTCAGATCAAATGTTGGATCCGTCAGAGATCTTCAGACAGAACCTTCATCTGCATCATGTGACTCAGAAATCTGCAGGTTCTTACCTCAGAGGCAGAGGAGGACGGAGCCGTCCGCAGTTTGACGGAGAAATGTCAGAAATGCAGCTTCACCCGCCTGGACAGCAGGAGGAGGAGGAAGAGGAGGAGGAAGAGGAGGAGGAAGAGGAGGAGGAAGAGGAGGAGGAGGAAGAGGAGGAGGATCCAGGTCTGATGAGGTTAGAAGTTCAGGATTTATTTTCAGTTGATGTTTTTTTCTAAATCATATTTGTATCTTAACTCTGACTTCAGAGGTCAGACTTGGTTGAACTCTGGCTGCAGGAGGACAATCAAACCTCTGAGGGATATTTTCTGTGGTTCTGGAGGATCCAATAGAACTCTCTAGAACCCCCCCCCCCCCCCCCCATGTAGCAGCAGAGGATCTGACTGCTCTGAAGGAGTCTCTTCATCTGACTAACAGAAAATCGTGGTCTTCCTCCATCTCTGCAGCCTTACATGGTCAAATGACAGAAACCCCCCCCCCCCCCATTTTTTTCCTGGAGGGCAGGTGGGGGACGTGGGGGGTGGGGGGTGGGAGAGGTTGGTTTTGATCAGATCAGACCTGAACAAACCCAGAATTCAAAGGAGAGAGAGAAGAAAAAACTTCATAGACAAAACAGAGACAGATTCCTGCAGGAGTGACTCCTCCCCCCCCCCCCCCCCCACTCCTCAGACACAATCTTTGTTCTTCCAGCTCCTCCTGCAGGCATGTTATGTTCAGGCGGTCAGCTGATCGGAGAACCCGAGCGTCCCTGTGAGGAACATCTGCAGCACCCGTTTGTTTTTCTTCTGCATCAGCTGGCTTTGTTTTGCCCCCCCCCCCCCTGCCCTCCCCCGCTGCCGTGGGCCGCTCCGGCACAAATCTGCTTTTTTGGGCCCTCCCCTCTCCTAATATGGGGGGGTTGTGTCCTCGCTACGGTTTCTATATTTGGACCTGCAAGCTGCTGAGACCCCCCCCCCAGCCCCCCCCTCCCCTCTGACCCGAGGAAAACTGTGGAGGAAACGCTCTGCCCCCCCCCCAGCAGTTCTGAGGAGAAAACTGCAGCCTGGTACCAACGATGTCCATCTGAGAGCGCCCCCCCCCCTCCTGTTTTGGCCCCCGTCAGGAGGTGGGATAGGCTCCAGCAACCCGCGGGTTGCTGGAGCCTATCCCACCTCCTGGCGGGATTAACACAAGTTCCTCAGGAATCTGCGGAAAGTTCCATGTCAGGATCTCCTGGAGGCAGGGGGGTCCTCCGTGTGACCTCCTGCCTCCAGCAGAAGGAGGTCATGTGACTTTAAAAAGACCTCCATGGGGGGAGGAGGGGGGGGGGCGGCTTTAAGGGATCAAACTTTAAATCTGTGAGAAACCTGACGTCCACAAATAAAAGCTGCACCTGATCACCTGTCCCGGCTCCAACACCCACCCCCCCTCAGTGCCAAGATTCCCGGGAGACTCTGGGCTTTGGAACATCAAGGACGTTCTGAAAATACCACCGGGCTGAGCCGGACCGGGCCGGGCTGGGATTTTTGTGCATGTTTGTCATTCCACCTTAAATAGAAGCCGATCTGACAGGAACCACCTTCTTCTGCTCTGCTGCTGCTCCGATCAGGACGCCACAAGAACCAGAACCAGAACCAGGGTTTGGGCATTGTCTCCCTCAGCCTGACCAAACCATGGTTCCTCCACCTCCGTGCCTCAGACTGAGGCTGCGTGGTGGAGGAGGGTCTCCATCAGTCCAGAATGATATTCTGAAATGTCCTCTCGTCGCCTCTTCAGGTTTGGTGAAAACTATTTTCTGGAAGGTTTACCCCCCCCCCCCCCCCCCCCCCCCCCCCCGTGAGCAGGTTCTGCCGGGTTCTGCCGCTGCCTGTCAGACTGCGGCCTTTTGATGAGCGGGGGGGGGGGATTCTTTCCACTGAAACAATAAGCTCTATAAAAAGCACCCCCCCCCCTGACAAAGGCACCTCTGTGGAGTCAAATGGTTCATCCGAGGAACTGACCTGGGGGGCGGGGCTACTTTTTGTGATGCTGTTGGACGACTGACTGTCCAATTTTTTTAATATCCGACTCCACTTTAATCTGATCCTAAAATGTCATTTTAGTTTGATTTTAATTTAATTTTCAGTTTTAATTAATTTGATATAAATGAATCTGAATTAACTCTGAATTTAATCCATTGTTTCTTTAAATGTAATCTGATTACAGTCTGATTTTACACAGAGTAATATCTAAATTAACTCTGACTGTAATGTGATTTGAATTGTACAGATTAAAAAGTAGTGGGCCTTGGATTGATCCCTGGGGAACCCCACAATTAATTCCATAGGCCTTGGAGGAGCATGTAATCTGATTACTTTAATCTGTGAGAGAGGATTAAATGATTTATCTTTGTGATGAAAGTTCAGCACGCCTTATAAGGAGCTGTCATGTGATTGGCTGGTTTGCCTTTAGGAGCGGTGGGACAGGTGAAGTGAGTGTCCAGCAGGGATCGTGGTACTAAAGTGGTTCCGCGTGTTCTCCAACCACAATAATCGTCCTATAATGGGTCGACCCCCTGTCCTAAAGCGCTGCGGGCCCAGCTGGGATCCCTGAGGTGCTCCAAGTCTCCCTGTCTGGCGTCCTAAATAACTTTCAAACTCACTGTGACTCTGTAGAACTGTAGCAAGCAGACGGGTTTCAAACCATCGTCCTGTGGAATGTCTGCACGCAGCCTGACACACAAACAGGAAGTGCTTCTGCTGCAGATCCTTCACAGAAAAAGCACCTGAAAGGTTCCGGCAGCAGATTGAAACGCGTCGTCATGGCGACCTGCACATTTTCTCAGAACCTTTCTGAAACCTTTCTGTTCTGAGAGGTTCTGCAGAAACCAGCATGTGGAACCGTCACTGCAAACCAGCTCCAGAACCAGGATGGACGACGCCATCGTCTCTGACAGAAGAGGGGAGAACGGCATGATGGGAAACCAGAAGACGTTTCTGAGGAGGGAACCCACGTTCTGAAGAACCTGGAGAAAAGCAGGGGAGGACTGTACCCCCCAGGGGTTTTCAGCATTGAGGAGAACACGGTTCTGTGTCAGGAGTAAGAAGAACGTACCCCCGTTCTCACAAAACAGGAGAAAAGGTTCTCTCGTGAAGGGGCCTTTCAGGGGAAGGACGGGTTCTCCTCTGAGGGTTTCCCTGAAACGGCAGCCTCAGAACCTCCTCTGATGATGTGAGGTTCTAACATCTGACGTTCTGCGAGTTCTCCATCAGGGTCCGTCTGACAGGCGGAGAACCCTGAACATGATGTCATTCTACCGTTCCACTTAACCGTCATGTTCTTGTTTTCTATTCATGCAGTTCCAAAATCAGCCACCAGTGGGCAGCACTGAGTGAAGCCTGACCTGCAGACTCACGTTCTCCGACAACCAGGTTCTGCTGCTCTGCATAGAACCGTCCAGGCTGTTACAAACAGGCACCTTTTTTTAAGGAGAGCAGCAAAGCATTGTGGGAAACAATGGAGCCAAACATGGGGGCTGGAGTCGTGGTTTTTCTGGTTCCACATCTGTGAAGAAAGAAAGTAGAAGAGAAAAAACTCATTTCATCTTTTTCTGAAATCCTGTCTGTTTGTTTGTAAACACAGATGTGTGTGTGTGTGTGTGGGGGGGGGGGGGTTACTTGGATGAACGATAAGGTCAGGGTGGATTTGAAAAAGCAGGAGCCCCGGCTCAGATGGAGGTTCAGGTTTGACAACATCCTGTTCCATTTGCAGAGGAAATGCTTTGAAAAGCTGTGACTTTCAGTCTGACGGGGGGGGGGGGGGGGGGGGGGGGGGGGGGGGGGGGGGTGTTAAATGTGACAAAAAACAAGTCGAGGCAGAAAGTTCTCATCTGCCTCCAAGAACTGAAGTATTTCTGAAGAAATGGCGTCTCTTTCTGCTGAGTCAGGCGTCTCTGATGGGTTCTTGTTCTGCAACGCATTCTCCATGTTTTTCTAGTCTATAAATGTTTTCCTGGTCTATAAATGTTTTCCTGGTCTATAAATGTTTTTCTGGTCTATAAATGTTTTCCTGGTCTATAAATGTTTTCCTGGTCTATAAATGTTGTTCTGGTCTATAAATGTTGTTGTGGTCTATAAATGTTGTTGTGGTCTATAAATGTTGTTCTGGTCTATAAATGTTTTCCTGGTCTATAAATGTTTTTCTAGTCTATAAATGTTGTTCTGGTCTATAAATGTTGTTCTGGTCTATAAATGTTTTCCTGGTCTATAAATGTTTTTCTAGTCTATAAATGTTGTTCTGGTCTATAAATGTGTTTCTAGTCTATAAATGTTTTTTCTGGTCTATAAATGTTTTCCTGGTCTATAAATGTTGTTCTGGTCCATAAATGTTTTTTCTGGTCTATAAATGTTTTTTCTGGTCTATAAATGTTTTTCTGGTCTATAAATGTTTTCCTAGTCTATAAATGTTTTTTCTGGTCTATAAATGTTGTTCTGGTCTATAAATGTTTTTCTAGTCTATAAATGTTGTTCTGGTCTATAAATGTGTTTCTAGTCTATAAATGTTTTTTCTGGTCTATAAATGTTTTCCTGGTCTATAAATGTTGTTCTGGTCCATAAATGTTTTTTCTGGTCTATAAATGTTTTTTCTGGTCTATAAATGTTTTTCTGGTCTATAAATGTTTTCCTAGTCTATAAATGTTTTTTCTGGTCTATAAATGTTGTTCTGGTCTATAAATGTTTTTCTAGTCTATAAATGTTGTTCTGGACTATAAATGTTGTTCTGGTCTAGAAATGTTTTCCTGGTCTAGAAATGTTTTTCTGGTCTAGAAATGTTTTTGTGGTCTATACATTTTTTTTCTGGTCTATAAATGTTTTCCTGGTCTATAAATGTTTTTTCTGGTCTATAAATGTTTTCCTGGTCTAGAAATGTTTTCCTGGTCTAGAAATGTTTTTCTGGTCTATAAATGTTTTTTCTGGTCTATAAATGTTGTTCTGGTCTATAAATGTTGTTGTGGTCTATAAATGTTTTTCTGGTCTATAAATGTTGTTGTGGTCTATAAATGTTGTTCTGGTCTATAAATGTTTTTCCAGTCTATAAATGTTGTTCTGGTCTAGAAATGTTTTTTCTGGTCTATAAATGTTTTCCTGGTCTAGAAATGTTTTCCTGGTCTATAAATGTTGTTCTGGTCTATAAATGTTTTTCCAGTCTATAAATGTTGTTCTGGTCTATAAATGTTGTTGTGGTCTATAAATGTTTTTCTGGTCTATAAATGTTGTTGTGGTCTATAAATGTTGTTCTGGTCTATAAATGTTGTTCTGGTCTATAAATGTTTTCCTGGTCTATAAATGTTTTTTCTGGTCTATAAATGTTGTTCTGGTCTATAAATGTTGTTCTGGTCTATAAATGTTGTTCTAGTCTTTAAATGTTTTTTCTGGTCTATAAATGTTGTTCTGGTCTATAAATGTTGTTCTGGTCTATAAATGTTGTTCTGGTCTATAAATGTTTTTCTAGTCTATAAATGTTTTTTCTGGTCTATAAATGTTGTTGTGGTCTAGAAATGTTGTTCTGGTCTATAAATGTTTTCCTGGTCTATAAATGTTGTTCTGGTCTATAAATGTTTTTCTAGTCTATAAATGTTTTTTCTGGTCTATAAATGTTTTCCTGGTCTATAAATGTTTTTTCTGGTCTATAAATGTTGTTGTGGTCTATAAATGTTGTTGTGGTCTATAAATGTTTTTCTGGTCTATAAATGTTTTCCTGGTCTATAAATGTTTTCCTGGTCTATAAATGTTTTTCTGGTCTATAAATGTTGTTGTGGTCTAGAAATGTTGTTCTGGTCTATAAATGTTTTCCTGGTCTATAAATGTTGTTCTGGTCTATAAATGTTTTTCTAGTCTATAAATGTTTTTTCTGGTCTATAAATGTTTTCCTGGTCTATAAATGTTTTTTCTGGTCTATAAATGTTGTTGTGGTCTATAAATGTTGTTGTGGTCTATAAATGTTTTTCTGGTCTATAAATGTTTTCCTGGTCGATAAATGTTTTTCTTGTCCCGCCTCTCCGTATCTAAGTTGTTCTTATTTATTTTATTTGTCTGCAAAGATGAGTAAGAGTTTATTACTAATAAAAAAATAACATTTTTTATAAGAATGTTTTAGTTACGAGAGGAAAACTGGATAACTAGAATTTTCTGATGTGTTGTCCCAAAATGTTCAGGGTTTGGCCCCTATCTCAAGAGGTTTGGCCCCCATCTGCACCATTCGGCCCCATCTGCAGCATTCTGCCCCATCTGCAGCATTCGGCCCCATTTGCAGCATTCGGCCCCATCTGCAGCATTCGGCCCCATTTGCAGCATTCGGCCCCATTTGCAGCATTCGGCCCCATCTGCAGCATTCGGCCCCATCTGCAGCATTCGGCCCCATTTGCAGCATTCGGCCCCATCTGCAGCATTTGGGCCCCGATCAGCAAGGTCTGGCCCCATCTGCACCATTTGGCCCCATCTGCAGCATTTGGGCCCCGATCAGCAAGGTCTGGCCCCATCTGCACCATTTGGCCCCATCTGCAGCATTTGGGCCCCGATCAGCAAGGTCTGGCCCCATCTGCACCATTTGGCCCCATCTGCAGCATTTGGGCCCCGATCAGCAGGGTCTGGCCCCCGCTATGAAACAGATGACAGCTAGGTGGGTGTTTCCTCTCGAGGACCTGCAGACTTCGATGAAGACGCACGCCTCTTCCTCTGCTGCTGGATCACTTCCTCTCCTCGCACGCCGCCGCGTTTGGCGTCACATGCAGCCTCTCAATAAAGATGCGCAGTGACAGGAAATGACCTCCATAACGACGGCTCTGTCTCTGCAGCTGAGGGTGATGAAGATGGCTTCTGCCTCCACCTTCATCCTGGTTCTGCTGGTTCTGCTGGCCTCCTTTGCAGGTGCGTGAAGCTTTCTCCTCCGGTTCCTCCTCGTCCACCAGGATCCAGGAGGTTCTGCTTCTGTTCTGCTCAGATCTGTGGGATTTCAGGCTGTAGAAACGAGGAAACGTCTGTGAGGAACTTTGAATCAGGAAGTTCAGGACTTTGGGTTTTTTCTGTGACCAAACTGATAGAACCTGAGGGACGTTCTCACGTTCTGGTCAGGACACGAGGAACCGGCGCTTCTCAGAAATCCTACTGCACTTTTTCAGTCATTTCTGTAAAGAAAAGGATTTGATGTGAGAAGAAGAACGTCTTTATTCAGAACAGAAAACATCTGTCAGATTATCCTACGTGTATTTTTACTGCTGGGGGGCTTTTATGAAATCCTCCTCATCTGTTTTTAAAAAATCTGTTTTTCAGTGACAAAAATCACTGTTTAGTCTTTTATTTACATAAAATGGTCTAAAGGTAAAACATTAAGAAGTGTCTCTGCAGAGGACGTTCTACGAGCCAAAGCGCTTGTGTCCGTGGAGAACAGAAGGATGTTTGCAGCAGTGGATGCAGTTTGTTTATTTGTTGTTTGTTGTTTTTTTGTTTTTTTATTGCTGGGGAGACGATCAAAGCTCCAGATTTTCCCGCCCAGCTGCAGTTTCTCCTGACCAGGAGTCTGCTGAAAAAACCCGAAACAGTCATTTGAACTGATGGTTTGTGCAGAGGTCTGCGGTTTTAATCCTCTAGCACATTTATTGGGGGGGGGGGGGTAGAGGGGGAGGGGTCTATTGAGGTTTGATGATGAAGATGCTTCTTCAGAGTCCCATAAACACAGTTTCCATGGTTTCCTCGGTTTTCTTTAGAAAATGAATCAAACGTTCAGGTTTTACCAGAAGTTTCCGTTTGCTTCTAAATCTTCTCCGTCTCTCTGCTCTGGAGCTGTGCACGTGGGCGTGCACGTCACTGTGAGGCAGCCTGTGGTCAGGAGGAGGACGTGAAAGTCTTCTTTCTCCATCTTCAGCGCCGTCCACAGGACCAGCTTCAGGACAAAGACCTGGACCCGGGTGGACCTCCTACCCAGAGAACAAACACAGACGTTGCTTAACATCGGCTTGTCATCAGCAAACATCACGTCATGGAGGAAGAAATCCACATCCGCCGCGGCTTCATGAGCTCACTTCCTTCCTGAAGCGCAGCGGTGAAGCTGAGCGGCGTGCAGACAAGCTGGAGTGTCTCTGATCGCGCGTCAGACCCCCATGACAGGAACCAAGGAGCAGGTTCTAACCCCTCAGAAGACCCACACCATCTGCTCGAGCCAAAGCTCTGGTCACCACTGGTCTGGTCCAGAGCCCGACTCCTATGAGGGTCCTCCTGGTTCTGCAGGTGTGAAGGCTCACCTGAAGTTTAGTTTGGACCAAACAAGAGAACCCTGGTCCTTATGAGAACTCTGGCTGTCCAAAAAATAAAAACTCTTTATGAGAACTCTGGTTCTCCAGAGAAGTTAAGGAATGAAGACAGACGTTCCTAACGAGAACCATGTGAACAGTTAGCCTGTTAGCATAAGCTCTCTTCAGCACAAAACTATCTTCCATAAGGTTCCTGGTGTGGCTAAACAGGGGGGGGGGGGGGGGTGTTCCGTCTGGTTCTGATTTTCAGCTGCTGCCCTAAACTCAAATGTTCGGTTCCAAAATGGTTCCTGAAAGTGATTTTTACTGATTGTTGTTGTTTCTTCCTGATCAAAGGTTCTTCAGAACCGTGTGACGTGTTTGCAGCAGAAGTTGGAACCGCCACTGTTCCTCTGAAGCACAAACTGCAAGGTGGAGACAGACTGAAGTGGAGCAAGGACAAAAAAATCATCTTTGACAGAAAAGGGAGTACAGTGAATATTGGGAAACCAGATGATGTTTCTCAGAACGGATCCCTCCTTCTGAAGAACGTGGGGAAAGGACATAAAGAAGTTTACACCCCAGAGGTTTTTGACAGTAATGGAAGAACTGTAGGATCTTTGAAGAGCATGTGGTTATGTGTCAAGGGTAAGAAGGTTCCTTCTGTGTGGAACGTCTGAGTTATGAGGAGGAAGGAAACTGCTGAAAGTCTCAGATGTTCTCTGTCTCCTTCTGTAGAACCGGTGAAGAAAGCTGAGGTGACTTTCAACTGTACGGAGGGAAAAGTCAAGTTTACCTGTGAAACTGTTCCGGTGAGAACAAACGTTATCAGAAACACGTTCTGTGACTGTTCTGTGTGAGGATGTGAATGGATTCTGAAACATGTAGAGGTTCTTGTGACGTCTGCAGGGTTCTAGTCTGCTGAGCCTTCAATTCCTCCCTTTGTTCTGTTTTTCCACAGAAAAACGCAGGTGTGACGTTTACATGGTTGGAGAACAGCAAAGTTCTGGAAAAACAGAACGACCGGACTCTCGAAATGACGGCTGAAAAAGCTAAAAACAAAAAGTTCTCCTGTAAGGTTTCTAACGAAGTCAGTGAGGTCACGAGTATCCCTGCGAGTGCTTCCTGCAGCAGTGAGTCCCCACAAAGTAAACCAGGTCTTTCCTCTGAGGCACATTCGCAAAGTTCTCCTCACATGAAGCGGTGGAACCTCCTGCAGTTTCCTGTTCTAATGAGTTCTTTCCTCACCTTTAGGGTCTGCATTTTCATGGAGTGACATCTGGAAAAACTACATCTGGTACTTTGTGTTGGGAGGAGCTGGTAGGTCTGCTTCAAGTCGTCGTTCTTTCCATGTGTTCCTGAAAGCTTATAAAGGTTCCTGTGATTGTTTCCATCAGGGGTGGTTCTGCTGCTGATCATTTGGATCATTGTTTACTGCATCTGCAACAGACGGAAACGACGCATGTGTATAAATGGTAACCAGTCCACCCAGTCTGGATGATGGATGGATGGATGGATGATGGATGGATGGATGGATGATAGATGGATGATGGATGGATGGATGATGGATGGATGGATGGATGGATGGATTGATGATGGATGGATGGATGGATGGATGATGGATGGATGGATGGATGGATGGATGGATGATGGATGGATGATGGATGGATGGATGGATGATGGATGGATGCTGGATGGATGGATGGATGGATGGATGGATGGATGATGGATGATGGATGGATGGATGGATGATGGATGGATGGATGGATGATGGATGGATGGATGGATGCTGGATGGATGGATGATGGATGGATGATGGATGATGGATGGATGGATGGATGATGGATGGATGGATGATGGATGGATGGATGGATGGATGATGGATGGATGATGGATGGATGGATGATGGATGGATGGATGGATGGATTGATGATGGATGGATGGATGATGGATGATGGATGGATGATGGATGGATGGATGGATGGATGATGGATGGATGATGGATGGATGGATGGATGATGGATGATGGATGGATGATGGATGGATGGATGGATGGATGATGGATGGATGGATGGATGATGGATGGATGGATGGATGATGGATGAATGGATGATGGATGGATGGATGGATGGATGGATGATGGATGATGGATGATGGATGATGGATGGATGGATGGATGATGGATGGATGGATGGATGATGGATGGATGGATGGATGATGGATGGATGGATGATGGATGGATGGATGGATGATGGATGGATGGATGATGGATGGATGGATGGATGGATGATGGATGGAAGATGGATGGATGATGGATGGATGGATGGATGGATGGATGATGGATGGATGGATGATGGATGGAGGGATGGAGGATGGATGGATGGATGATGATGGATGATGATGGATGGATGATGGATGGATGGATGGATGATGGATGGATGGATGATGGATGGATGGATGGTTGATGGATGGATGGATGGATGGATGGATGGATGCATGATGGATGGATGATGGATGGATGGATGGATGGATGGATGGATGGATGGATGATGGATGATGGATGATGGATGGATGATGGATGGATGGATGATGGATGGATGATGGATGGATGGATGATGGATTGATGGATGATGGATGAATGAATGATGGATGGATGATGGATGGATGGATGAACAGATGGATGATGGATGGATGGATGATGGATGGATGATGGATGGATGGAGGATGGATGGATGGATGATGGATGGATGATGGATGGATGGATGATGGATGGATGATGGATGGATGGATGATGGATGGATGATGGATGGATGATGGATGGATGGATGATGGATGATGGATGGATGGATGGATGATGGATGGATGATGGATGGATGGATTGATGGATGGATGGATGATGGATGGATGGATGATGGATGGATGGATGATGGATGGATGGATGATGGATGGATGGATGAATGATGGATGGATGATGGATGGATTATGGTCCATCTTGTCCAGCTGTGGTTCCTCACAGACGTTCTCCTTGGGTTCCACAGATGAGATGGAGCTTCGTCTAAACTACACGAACGCTGAGCAGCAGCAGCATCATCATCATCAGCAGGAGCAGCACCCTCCTCTTCCTCGTGAGCGCCAGCAGAACCAGCACCGCCAGCAGCCGGCCGGCCACACCGGACCTCGCCAGAACTGCTCCCGGCACCAGCGGCAGAAAGCCTCGGAGCCCTCCAACGGCCACCCGCAGCCCTCCCCCCGAAGAGCCGCCCAGGTAGGAGGAGCCACGGTTCAGTGGCGGTGGGAGGAGTTAGTCAGAGATCCTCATCAGGTTCTCCTCCCTCCAGGCACCAAAAGCAGCCAATCAGGAGGACGGTGAGGTGCCCCCTCCCCTTCCCCAGCCCAGGAAGAAAGGACCCAGAACCCAGCAGCACTGAGACCGGGTTCTGTCGGGTTCTCCTTCATGCTGCTGATGTCATCAAGTTTTCTTCCGTGGCGGCTAAAGCAGCACAGCCGTCCTGAAGCGTAGAACCATCAAACTCCTCCGTATCAAACTCCCTCATCCCTCATGTTTTTAGAAAGGACCCGTGACCGTCCACACGTCTGCCTGCACTACCTCAACCTGCAGACGTTCTGCTGCGAGGGAACGCCGCTGTTCTGGGGTCAGCCTGCAGCCCGTGTCACGCCGCCGCCGCCGCGTATGTGAGAGCACGGATGAAAACCGGTCAGACATGAACATACGTGGAACTGTGGTCTTTGGGTGAAATGTTCCCAGTTGTTTCATGAATGAACCACGTTAGAACCACAGAAGAAGTAGGAATAAACACGCTAAGAACACGTGATCCAACGTAGAACATGAACCGTGTGACTCATGTTCTGTTTGTCTGTAATTCACACGTCAATTACGTAATACTAACATGATCTGTGCGCCGCACACGTGCTCTAAAGGTTCTACATCCGTGGTTCATGCGTGAAACGTCTGTTAGACAAACGTGGAACAGTCGAGGACAGACACACATCTGCACCGCGCCAAAATCACGACAACTGGGTCTGATTTACGTCATGATTACGTATAAACTACGTTAAATAACTACGTTAAATAACTACGTAGAACACCCGTAAACTGTATGATTTCTAACCCACCAAAAATGTAGAACAGCTAAGAACCGCAGACTGAAACCCTTGATGGACGTCTGAGAAACGGACGTATGTCCCGCACGTATCACCAAAGGCCGACATGTGACACGTGAAAAACATACAGATGTAGGCAGCGGCTGTGAGACACGGGCTTCCATGTTGATGCAGGATGCTTTTATTTTGAAAGGGCCCCTTTGTTCCCCTGAACTCACTTGTCTGACAAACTAACCTTGAGGAAGACGCCGCCGACTTTCTGTCCTCACACGCCCAAACTGCGCCCTGAAGGGGGGGGGGGTCCACCGGGGAGGGCGGCTCCGCATCAGGTCTGTCCTTCTCCAACATGACCACCGAAACAGGAAGTCAGAGTGAAGTCAAGTCAGAGACTGAAAGCAGAGACATGGACGGGTTCCTCCTGAAAGATGTTCTCGGGTCGGTTCTGACTCACAGAGTTCTAAAGACGGATCTACAGAACCAGCAGCAGAACCTGTGTGTGCCGTCTGCTGATCTGCTGAGAACGCAGCAGAACCCTGCAGGTTCCAACGCCTCACACGCCGTCAGGCTCTGCAGGAAGGGCAGAGCGCGGCGTTAACCTCAGTGTAAACAGGAAGTCCCATTTCTCCGAATGTCAGACCAACGTTTGACTTCCTGTCAGCAGAAAAGCCATCTCAGCTTTTTTTTTTTTTTTTTTTTTTTTTTTTTTTTTTTTTTTTTTTTTTATTTTGGACTAGTGAAACAAATGAAAAATAACAAAATAAGACAAAAACGAGACAAAACTCGCAAAAAACAAAAACAAAAAAAAGACAAGTAAATTATATAAAACAAAACAAAATTATATAAACACAAGTCCAAAAGGGAGTGAGAAGAAGAAAAA
This sequence comes from Oryzias curvinotus, assembly GCA_023969325.1. Classification (NCBI taxonomy): domain Eukaryota; kingdom Metazoa; phylum Chordata; class Actinopteri; order Beloniformes; family Adrianichthyidae; genus Oryzias; species Oryzias curvinotus. Next base: position 29,275 of record JALJSC010000136.1, read on the forward strand.
TCTTATAAACTCTCACCCCCCTTTACCTTAAGTCCTTACTTTCCCACCATCAGATTCCAGTGCCCTACCCAAGTGTATCTGTACATATATATATACATGTAATTTCCATTTCAAAACAACATGCAAATGAATAACAAAACGTATTGTCAAGGTATGCAGATTTATAAATGCTGACATTCTGTATTTTTTTGTATTTGCACATATTTATCCATGATCATCTTTCTGTATCTATATTTAAATTCTCTTATGTTTGGACATTGTTTCAAGCATTTACTGGTTTTGTTCCACAACTTCACTCCACAGATTGAAACACAGAATCTCTTTTTATTTGTACGTGCTTTATGTATGACAAATTTATCTTTTTCCCTAAAATTGTATTTTTCCTCTCTTGTAATAAATAACCTTTGGATATTTGTCGGTAATAGATTGTTTTTGGCCTTGAATATTATTTGAGCGGTACAATACTCTACTAAATCGTAAAATTTGAGTAATTTTGATTCTATGAATAATTTATTTGTGTGCTCAAGGTAACTGACTTTGTGTATGATTCGTATTGCTCTCTTCTGAAGTATTGAAAGTGAATGTAACGTTGTTTTGTAATTGTTCCCCCAAACCTCTACACAATAAGAAAAATATGGTAAGACCAATGTACAGTATAACATGTGGAGTGATTTGTGGTCCAAAACCAGTTTAGCTTTATTTAAGACAGAAATACTTCTGGATAGTTTAGCTTGTATGTAGCTAATATGCGCTTTCCAGGTAAGTTTGTCATCAATTATGACCCCAAGAAATTTATTTTCATAAATTCTTTCAAGTTTCACCCCATTTATGTGTATGTCAATGTTAATATTTTTACCCTTATGGTGACCAAATAACATCACTTTTGTTTTACTTAAATTTAGTGAAAGCTTATTTACATCAAACCACAGCTTCAGTTTTTCCATCTCCTTCTTAACAATTTCTATGAGTTGCTGCAGATCATCCCCTTCACAAAACACATTTGTATCATCAGCAAATAGAACTAGCCGTAATTTGTTAGAAACCTTAAATAAATCATTTATATATAAAATAAACAATATTGGTCCCAGAACCGACCCCTGAGGGACACCACAAACAATGTCCAAACATTGGGAACAAGCACCTTCAACTTTTACAAACTGCTTTCTGTTGCTCAAATAGCTTCTGATCCAGTCTAGCACTAACCCCCTAATGCCATACCGTTCCAATTTATGAATTAACATACCGTGGTTAATTGTGTCAAAAGCTTTTTTTAAATCAATAAAGCTTTCCGACGCTCTGCAGCAGGCGTTTGCACCGTTCCTCCCCGAAGAACGCAGACGTTTGCACCCATACCCAACGCTTCAAAGGGAAACAGCTGTCAATCAAACTACGCCTGATGCTTTTATTTATATAAGTGTGTTTTATTTTGAAGGACAAACTTCTGAACGTTCCTCTGCTAGATTTCAGTCAGAGATGTCAGCGTCATCGTTGCATCAAAAACTCTGAAACCAGGAGGGTTCTGTTGCGTTCAGATTAGAACCTGAAATCCTAATCCAGGGGGTTCTGCTGCGTTCAGATTAGAACCTGAAATCCTAATCCAGGGGGTTCTGCTGCGTTCAGATTAGAACCTGAAATCCTAATCCAGGGGGTTCTGCTGCGATCGGGTCCTCTGATGTTCATTTGTTTGTTTTCCCTGCAGAGGTTTCTTTGTGACCCAAACTCTCTGCTGCTTCATCAAACTTCATCTTGAATGTTGAGACGTTCAAGAAAACAGGAAATGTTAGTAGTTTATAGACCTCAATAAACATGTGGATGAATCATTTCCTCCACCAGCCTTTTTCATCATAGTGTGTGTGTGTGTGCATGTGTATGTGTGTATGTGTGTGTGCGCGTGTGCATGTGTGTGTGTGCATGTGTGTGTGTGTGTGTGCATGTGTGTGTGCATGTGTGTGGGTGTGTGTGTGTGTGTGTGTGTGTGTGTGCATGTGTACATGTGTGCTCACTAGCCCCCTCTGGTGGCTCCTCTCCTGCAGGATAATCCTCGTCACCACAGGATTTCTAGTGGACGTTCTTTCTGAGTGCGTTCATTTTCACTCAGATTAGGATTATAATCCCAAATAATGAACAATAATCACTGTATGACAAAGTCTGTAAAGGTTCTTTTCCCCCCTGGTGTTCATGTAATCTGATGTTTAGTTTTGATGTTATTCTTAAATCATCTTAATGTTATTGTTTTGTTTGAAGGTCACATAAAATAAAGGTCATGTTCAGAGTTGGAACGTTTGGTTTCACACCTGGAGAACCGTTATTGTTCTGCTCCATGGGGTTCTATGATGTTCTCAAGGCTTTATACTAAATTGTATCCATTTATTTGATCATGTTACCTTGGAAACACTAACAAACACATTGGTTTTATTAAATATGAATATTTTTGCAGCTTGTTATCCAACCTGGAGGAAAGACGACTCGCTCTCTGAGGCTCCGCCCTTTTCTCTGTGAGGGTGCCGCCCATTTCATGACATCATCCTAGAGTCGTCAGTGTGTCTGAGTTTCTTTGTGAACTTTTTCAAAGATGCAGTAAAAGGAAAATGTTTAGCCGATTCCTGCAGCTCCGTGGAGAAAGTGGGCGTGTCTGTTAGCCTGGGGGCGGGGCTGGCAGCACAGACTCCTCCTGGAGGGGGCTGTTCCTTCCTTTGTGATGTCACAATGTGAGAACCCGCTGGTTTTGGTGGGTAGGGAGGGGGTGGTGGATTAGAACAGAGCAGAACGTTAGAACACTGACTTCACATGATAGACTGAAAGCCACTGCATCCATTCATCCATGTTCCTATCCCCCTGGGGGTTGCGGGGTCAGCCAGGGTTCGTCCTGGCCACTGTTGGGTAAGGGGGGGGGTTCCACCCTGCAGGAGGCCATGTTCCAGCTCAGTGGCCTTGTGGTAGAGTGTCCACCCGGTAACTGGAAGGTCGTGGGTTCAAATCCAGGCCGAGTCATACCAAAGACTTTACAAATGGTACCCAGTGCCCCCCTGTTTGACACTTAGCATTAAGGGGTTGGATTGGGGGGGTTAATCCACCAAATGGTTCCTGAGCGTGGCTGTGTCTGCAGCTCACCGCTCCCCCAGGGGAGGGGGCAAATGCAGAGAACAAAGGTCACACCCCTAGGTGTGACAGATGATGGGACTTTAACTTTCTTAGAAATGACATTTACATTGAAACTAATTATAACTTAGTTCATTTCAGCTGTTTTCCCCTTTAAACTCTTTTGTTGTTTTTAATGTGAGAAATCATAATTTACAGTAAAGCAGGTACGGCCCCAGGTGTCACCTGCACCCCTCCCCCACTGCCCACTTGGGCCCCGCCCTCACAGGCTGAGAGGCTGCTACATGCCCCTCACTGCCTCTTCTGCCCCTGCCTGCCTGCTCAGACGTCACAAATTCCTACGAAACATCACTTCTATCTAAATGGCAGATCTAGTTGAGTTCTTTTGGGGGGGGGGGTCATGTTTCCTCTCAAAGGTGCAGACTGCTGACGTGTAAACTTTAAGTCCAGAGGAGCAAAGGTCACATGTCTGTTTGCAGACAAAGATGGCCGCCGTCTTCTGCCACGAGGGGGCAGCAGAACGCCACTTTTGTTCAGGGAAGCCCCCACCTTACCCCGGAGCCGCCGCCTTCGCTCAGGTGCTGCTCCCAGCACTCAGGTGTTTTATGAGGATGACCTTTGACCCTGCGGCTGAAGCTCCTCCCCTGACTTTTCCTGCGTTTGCGCCCTGCAGAAGCCGGTGACCTCTGCCCCCCTCGACTCTGGCACGGTCCACGGGGACGTGTCAGAGACGAGGGGGGGGGGGGGGGGGGGCACACGGATGTGAGAGCTGACAGCGCTGCTGCTGAGGCAGATTTTCACGTCGACCTTCACAGCCAGCAGAGAGGCGGAGTTTGATGGCGTCCTTTAGGACGCTCCAGCGGATCAAACCAAAGAGAAAGCAGAGGGGTGGGAGGCCTTTCTATTTTAGTCCTCCTCAAATGAACGTTCTTCAGAGCCCCTCCTCCTTCCAGCCTTTGATCCTGTCCGTCTCTGATGCTGGAGCGTCTGCAGCTCCGTCAGGCGCCGATTGTTCTCTGTTTTCCTGCAGGTTCCACCTCCGGGTTTCTGAGGTGGAACCTGCAGCTTCACTCCGTCACACCCAGCGGTTTGAGGAGGAAACGTTCCAGACAAAGCTGTGAGCGTCATGGAACCCTGCAGGCGGGTGTGGAGGTTCCTGCAGGATCACAGCTCACGTTCTCCAGAAGATCTGCTGGGCTCCACGATCCACCTCCTGCTTCTGGTGCAGTTACACCTAGAACCCACCAGGAGTTCTTCATCTTCTCAGTTCCTCCTCCTCCTCCATCGGGCCTGACCTGCTGCGTGGAACGGTGGAGGAGGACCTTCACCCGGCGTCCCGGACCCTCAGCTGCCTCCTGGACAGACGGGTAGAGGGGGTTCTGCAGTACAGGAGCTCCACAGGGCTCTGGGTTCTCCCCCTTTCTGTTCTCACTCTCCAGAACTCCAGAGAACCTGGACACCTGGACCAGCCACGCCCCCATGATCCACTGTGTGGGAGTGAAATCCAGAGCCGGACCTTACCAGGTGGTCCATGGAGAACCACCAGCACCTCACGCCCAGAACTCCCCCCCCCCCCCACCAGAACTCCCCCCGCCCAACAGAATTCCCCCCCACCACTCGCCAAGGATCATTCAGGAGCCGGACGTGGAGGTGGTGGACTCCTTCCAGGACCTGGGTGTTCACCTGGACACTGTAAACACCAATGAGGTGTCCAGGAGGGTCCGACGGTCCTTTGGGTTCTCCTCAGAACTTTCCATGACCCTGGTGGTCTCAGTGGTTTCCTACGGTTGCTGTTCTTTCAGAACCCGTTATGGAGATGAGATGGGGAGGGGGGTTCTATTCCTATAGATTCTGCCGGTGGGCTCATTAAGTTTTATTTAAAAAACAACCACATGTTTATTTGTTGTGATGTTTTCCAAAGTTCAGTAAAATCACAGAGACACTGAGCTGTCAATCATTTTGGTTCAAAGAAACAATCATTCGTTCACAAACATTAAAATCCTTTTTTTTTTCTTTTCATCTTTTTGTTTCTTTTTCCATCAATAAAAATGTTGTTTTCCTCCATTTTTTGGTTTTGGGGGCGGGTCCTGTCTCTTTCACCTGGGCCCGCCCCTCTTCCTCCGCCCCTCCCACAGACACCTAACTTCCGGTCCCTCTCTCCCTCCGCTCCCATTCCGCCTCTGTCTTCCAGCCGGTTCGGTTCTCTCTCCTCGTTACGGGTTTCGGTTCTGACTCCGTGTGCCCCCCCCCCCCCCCTCCCCGGACCGCTCCACCTGCTCCGGTGCTTCACCTGGATTCCTCCGCGGCGGCGGGAAACGTGTGGATTCGGAGCGGGAGACTTCAGGGAAGAGCCCGGGAACATGGAGAGGCGCGCGCGTGCGCTCGCGCTGCTGGCGGCTCTCCTCTGTGTGGGTAAGCGGCTGCTCCGGCTCCTCCGCTCCGGCTGTACAGAAGCCCGTTAACGCTCCGACCAGCGGGACACGATCGCCGCCTGACCGCTTCCCGTGGACTCTGAACGGCCCATTTATACTAGTGTGTGGTTTAACGGGTCTTCTAAAGAATTCGGCATCATTAGGATTTATGACAAAAACGATTTGAATCGTATTTTTCAACTTTCTGTCAGAAATCCCAGCGGCTAGCTGCTCCACCTGCTGCCTGTCTGCGCCGCGGTTCACACGGGAAAACCAGAAATATGAAGCTGAGACGTGATAGCAGAGTCATGCCGATTTAAAGAACGGCTTTAAAAAAGCTCAAACATTCCCACAAACGTTTCTTTGAGCGTTCGTCTCCTGAAGAGACCAAAGCTGGTAGAAAAGGGGTTTTGGTGAGCGGGGTTTGTGCCTGGAGGCGGAAGGACTTCCCCTCACTTTGGTTCCAACAGAAACGCTCCTGTGGGTCAGTTTCTGGTTCCAGGTGAGAGAGTTGGACAGGTGTGTACCTGTTGTGCTGTGATTAACCGTCAGTCAGGTGAGAAACGCGTCATCAATGGAAAGGACTCACCTGTGTGACTGTTGGGGAGTTCCCTCCTTAAAGTTTCTTCAGGAAGTTTGTGGATCATCCACCTGAGGCCTTTGGATCCGGTTGAGTCCGTTTCCTTTGTGGTTCCGCTCAGGTGTTCCTCCAGAGTCCGACTGCAGGTTTTCAGGTGAAGCGTTTGCTCTAAACTCAGAAAGATCTGGACTGAAACAGAACTCTGCATGTTCTCCTTAGAACAGTACTTCTGGAGGAGAAAGCTGGTATAGAACCTTCTAGGTTAGCTTGAAGGACTCCTGCAGGGGCCTCGTCACTCCCTCAGGGTTCTCGTTGGTTCCGTGTCTTCAGGGTATAAACCTGAAGTGGTCTCAACAGTCTTTGGTGTCATGGTTTGAACCTGAAGACAGTGTGATTGGATGCCAGGCTTTGGACGCTCCTGGTTCCAGAACTTCTGCTTTGGACTGAAATAACTTCAGGAAGTGGTCAGAAAGAGTCGCAGACGCTTTAAAAAAGTCGGCGGCTGTGGTTTAATGGTTGCTCTGCAAAGCGTCTTGTCTGACACGGAGGAAATCGAACCCTGAGCGTGACGTTCAGACGCTTACGCCTCGACCTTCTGCAGGAGAAACCCTTCACCCCACAGACCGACCCAGATCCCAGCCGGCCTGCTGACGGCTCACCCAGGTCTTTTTAAAGCCGAAGCTAGTCTGGCTCCAGGTCTGGCTCCAGGTCTGGCTCCAGGTCTGGCTCCAGGTCTGGCTCCAGGTCTGGCTCCAGGTCTGGCTCCAGGTCTGGCTCCAGGTCTGGCTCCAGGTCTGGCTCCAGGTCTGGCTCCAGGTCTGGCTCCTGGTCCGGCTCCAGGTCTGGCTCCAGGTCCGGCTCCAGGTCTGGTTCCAGGTCCGGCTCCAGGTCTGGCTCAAGGTCTCCTGGACTCTGTTAGTGAAGACCCCCGTCATGAAGATAAAGGACGAGTCCAAAGTCAGATGGATGAGTCAGTGGAACCTGCTGAGGCAGGAGGCAGCATCCCATAATAGTCCACAGAGTGCTATTTGATGTGAACGTTCTTCCTCCTGTTTACGTTCACCGATGGTGATGATGATGATGATGATGATGATGATGATGATGATGGTGATGATGACGATGATGGTGATGGTGATGATGATGATGATGATGATGATGATGATGATGATGATGATGATGATGATGATGACGATGATTTGTTGGTTCCTAAAGGTCCATGTCAGGCCCGGATCGTCAAAGTTCCTCCTGGTCCGTTGGTCAGAGTGGAAGGTGAGCCGGTCTCCATCAGGTGTGATGTGACGCAATACGATGGACCTCGTGAGCAGGTGAGGATGACATCACAGCACGCCTTTAAGCCCCGCCCCCCAATGTTTCCACATGGATTTAGCTGTACTTTCTGAGTCCCAGCAGACATTTTGTATCGTCATAAACGACCAAAATGCTGTTTGTTTTTTCTGCTGATCACCTGTACCAGGTGTTTTCAGAGGTAAAGGTGTTTGGGGTCAAAGGTCAGAGGAGGAGCTGAAAGCAGCTGCTTCCACTGATGGTTGATCCCTCCTCTCCCCCCTCAGGAGTTCGACTGGCTTGTGTCCAAAGAGAGTAAACGTCAGATCAACATCATCTCCACCATGGAGAGCGACTTCACGGACGCCTCGCTCAGAAGCCGCGTGGCGTCCGGCGACATCACGATACAGCGGCTGCAGGTTAACGTGGTGGAGCTGAAGGTCAAGGCGGTGACGGCGCAGGACTCCGGGACCTACTGGTGCAGGACGCCGAGCACAGACTCTGTGACCTCCGGGAACTACGAGGCTCAGGTGATCCTGACAGGTAGGAGGCTGCCTGAGCGGTGGGAGGGGCCAACACTCATGGTAACCATCTGTTTCTGAGAACTACTTCCTGCTGTTGGGAGTCCTGCTTGATCACATCTGGTCAGGATTCATCTGTGGTTAGAAAGCAGCCTAAAACTGACCGACCAGAAGTGGAGCGTCCTTTTTGACAGACCAGGGGGACGCTCCCCTTCGAGGGGAACGCTCCCCTTCCAGGGGGACGCTCCCCTTCCAGAGGGACGCTCCGCTCCCGGAGGGACGCTCCCCTTCCAGGGGGACGCTCCCCTTCCAGGGGGACGCTCCCCTTCTGGAGGGACGCTCCCCTTCTGGAGGGACACTCCCCTTCCAGGGGGACGCTCCCCTCCCAGGGGGACGCTCCCCTCCCAGGGGGACACTCCGCTCCCGGAGGGATGCTCCCCTTCCAGAGGGACGCTCCGCTCCCGGAGGGACGCTCCCCTTCCAGGGGGACGCTCCCCTTCCAGGGGGACGCTCCCCTTCTGGAGGGACGCTCCCCTTCTGGAGGGACACTCCCCTTCCAGGGGGACGCTCCCCTCCCAGGGGGACGCTCCCCTCCCAGGGGGACACTCCGCTCCCGGAGGGATGCTCCCCTTCCAGAGGGACGCTCTGCTCCCGGAGGGATGCTCCCCTTCCAGGGGGACGCTCCGCTCTCGGAGGGACGCTCCCCTACTAGGTGGATGCTCCGCTTCTGGAGGGACGCTCCCCTTCCAGGGGGACGCTCCCCTTCCGGAGGGACGCTCCACTACTAGGTGGATGCTCCGCTTCTGGAGGGACGCTCCCCTTCCAGGGGGACGCTCCGCTTCCACTTTGATGAAGTGCAGAAAAGCCCACTGAAATGAGGATTTAGAGAGGACTCAGACCAGCGTTCATTCAGAACGCTGCATGAAGGTCAAAGGAACTCTGGTGGTGGTGGAAGGCGTTGTGGATTTGGGACCTTTCTATTATTTTTGTTATTCTTAAATCTTCAGAATTAACTTGACAGACGTGGATGACAATGTGAGAATGTGGGAATTCTGGGGTTTTCTCTGAATCACGGGGATGTGAGGGTTCAGAGGAGGAATGTGGAATATTTGCTCGCCTTTAAACCGCTGGAGAACCTGCGCAGTCAGGAACCGGTCTGACCAGAACCTGGTTGCAGGTAGATTTCACACGGGAAGCGTGGCTGCAGACACGTCTGAGGTTCAAACCTGCACTTTACAGAAGTCTTTGCTGTTCTGTGAGGGGAGAGTCTTTCTGATTGGAGGTTTCAGGCTTAAGCCCCGCCCCTCTTTTCTGCTGGAACGTTGTGGAGGAATTGATGGTCTCGATTTATTTAAAGAAAAGGGATTTTTCTGAACTGTAACTAGACAACATTTCAAACATGTTCTCCTTCAATAGAGGACGGACGCTCCGGAGCGTCCAGGTCACATGACCACATTTAAAAGGCGTGGCCTGAAACTTTCAGGTTTGTTTTTTAAAGTTGTGATCTGTGTGACGTGTTCATGTGTGTTTGTACCTGATGTTTCAGGAACAGCACCACAAAAACACAACTCACTCATGAAAGAACACTTTCGTTTTGTGGAACAATGAAGGTTACACAAAACTCTTCCTCATTTCAAATCTTCCTGCACTTCCTGTTTCCAGCCGTCCAAAGATCCTCTGCTCTATGCAAACACATTTAGGCCCCGCCCCCTCAGCCTGCCGCTCAGCCTGACCGCTGCCCCCCTCCACACACACACACACACACACACACACACACACCCTGACACTCCTCTTCCTCAGAGCTGAATGAGGAAGGGAATTGTGTGGAGGCGGAGCCAGGCGAGCCACGACTGGTGTAGCACATTCACCAGAATCCGTCCCAGAACGTTCCCCACGGACACACACACATACACACATAGAAACACACACAGAAACACACACACATACACACATAGAAACACACACACACACATAGATATAGACGCATAGAAATACACACACAGAAACACACACACACACCTTAATACACACACATAGAATGTATATAGGTCGTCTGGGGGTAAAAAAGCTCAAACCTGTAGGCCACCCTCAGGTGACCCTCAGGTGACCCTCAGGTGACCCTCTGGTGACCCTCAGGTGACCCTCTGGTGACCCTCTGGTGACATCACGGTGGTAGACCGCTCAGTGAACATGTAGAGAGAAAATGTTCACCTGTACTTTCATTTCTACCTCCGTTTTCAGGCTGAACGAGGCGCCGTTAGAGCTGTTCATGTGACACGTGCGCGCTCCTTGCTACAGCCTGACTGTTAGTAGCCAATCAGAGGGAAGTTTGTCCTACGGGGGCTTACGCGTCACGTGCACACCCCGTGCATGTAGCCTTTCAGTAAGGAACTCACTAAGAGAGGGGTGTAGGGCGCCGTACGCCATCATCACGGCGTGTAACCTCCATTATCCGTAGGAACACGTAGGACACACTAACCACACGCCAGCGTACAGGTCAACCCGCACGCCGTCATGTGACCAAGGCTAGAGAGGAAGGATGGTTTTGGTCGTCTGTTGGTCTTCAACCAGATTCTCATCTCGGTTCTTCTTCTGCTTTCTCCTGTCAGTCATCCCCAAGTCCCTGAAGGTCACTCCTCAAGCCCCGCCTCCAGTGGTTCCAGAGGGAGGTGACCTGGTCCTGGCCTGCAACGTCACCCGGGACCTGACCCACTCCACCTTCCTGTCCGTCAGCTGGTCTGTGAAGAAGGCCGCCTCCCCTGAGGAGCTCCTCACCTTTGGTCCTGGGGAGGGGGTGACGGTGGGAGTGGGCGTGGCTCAGAGATTCGCGGACGGGGGCGTACGCCTCGTTCCTGGCAGGAACGGCGTCTTTCAGCTGGTCATCTCCAGAGCGATGGCGTCTGACAGCGGCGTTTACGGATGCACCGGCGCCGAGTGGACCAGCGAGAACAGGAAGTGGGTCCAAATCGTGCAGAGCGTGACGGAGATGGGGCGGGTCACGGTCACGCCCACAGGTCAGAAGGCCGCTCTTCATCTCACCTTCACTGTTGCTGAAGCTCCGCCTCCTAGGGAGGTTAGAAGAGACCTGAGAGGTCCCAATGTCAGTTTAAACCCCCCCCCACCCCCCAATATGCTGCTTTTGTACTGATGGGGGGGCGTGGGAGAGTTCCCCATCCCTGTCTGAAGAGATTCTCTCTCTTCCAAGTCTTTTCTGTGCTCGCTCTCTCCCAGGAGCTCTCTGACCCCCCCGCTAGCATTGAGGCCCCCAGACCCCCCTCCCTCTGGTTGCCGTGGTTCCTGTATCTGATATCTGTGCTGCAGGGTCCTCCTCAGTGGGTTTAGAGTGATGAAGAGTCTGAGTAAAGAGGATGAGGAGAGTCAAACAGAGTCGGCTTTGTCTCTTTTGTCCTCGTCCAGACACCGTACAGACCCCCCCACCGGACCCCCACCCCCACCTGCTGCCTTTTGTTGGTTCTGGAAACCAATTTAGAGTCCAGATCAGCCTGAGATTCTGGACAGACGGACACTTGAATTCACTGCTGCTGTGCCCCCCCCCCCTCAGCAGGATTTCACTGGAGCCCAGAGAAGAACGTTCCTGCAGGTTCCTGCTGAAGCTGCTGCTCCATCCCATAATGCAATAGTGCTTCTGCACACGGCATGTGAAGGGACACATTTAATCTTCATCAGCGTCTTCATCAGGAATCAGATTAACCAGGTTTCTGAGATGAAGGGATTCCTTCTGACTCCTCCCCTCAGGGGCGGGGCCACAGCCAGTCCTGGTCTCCTGACCAGGTCTGGAAAAGCGGGGCCCTCACCCCTACCTACTAAACCGTCACTACCGTTTCAAAACGGCGAGCGTGACGTCATCAGCTTCACGGAGCTGATGGGAGCTACGATTATTCATGAATCTACTGAGTTAAAAACGATGATGGTTTATTCAAACATACAAACGCAATGCATTGTGGTCTATATTCACCACTCCAGTGAGACTTCTGGGTAATTTCTAGGGCCCTGGATTCTGGAATCATAGATTCACTAAGTAGTGGAGGAATTCAGGCCCAACCCTGACCTCTGACCTCTGACCCGGATAAGGAACCAACCCGATAAGCTGGTTTACCTGAAGATCTCAGGTGTTTTTGCCTCACGGCTGATTGAGTCCACCTTCATACCATGATACTCCCCCCACCATGTCTTACAGATGGAACAATGCTTGTTACCATGGGGGGGGGGGGTTCTCTGCTGTTTTTTTAAGTGACCTTCTTCTCATTTTGGTTTTCTTCTCCTGTCCAGACCAGTCCCTCACCGTGAAGACCTCCCCCCCCTCTTCCTCCTCCTCCTCTTCCTCCTCCTCCTCCTCCCTGCTCCTCTACCCCGGCGACACCCTGACCCTGATGTGCTCGGTTGCCGCGGCAGCGCCGGACGCGCTGGCCCTGGAGGTGGGCTGGCTGGCGGACGGCAGAGAGCTGATCCGGATGGAGCGCGGCGGCGTGGTGAGCTCCAACTCCTCTAAGGGGGCGGGGCTCAGCCTGGAGAGGACGGGGGCGGGCGAGTACCGGCTGAAGCTGAGGGAGGTGAGCGGCGCGGACGGAGGGGTGTACGCCTGCAGGACCCGGGCCTTTGTAAAGCAGGGAGGGGCGTGGCTCCAGACCGCCGAGAAGACGTCCGACGCCGTGACCGTGAAGGTCTCCGAGATCAGTGAGTGAAAGCAGAACCCTTATTGCTCTGAACCGACCCAGAACACGGCGGTTCTCTTCAGATGTTTGTCTGTGGGCTGAAGATCAGGTTCCGTGTTTCCATGGTGTTGATTTTAAGCTCCGCCCCTAAGAGTTGAAACCAGCATAAGGGGCGTGTCCTCCGTCCATACTTGGTCTGTTAGGAGCAGCAAAGAACAGAGTCGGGTTTTGGTTCTGTTCTAGAACTGTGAGAACATAGGTCTCTGCATCTTCTGTGGGTCAGAACAGACTTCTCACCATGATCAGAACCAGAACCGATCTGCGTGGACACCTCACCTGCTCAGTCTGCTTGGTTTGGATGTCATGATTGTTTGAAAATGTTACGTTCTCCTCCATGTTCCTCCTTCTGAACACAAGGAAAGGAAAGTCTGACACATTGCTGCTGTGAGAGCCATGAAGGAACCATGATGGAACCACCGTGGAACCATGAAGGAACCATGTTGGAACCATGATGGAACCACCGTGGAACCATGATGGAACCATGATGGAACTATGATGGAACCACTGTGGAGCCATGAAGGAACCACGTTGAAATCATAATGAATCCATGATGGAACCATGATGGAACTATGATGGAACCACTGTGGAACCATGTTGGAACCATGTTGGAACTATGATGGAACTATGATGGAACCACTGTAGAGCCATGAAGGAACCATGTTGGAACCATGTTGGAACCATGTTGGAACTATGATGGAACCACTGTGGAGCCATGAAGGAACCATGTTGGAACCATGTTGGAACCATGTTGGAACCATGTTGGAACTATGATGGAACCACTGTGGAGCCATGAAGGAACCATGATGGAACCACCGTGGGACCATGATGGAACCACTGTGGAGCCATGAAGGAACCATGATGGAACCATGTTGGAACCACCGTGGAACCATGAAGGAACCACGTTGAAATCATAATGAATCCATGTTGGAACCATGTTGGATCAGAAGAAGACAGAAGTAGAACGTGGAACCACATGTGGACATTAGTTCAGATGATGAATGAGGGCGTTCTGTCCATGTCTGAAGTCTTCGTCCTGCTCCTCTTCATCACCTGATCACAGAGTCGTCTGTAACTTCCTGTGTCTGGAGGTTCTTCCTTTTCATTTCACCATCCAGCTTCTGGTTCTGATTGGTTCTTACCAGCGTTTAGGTCTTTGTAGCCAATCAGACAGCACCATAATGCTGAAGATGCGAATTCACACGTGCACGTTCTCCAGGTGCGTGGCAGTGGACCGGGCCGGCTGCAGAGGCGGTCTCAGGCCGGTTCTCCGTGCCGCCTCCATTGTTGTGGTTTCTGCAGGAACCGGCTCAGCTGGTTTGGAGGTCAGGCTGTTCTGTGCGGTAAACGGGTGCTGGTTGTCAGGAACCACGGCTCACTGCAGCTGGAACACGTTCTACAAGAACCCATGTGGAGTCCTGTTTCTGTCAGCATGCTGCAAACAAAACGTTCTCTGCAGGAATGAGAAGATGAAAGGTTTCATGTCCAGAAAATTCACTTTTTCTTTAGTTTTCCAAATTAGTATTTTTGTTTTAAAAACGTTTTTTTTTTGCTTTCTAGTGAGATGAGACTCCAATTCAAAAACATTTGTGTTTCAAATGCAGAAATGCAATAGAACTCAGGAGGTTCTGTGCGTCAGCGGCCCACAGAACCCTCCTAAAGGTTCCTGGTTCTGCGGCTGTGCCTCTTTGTCCTCCACATCCTGAGGTTGTGGGTTTGGTTCCTTCAGTACTGCTGGCTCACATTACTGATCCGATTTAAAGTGAGCAGCAGTAATGAGCAGAGAGCGGGCACCGTCCCTCTGAGCGGGTTCAAACCCTCGCTCTCTGAACGTCTCTGTGGCCGCCGGGCTGCAGGATCTCCGTCGCATTTGGAGAAGCGGCGCCGCTTCCAGGCGCCACGGCGGCACAGCTGATTGGCCCTTCTGTTTACGGCCCATTGCCCCGCTGAGGGGCAGTGGGGCTGTAAATGCCGCGTGCTGCAGACCCGCTCCGTGTGGGCGGGGCTCCTCCTGGGGGGGCGTTCATGCTGCATCTGCTGGAACCGAGGACACCAGCGTGACATTTCTGCTGCCCGCAAACCGCTCCTTCTCCTGCGACCCCAGCAGCCAGTCACTTCCTGTTTGCTGATGTGCAGCCAGACCGGCTCCCATCATGCTTTGCTGCAGGCTCTGCCTTTACATGGAGGGAGGGAGTTGGAGAAGTTATGAACCCCCCCAGCACCAACAACGCTCTCAAAGACGCAGCAGCTCCTCCCACCCCCGGCAACAAACCCAGTTTGTTCCTGTTGTCACTTTCACTTAATGTCATGGGGGGGGGGATAATGCTATAAAGCCCCCCAGATGCAACTTTATCCCCCTCCCACAGTGTTTACTCACTGTGGAGGGGGTTACTTTGAAAATCAGGCTTCATCGTGGCTGGAACTGGACCGGGTCTGGGTCCAGGGGGGGTCAGATGGACGGCGTGGGAAATGCTGACTCAGCATCTGTGAAGGCGGAGTCAGCATCTGTGAAGGCGGAGTCAGCAGATCTGGAAAAAGAGAAGATCTGATGTTTGTCTGCAGGATTTCTGCTGGTTCTTCCTCATTTCTGAGACCAGAAAAAGAAGGAACATCGTGTGTGTGTGTGTGTGTGTGTGTGTGTGTTTGTGTGTGTGCGTGCGTGTGCATGTGTGCGTGTGTGTGCTGTAACAGATGGTGACGTTGTGTGAGTCACTGATTGTGCTTGACGTCCAGCTGACATCACAAACTACCTTTGCCAAACACAAGTGTGTGAGTGTGTGGTTACTGGTGTGTGAAGCTGTAACGTGTGTCTGGCTGTGAGCACACACACTCACACACACACACACACGCACACACACAGTCACGCTTCAGTGCGGTTTCAGGTCTATTTCCGTCCTGGCTCCACTCTGGATGAGATGTGAAAGCTGTGAAACATCAGAGCTCTGTGAAAGTGAATCCTTGCTGGGGGGAGGGGGGGTTGGAGCTGCCCCCCCCCATCAGACTCAGCTAAAGGTCTCATTCTAAGTTCTCTCCGGACATGTGATGCGTGTTCAGGAACCCTGCCTGTAGTGCATTCTTGTCCGTGCTTCCAGCATACGTGTTCTCTGCTGCTGATGCATGTTCCTACAGCCGGAGGTCAAAGGTCAGAGCGGCAAATCTGGTGGAGGGTTCTCTCCCTCAGCTCTATTCCCATACATGAAGGACTCCCAGCCGGACACAAACCACAAATATTCATTTCTGCTCCATGAACGGTTTCCAAACGGTTGTTTAGAAACGGACGCCACCCACACGCCCCTCCCACATCAGAGTCCCTGATGGGTCAAAGGTCAGCTGGTTTATCCTGAACGCATGTTCAGCAGCTGCAGGTTTGGTACATAAACAGACTTAAAAACCTGCATAACGGCACAGGAGCGTCAGAATCCTGAGACGTAAATGAGCGTGTTTCCATCATGCTTCCATTGGCAGTGGTCGCTGGAACACGCGTGTGAACGTAGCATGTGACTGACAGGAACAGCAGAGATGATGAGGAGAACCCTTCAGGGGTTTGATTAGGAAGCACAGGCCGCCATCTCCATGGGGGGGTCAGATAGGGCTGTTCCTCCCCAGCGTGACGGCAGCAGCTCTGCTAAAGACGTTTGGATCCTGAGTCCTCTCTGACCGGGTTCTCCAGGTTCTCCGTGTGTTCCTTCAGGTGTTCTAGGTGCTGGCATTTCCTCGGATCTTCAGAATCAAAGCTTGTGGTTCTTCCTCTGTTTTCTCCCCAGAGCCAAACTTCACTCTGACCCTGAAAGCCGCTCTGGCCCCCACCACCACAGATGACCCCGCAGAGCTGGTCTGCAACGTGAGCGCCATCGCCCACCTGCCAGCGCAGAGCCGGCTGGCCGTGAAGTGGGAGCACGCTCCAGGTTCCTCACACGCGTTTCCTCTGAGAGCGGGAACCTCCAGAACTTCCTGCTTTGAGCAGACTCTCCCATGTCTGATTTCCTACAGGAGACGCCAACAATCCCGCCGGCGCTCACGCCGTGGCGTCCCTGGATGCTCACGGAAACCTGATCCCAGGACCGGTGTACGCTGAGCGTCTGAAGGGCGGCGCCGTGGCGCTGAGCCGAGTCCAGCCCAACGCCTTCAAGCTGCGCTTCCTGCAAATGCAGGTAATGAGGGCGCTCTGCTGCCCCGCCCCCTGCCCCCTCTGCTGCCCCGCCCCCTGCCTCTCTGCTGCCCCGCCCCCTGCCTCTCTGCTGCCCCGCCCCTGCCTCTCTGTTGCCCCGCCCCCTGCCTCTCTGCTGCCCCGCCCCCTGCCTCTCTGCTGCCCCGCCCCATGCCTCTCTGCTGCCCCGCCCCCTGCCGCCCTGGAGGCTGACTGTAGTTTGTGCTCCACAGGACGTGGATAGTGGCGAGTACGTCTGCACCGTCTCCTCGTGGAGCGTCAGCAGCCAGGGGGACGCCACCCAGACCGCTGAGTACAAAAGCCCCCCCCTGCCTGTCCGATGGGTCCGCAAAAGTAAGGAGGTTTTTTTTTCTTCACTGCACTGGTTTCCTGTTTGACCGTTGCGGCTTTGGTCTTTGGCCCGCCCACCTGTCAAACCCCGCCCACCCCTATAAGCGCTGTTGAAGCGCTCATGTTTGCAGAATTGGGCGTCGCCAGTGGCCTTTGGCCCGAGAGGAGCCCCGCCCCCTTTTGTTGTGTTGACCATGGCGGATCTTGTTTCCAGACCCGGTGGTGAATGTTGCTGCAAAGACGATTCGTGAAGCGTCAGTGGGCGGGGCCACGTTTGAAATGAGCTGTAAAGCCTTCCCCGAGAACCTGGATGAGCCGGGGTTCTCGGTGGAAATCCAGTGGCAGGACGGCCTTGGAGGGGACAACAAAACCATCATGACCCTGAACCCGGACAACGTGATGCAGCACGGGCCGGGAACAGAACCCAACAGGAGGTACGGGCTTTTTTTAACCTGGTCTGCTGCACGGGTGTGCAGGGACTCTGGGTTTCATGCTGGACCACATGTCTGCTCCTCCCGCAGAGATGCTCTGGTTCTGACCAAGTCCGGAGCAGCGGAGTTCCGGTTCCGCCTGGCGGGGGTGCAGCTCTCCGACAAAGGCTACTATTGGTGCAAAGTCACAGCCTTTAAAAAACAGAAGCCGGGACAGACCTGGACCAAAGTCGTGTCCTCCGAGTCCAACAAAGTCAGGATAGATTTTCAGGAAAACGGTAAGTTTTGACTCCGTTTGTCAGGTTTCCTGTTTGCTCTACTTCCTGTTAGTCTGATTCCCTGTTTTCTCTACTTCCTGTATTCAGATTTTCTTGTTAGTCTGGTTTCCTGTTTGCTCTACTTCCTGTTTTTTCACATTTCCTGTTTGCTCTACTTCCTGTTTGTCTGATTTTCGTGTTAGTTTGGTTTCCTGTTAGCTCTATTTCCTGTTTGCTCTATTTCCTGTTTGCTGTACTTCCTGTCTTTGAGGAAGTGAAGCATGTTTTACTTCCTCTTCCATCACAGGTCTGTCGTTTTCCATCAACGTCCACTCCAACTCCAGCAGCGTTTTCCCCATGGAGACCGCCACGATGGAGTGTTCGCTGACGCTGTCGGGGTCCTCCCCACAGGCCGGTACGACAACCACGCACAAACGCCACAGACCAGTAACACAACAGCAACCAGTACGACAACACTTAGACGTATGGTAACAATCACACATCATTGATCATTATAACACACAAATACCAGTAACTCATAGCAACACAGACGGTCTGGGTTAAAGCACCAACTGTACACGCTACACGTGGTCGATCTATGGCGTCATGGCGGCATTTTTTGTTTGGCATGAAGCCCCCTAGTGGTTCGGTACTGAACGGATCTGGTTCCAGTGGTTCTGGTGTGTGAACGGCGTTCCGTCAGCGGGAACGCTAGAAAGCCGTTTTCCTTTAGGGAGAATCAGTGAGGACGTCTTGAGGTTACAGATCATGTCTTCCAGTTTCACCGTCGTCCCGGCGGTGTCAGACCGGCACGGTGTCAGGCCGGGGCGGTGTCAGACCGGGGCGGTGTCAGGCCGGGGCGGTGTCAGACCGGGGCGGTGTCAGGCCGGGGCGGTGTCAGACCGGGGCGGTGTCAGGCCGGGGCGCTGTCAGGCCGGGGCGCTGTCAGGCCGGGGCGGTGTCAGGCCGGAGCGGTGTCAGGCCGGGGCGGTGTCAGGCCGGGGCGGTGTCAGGCCGGGGCGGTGTCAGGCCGGAGCGGTGCCGGCTGTGTCAGGCCGGGGCGATGTCAGACCGGGGCGATGTCAGACCGGGGCGGTGTCAGACCGGAGCGCTGTCAGGCCGGGGCAGTGCCGGTGTGCTCCGGTTGAGCAACAGCTCATACCTCTGGGATTAAAAAAAGTAGAAGTTCTTGTTGCTGCTTGTTCTCCTGTGGGGTGAGGCCTGCCTCGTGACTCACAGCTGTTTGTGTGGGGGGGGTGACTGTCACAGGACGGAGAACGTTAGAACGCGTTCTCACCTGGAACACCTGGAAGGCTCTACCTGCTTCACATCCCCTCAGACCAACTGTAGGTGTGGTCAGTGTGACACGGGGACACGGCCTCGTTCTCTGCTGATCTCTACATTCCAGCAGGAAATGACATCATCAAACCCACGCATTTCCTTAAGTTGGAAAAGAGGCGGGGCTAACACGCCTGTCAATCAAAAGTCTTCCCCTCTTTGCTGATTGAGGTTCTGATAAAAAAATAAGCCTCTTTGGTTCAGTCGTCATGGAAACATGTATTAATCTTCGGGGGCGGGGTTTGTATGTGTGACAGCTCCTTCATCCTGGAGCCTTAGTTTTCTCTGTTGTTTATGGGGGGGGGCTGAATCTTATTCTGTGATCTGAGCACGCCGCTGCATGCAGACACACGGCTGCCTGCAGGAATGCTGCTGCGCGCGTGGAGGCGGAGCCTAGCTGCCGCCGCTCTCCTCGGGAGCGTGTTGGGGAGGGTCATAGGCTCTCCCATGTGAACGTTTCTGCCTTCCCTGCACATAGGTGGAGGTTCCTCCTGGGGGGGGTCAGTCTCTGGACATAGTCACGCCACCAGGAGGAAGCTCCAGCCTGAAGCCCCTCCCCCTCTGGTGATCCATACCTATCAATAATCTGCTCGAGTTCATGATCAGATTGGAGGCTGCAGGAAAAAGGGAACTGGATGCCCCCCCCCCCCCCCCTTCTTCCTCTAAATGCAGATTACACGGCTGTCTTTGCTCGGCTGCCTGGCAGCCAATAATTAGCCAATCTCACGCTCCGTTAGCCAGCCGCGGAGGCCGAACGAGGCAGACGAAGAATAGGAGAGGGAGAGAGAGAGAGAGAGCGCCCTGAGTGGAGGAGCTGAAGGGAGAGGATGAGGAGGAGACGAAGAGCACCGAGCTGGTTCCCACCCACAGAGAAGCAGGAGGGAATTTAAAGTGGGGGGGGGGGAGCAGAGACTCTGGGACCTCCGACCCGCACCAGAACCCTCTCCATGACCATGATGCTGTTCTGGTGCTGCTTCTGTGGAACATCCCTGAAACTCCACCCATGCTCCTTTGATTGACAGGTGCTGAGCTCCAGACGCCTCCGGTCGCTGGAGTATATTTAGAAACCAGCAGAGTTCTGTTGGTTCCCCCCACCTCCCCCTGAAGGCCAGATTCAGTCTGTGTCTGCAGCGTCCTGCCAGCACGTCTGGGTTTGAATCCCATCCTTCACTTTCTGATGAGGCCAGAGCTTCTCATGATCCACAAACACACAGTCTGACACAAACACACACAGTCTGAGACAAACACGCACAGTCTGACACAAACACACAGTCTGACACAAACACACACAGTCTGACACAAACACACACAGTCTGACACAAACACACACAGTCTGACACAAACACACAGTCTGACACAAACACACACAGTCTGACACAAACACGCACAGTCTGACACAAACACGCACAGTCTGACACAAACACGCACAGTCTGACACAAACACGCACAGTCTGACACAAACACGCACAGTCTGACACAAACACGCACAGTCTGACACAAACACGCACAGTCTGACACAAACACGCACAGTCTGACACAAACACGCACAGTCTGACACAAACACGCACAGTCTGACACAAACACGCACAGTCTGACACAAACACGCACAGTCTGACACAAACACACAGTCTGACACAAACACACAGTCTGACACAAACACGCACAGTCTGACACAAACACGCACAGTCTGACACAAACACGCACAGTCTGACACAAACACACAGTCTGACACAAACACGCACAGTCCCGTTCACAACTGTAATTTCATGCAAACGTGCAATAGCAGTTAGGAAACGCACACTAAAGGTTTCACAAACGCACAATAGCTGTTTCACACACATTCTACTGTTTGTCACAAAAACACAAAAATGTTACACAAACAGGATTTTCTGCTACACTTGTGAGAGAAAAGTCTAATGGGCCGTTCGATTGGCTGAACGTGGACACGCCTCCTTTGCTGATGAGTTTGATTGACAGATTCATCAGCCAGTATCCGTGGTTACATGAGCAGAATATCTTGATGGGATCAATGGTGGGTTAGAATCCAACACATGGACCCAGAAAACCTTTTTCTGTTTAGAACAAACGTTCCCATGGTCACACTTTGGGTCAGAATGAATCATGTGGACATGTGGTGTTTGAAATACAGGAAGAGGAAGTGAGTCCTGAAAACAAACAGCTGTCATATACGTTTATGCAGCAGCTCAGTAATATACAAGACGATCTTCCAAACGAGCTTTTATTAATGTTATGAATATTATATATAATATAATATTTATATGATATTTTATTGTTAGTCCGTGTGGTCAGAGCTTTTTTTGTCCAGACGTCACAGTGCACCAAGCGTTCTTCCCCGGCACCCCTTTCGTGAGCGGGGCTCTTCATGAGGCGTCCACAGAGCAGCTGGTCGGTCCTGTTTGAGCTCCAAAGCTTTGTCTCAGTGAAACACCGTCTATGAATGACGTAAACCAGAGCAGCAGTGACACACGATCAGAATGAACCGTTTACATGAACAACGATGGGATAAAGGATCGGTATAACCACCTATCTTCATCAGAAAGACATTTAGATCTGAACGAGTCTGATCGGGGCAGACTATTCTGAACGGCGTGTTTACATGACACATTTTCCTTCTGATCAGGTGTTCTTTCTGATTACTTTTGCCCATGTAAACGCAGCTACAGATGACATCAGCTGACCTCAAAAGTCACAGCAGGGATTTCTGTCACAAATGAGGGGGGGGCTGTAAATGCACATTCTGCAGTTTGTATGATCTGTGAGTTCATTTTACGAGTGTAGCTAAAAATTATGTTTGTCACGCGTGTGTTGTGCTTTTCTGAAACATTTAATGTGAAACACGGTGTGTGTGAAACCTTTAGTGTGCACATTTGCATAAACTAACCGTTGTGGGACTGTGGGACTGTGAGGCTGTTCTGGCCTCATACTGTAGTTTCTGAGCAGAGAAGTTCAGCTGCAAGTTTCCTTCATGAAGCTCACAGAGAGAGGCAGCTCTGCTGAAGCACACACACACACATGCTAATGCACACACACACATGCTAATGCACACACACACCCATGCTAATGCACAAACACACCCATGCTAATGCACACACACACACATGCTAATGCACACACACACACATGCTAATGCACAAACACACCCATGCTAATGCACACACACACCATGCTAATGCACACACACACACACACACACACACACACACATACACATGCTAATGCACACACACACACACACATGCTAATGCACACACACTAATGCACACACACACGCACACACATGCTAATGCACACACACACACTAATGCACACACACTAATGCACACACACACACACACACACACCGACACACACTCTTGCAGCTCTGTGGTGTGTTTGACTTCAACTGTCCTCCAGGGATTCCTCCACAGAAATCCAATCAGACTTTTCATTTCCACCAACGACCATTTCAGTTTTATGAGCTCCGATTTTCTGCCCCCCCCCCAAGTCGCTCTGCCCCCCTCCCCAACAACAAACCTGTTATCCATTTGAAATCGGGCCCCTGCCAAGCATCCTGATGTAACTGTTTTAAAAAAAGAATTGTAGTCAGATCCCTCCTTCACCTCCTCACACAAACATCAAAGATTCCTTTAAAGTTCAGGTGGATCACAAAGCTCCACTTCATCATCTGATTTGGCGCTCTGGTTCACGGCGTTCTGGTTCATGGCGCTCTGGTTCACGGCGTTCTGGTTCACGGCGTTCTGGTTCACGGCATTCTGGTTCATGGCGCTCTGGTTCACGGCGTTCTGGTTCATGGCGTTCTGGTTCATGGCGCTCTGGTTCACGGCGTTCTGGTTCACGGCGTTCTGGTTCACGGCGTTCTGGTTCATGGCGCTCTGGTTCACGGCATTCTGGTTCACGGCGCTCTGGTTCACAACGCTCTGGTTCACGGCGTTCTGGTTCACGGCGTTCTAGTTCATGGCGCTCTGGTTCACCGCGTTCTGGTTCATGGCGTTCTGGTTCATGGCGCTCTGGTTCACGGCGTTCTGGTTCATGGCGCTCTGGTTCACAACGTTCTGGTTCATGGCGCTCTGGTTCACAACGTTCTGGTTCATGACGCTCTGGTTCACAACGTTCTGGTTCATGACGCTCTGGTTCATGGCGTTCTGGTTCATGGCGCTCTGGTTCACGACGTTCTAGTTCACAGCGCTCTGGTTCACAACATTCTGGTTCATGACGCTCTGGTTCATGGCGTTCTGGTTCATGGCGCTCTGGTTCACAACATTCTGGTTCACAGCGCTCTGGTTCATGGCGCTCTGGTTCACAACGTTCTGGTTCATGACGTTCTGGTTACGACGTTCTGGTTCACGGCGCTCTGGTTCACGACGTTCTGGTTCACGACGTTCTGGTTCATGGCGCTCTGGTTTACAACGTTCTGGTTCATGGCGCTCTGGTTTACAACGTTCTGGTTCATGGCGCTCTGGTTACTACGTTCTGGTTTATGGCGCTCTGGTTTATGGCGCTCTGGTTCACGACGTTCTGGTTCATGGCACTCTGGTTCACGACACTCTGATTCATGGTGCTCTGGTTCATGACGTTCTGGTTCATGACGCTCTGGTTCATGACGCTCTGGTCTACGACGCTCTGGTTCATGACGCTCTGGTCTACGCCGCTCTGGTTCATGGTGCTCTGGTTCATGACGTTCTGGTTCATGGCGCTCTGGTTCACGACATTCTGGTTCATGGTGCTCTGGTTCATGACGTTCTGGTTCATGACGCTCTGGTCCACGACGCTCTGGTTAATGAAGCTCTGGTTTCTGGCACTCTGGTTCACAGCGTTCTGGTTCATGGCGCTCTGGTTCACAACGTTCTGGTTCATGACGCTCTGGTCCACGACGCTCTGGTTCATGACGCTCTGGTATCTGGCGCTCTGGTTCACAACGTTCTGGTTCATGGCGCTCTGGTTCATGATGTTCTGGTTCATGGCGCTCTGGTTCACGGCGCTCTGGTTCATGGCGCTCTGGCTCACGACATTCTGGTTCATGGGGTTCTGGTTCATGACGTTCTGGTTCATGACGCTATGGTCCACGACGCTCTGGTTCATGACGCTCTGGTCCACGACGCTCTGGTTAATGAAGTTCTGGTTTCTGGCGCTCTGGTTTACAACGTTCTGGTTCATGGCGCTCTGGTTAATGAAGCTCTTGTTGGTGGCGCTTTGGTTGGTGGCGCTCTGGTTGATGGCGCTCTGGTTGGTGGCGCTCTGGTTGTTGGCGCTCTGGTTGATGGCGCTCTGGTTGATGGCGCTCTGGTTGATGGCGCTTTGGTTGATGGCGCTCTGGTTGATGGTGCTCTGGTTGATGTTGTTCTGGTTGATGGCGCTCTGGTTGGTGGCGCTCTGGTTTGTGGCGCTCTGGTTGATGGCGCTCTGGTTAATGACGGTCTGATTGGTGGCGCTCTTGTTGATGGCGCTCTGGTAAATAATGTTCTGGTTGGTGGCGCTCTGGTTTATGACCTTCTGGTTGATGGCGCTCTGGTTTATGACGCTCTGGTTGATGGCGCTCTGGTTTATGACGCTCTGGTTTATGGACTCTGGTTTATGACGCTCTGGTTTATGGACTCTGGTTGATGGTGCTCTGGTTAATGATGTTCTGGTTGATGGTGCTCCGGTTAATGATGTTCTGGTTGATGGCGCTCTGGTTTATGACCTTCTGGTTTATGACGCTCTGGTTAATGGACTCTGGTTAATGGACTCTGGTTTATGACGCTCTGGTTTATGACGCTCTGGTTTATGACCTTCTGGTTTATGACGCTCTGGTTGACGGCGCTCTGATTAATGATGCTCTGGTTTATGAACTTTGGTTGATGGCGCTCTGGTTTTTGACCTTCTGGTTTATGACGCTCTGGTTGACGGCGCTCTGATTAATGACGCTCTGGTTGATGGCGCTCTGGTTTATAAAGCTCTGGTTTATGGACTCTGGTTGATGGCGCTCTGGTTAATGGACTCTGGTTAATGATGTTCTGGTTGATGGCGCTCTGGTTTATGATGCTCTGGTTGATGGCGCTCTGGTTTATGACCTTCTGGTTTATGACGCTCTGGTTTATGGACTCTGGTTGATGGCGCTCTGGTTTATGATGCTCTGGTTGATGGCACTCTGGTTTATGACGCTCTGGTTTATGACCTTCTGGTTTCTGGCGCTCTGGTTCACGGCGTTCTGGTTCATGGCGCTCTGGTTCACAACGTTCTGGTTCACAGCGCTCTGGTTCACGGCGTTCTGGTTCACGGCGTTCTGGTTCATGGCGCTCTGGTTCACGGCGTTCTGGTTCATGGCGCTCTGGTTCATGGCATTCTGGTTCATGGCGCTCTGGTTCACAACGTTCTGGTTCATGGCGCTCTGGTTCACAACGTTCTGGTTCATGGCGCTCTGGTTCACGACGCTCTGGTTCATGGTGCTCTGGTTAATGAAGCTCTTGTTGGTGGCGCTTTGGTTGGTGGCGCTCTGGTTGATGGCGCTCTGGTTGTTGGCGCTCTGGTTGATGGCGCTCTGGTTTATGACGCTTTGGTTGATGGCGCTCTGGTTGATGGTGCTCTGGTTAATGGACTCTGGTTGATGGCGCTCGGTTAATGGACTCTGGTTAATGTTGTTCTGGTTTATGATGCTCTGGTTGGTGGCGCTCTGGTTTGTGGCGCTCTGGTTGATGACTGTCTGATTGGAGTCGCTCTTGTTGATGGCGCTCTGGTTAATGATGTTCTGGTTGGTGGCGCTCTGGTTTATGACCTTCTGGTTTATGACGCTCTGGTTGATGGCGCTCTGGTTAATGGACTCTGGTTAATGATGTTCTGGTTGATGGCGCTCTGGTTTATGACACTCTGGTTTATGGACTCTGGTTGATGGCGCTCTTGTTAATGGACTCTGGTTAATGATAATCTGGTTGATGGCGCTCTGGTTTATGATGCTCTGGTTGATGGCGCTCTGGTTGATGGCGCTCTGGTTTATGACCTTCTGGTTTATGACCTTCTGGTTAATGACGCTCTGGTTGATGGCGCTCTGGTTTATGATGCTCTGGTTGATGGCGCTCTGGTTTATGACCTTCTGGTTTATGACCTTCTGGTTAATGACGCTCTGGTTGTTGGCGCTCTGGTTTATGATGCTCTGGTTTATGGACTCTGGTTGATGGCGCTCTGGTTAATGGACTCTGGTTAATGATGTTCTGGTTGATGTCACTCTGGTTAATGATGTTCTGGTTTATGACGCTCTGGTTTATGACCTTCTGGTTTATGACGCTCTAGTTTATGACCTTCTGGTTTATGACGCTCTGGTTGATGGCGCTCTGGTTAATGACGCTCTGGTTTATGAACTCTGGTTGATGACGCTCTGGTTGATGGCGCTCTGGTTTATGATGCTCTGGTTTATGGACTCTGGTTGATGGCGCTCTGGTTAATGGACTCTGGTTAATGATGTTCTGGTTGATGGCGCTCTGGTTTATGATGCTCTGGTTGATGGTGCTCTGGTTTATGACCTTCTGGTTTATGACGCTCTGGTTTATGGACTCTGGTTGACGGCGCTCTGGTTTATGAACTCTGGTTGATGGCGCTCTGGTTTATGACGCTCTGGTTTATGGACTCTGGTTGATGGCGCTCTGGTTAATGGACTCTGGTTAATGATGTTCTGGTTGATGTCACTCTGGTTAATGATGTTCTGGTTTATGACGCTCTGGTTTATGACCTTCTGGTTTATGACGCTCTAGTTTATGACCTTCTGGTTTATGACGCTCTGGTTGATGGCGCTCTGGTTAATGACGCTCTGGTTTATGAACTCTGGTTGATGGCGCTCTGGTTTATGACGCTCTGGTTGATGGCGCTCTGGTTTATGATGCTCTGGTTTATGGACTCTGGTTGATGGCGCTCTGGTTTATCAACTCTGGTTGATGGCGCTCTGGTTAATGACGCTCTGGTTTATGAACTCTGGTTGATGGCGCTCTGGTTTATGACGCTCTGGTTGATGGCGCTCTGGTTTATGATGCTCTGGTTTATGGACTCTGGTTGATGGCGCTCTGGTTTATCAACTCTGGTTGATGGCGCTCTGGTTTATGACGCTCTGGTTGATGGCGCTCTGGTTTATGACGCTCTGGTTGATGGCGCTCTGGTTTATGACCTTCTGGTTTATGACGCTCTGGTTTATGGACTCTGGTTGACGGCGCTCTGGTTTATGAACTCTGGTTGATGGCGCTCTGGTTTATGACGCTCTGGTTGATGGCGCTCTGGTTTATGACGCTCTGGTTCATGGACTCTGGTTGATGGCGCTCTGGTTAATGGACTCTGGTTAATGGCGCTCTGGTTTATGAT
The DNA here is from genome assembly GCA_023969325.1 of Oryzias curvinotus. Lineage (NCBI taxonomy): Eukaryota > Metazoa > Chordata > Actinopteri > Beloniformes > Adrianichthyidae > Oryzias > Oryzias curvinotus. Next base: position 56,764 of record JALJSC010000136.1, read on the forward strand.
GCTCTGGTTGATGGCGCTCTGGTTGATGGCGCTCTGGTTTATGACCTTCTGGTTTATGACCTTCTGGTTAATGACGCTCTGGTTGATGGCGCTCTGGTTTATGATGCTCTGGTTGATGGCGCTCTGGTTTATGACCTTCTGGTTTATGACCTTCTGGTTAATGACGCTCTGGTTGTTGGCGCTCTGGTTTATGATGCTCTGGTTTATGGACTCTGGTTGATGGCGCTCTGGTTAATGGACTCTGGTTAATGATGTTCTGGTTGATGTCACTCTGGTTAATGATGTTCTGGTTTATGACGCTCTGGTTTATGACCTTCTGGTTTATGACGCTCTAGTTTATGACCTTCTGGTTTATGACGCTCTGGTTGATGGCGCTCTGGTTAATGACGCTCTGGTTTATGAACTCTGGTTGATGGCGCTCTGGTTTATGACGCTCTGGTTGATGGCGCTCTGGTTTATGATGCTCTGGTTTATGGACTCTGGTTGATGGCGCTCTGGTTAATGGACTCTGGTTAATGATGTTCTGGTTGATGGCGCTCTGGTTTATGATGCTCTGGTTGATGGTGCTCTGGTTTATGACCTTCTGGTTTATGACGCTCTGGTTTATGACCTTCTGGTTTATGACCTTCTGGTTAATGACGCTCTGGTTGTTGGCGCTCTGGTTTATGATGCTCTGGTTTATGGACTCTGGTTGATGGCGCTCTGGTTAATGGACTCTGGTTAATGATGTTCTGGTTGATGTCACTCTGGTTAATGATGTTCTGGTTTATGACGCTCTGGTTTATGACCTTCTGGTTTATGACGCTCTAGTTTATGACCTTCTGGTTTATGACGCTCTGGTTGATGGCGCTCTGGTTAATGACGCTCTGGTTTATGAACTCTGGTTGATGGCGCTCTGGTTTATGACGCTCTGGTTGATGGCGCTCTGGTTTATGATGCTCTGGTTTATGGACTCTGGTTGATGGCGCTCTGGTTTATCAACTCTGGTTGATGGCGCTCTGGTTTATGACGCTCTGGTTGATGGCGCTCTGGTTTATGACGCTCTGGTTGATGGCGCTCTGGTTTATGACCTTCTGGTTTATGACGCTCTGGTTTATGGACTCTGGTTGACGGCGCTCTGGTTTATGAACTCTGGTTGATGGCGCTCTGGTTTATGACGCTCTGGTTGATGGCGCTCTGGTTTATGACGCTCTGGTTCATGGACTCTGGTTGATGGCGCTCTGGTTAATGGACTCTGGTTAATGATGTTCTGGTTGATGGCGCTCTGGTTTATGATCTTATGGTTTATGACGCTCTGGTTTATGGACTCTGGTTGATGGCGCTCTGGTTTATGATGCTCTGGTTGATGGCGCTCTGGTTTATGACCTGCTGGTTTATGACGCTCTGGTTTATGGACTCTGGTTGATGGCGCTCTGGTTTATGATGCTCTGGTTGATGGCGCTCTGGTTTATGACCTTCTGGTTTATGACGCTCTGGTTTATGGACTCTGGTTGATGACCTTCTGGTTAATGGACTCTGGTTTATGATGTTCTGGTTGATGGCGCTCTGGTTTATGATGCTCTGGTTGATGGTGCTCTGGTTTATGACCTTCTGGTTTATGACCTTCTGGTTTATGACACTCTGGTTTATGGACTCTGGTTGATGGCGCTCTGGTTTATGACCTTCTGGTTTATGACGCTCTGGTTGATGGACTCTGGTTGATGGCGCTCTGGTTAATGGACTCTGGTTTATGACGCTCTGGTTTATGACCTTCTGGTTTCTGACGCTCTGGTTTATGGCGCTCTGGTTAATGACGCTCTGGTTTATGAACTCTGGTTGATGGCGCTCTGGTTAATGACGCTCTGGTTTATGAACTCTGGTTGATGGCGCTCTGGTTTATGATGCTCTGGTTTATGGACTCTGGTTGATGGCGCTCTGGTTAATGACGCTCTGGTTTATGAACTCTGGTTGATGGCGCTCTGGTTTATGATGCTCTGGTTTATGGACTCTGGTTGATGGCGCTCTGGTTTATGACCTTCTGGTTTATGACCTTCTGGTTTATGACCTTCTGGTTTATGACGCTCTGGTTTGTGGACTCTGGTTGATGACGCTCTGGTTAATGGACTCAAGTTAATGGACTCTGGTTTATGATGCTCTGGTTGATGGCGCTCTGGTTTATGATGCTCTGGTTTATGATGCTCTGGTTGATGGCGCTCTGGTTTATGATGCTCTGGTTGATGTTGCTCTGGTTGATGGCGCTCTGGTTGATGACGCTGTTAACAGGGATAAGTAAGCAAGCAGGAAGGTGAAGAGGAAAGCACAACCAGACCTAGTAAAGGGGGAGGGGTCCCTTTGACACCCCTCCCCCTTTACTGGGTCGGAGGGGGGGTGATCATGCAATCCTTTAAAGGTCACTGATTATCACCTTTCTTAACACAGCTGATTGGGGGCTGGGGGGTAATCTGACTTGTTTGTGTCTTTGACCCCCCCTGTCAGATGCACACATCTGTCTGAAGACCCCTGAAGGAGAAGATAAGATGCTGTTTGATGATCTGACTGAACTGCTGCTCTTGCACTTGAGGGGGGGGTCACACTGCTGGTTAGGATGGGGGGGCTGTCTCATCTCTGGAGGGGCTGTGTGCTCCTCTAGGGTGGGGGGTGGGGGGTAATGATGCCCTGAAATGATGGATGTCTAAATGTTGAAGGAACCGTCTCCTTCATTAACCCCCTGTGGACTCCTGCTGGTGGGGAGGGGGGGGGTGTTCTAATGCAATTATGTGGTAAAGAGCAAAAACATGTTTTCATCTGCAGCCGTTTTTCTTCATGGGGGGGTCGTAGATGAAGCTCAGGCTTTGAGTTTTGTGGATTATTTTTTCTCGTCTTTGCTGCTTGCTGATTCCTGCTTTTATTGTTGTACATGTCTGTTTAAATAAAGTTTGTTCAAACCTCCGATGGAAATAGGAGTTCAGGTAGAAACAGAACCAGAACCTCCAGAACCACGTTCAACCTAGAACTAACTCCTGGAACACCATGCAGAGATGCTCACATTGGAGATCACAGAGCTCCTCAGCTGACCCCCCCTCCCTCCCCCTAGTATATGGTGGGGGGTTGACGTGTGCGAGCGGTCAGCTGACCCCCCCCCCCACCACCAAGGCTGGACGGAGAGCTCTGCTCTTCGTCTCTGTGGGAATGATAGTCCCCCCCGTTGTCTCATCTTGATAAGGAATGTTCTCCTGACCCCCCCCCTTCTTCCTCTTCCTCCTCCATCCCTCCTCCCTCCATTTCTCCTCCTCTTCCTCCTCCATCCATCTTCATCCTCCTCCATACCTCCTCTTCCACCATTTCTCCTCCTCTTCCTCCTCAATCCATCTTCATCCTCCTCCATCCCTCCTCTTCCTCTGTTTCTCCTCTTCATGGTATACATATGTGTTTATTGTGTTTGTGTAAATCCGGTATGTTGGACTTTTCTTCAGCAGCTCTCAGGTTTCTGCCTGAAGGTTTTCTTGGTGGCTTTGAAGGACTACTGGAGGTCATGGCAAGCGTGTTTGTAGCGTGTTCGTAGCGTGTTTGTAGCATGTTCGTAGAGTGTTTGTAACAAGTTCGTAGCGTGTTTGTAGCGTGTTCGTTGTGTGTTTGTGGCTTGTTTGTTGCGTTTTTGTTGCGTGTTCGTGGCGTGTTTGTAGCGTTTTCGTTGCGTGTTTGTAGCATGTTCAGAGCGTGTTTGTAGTGTTTTTGTAGCATCTTTTTAGCCTTTTTTCGTTGCGTGTTTGTAGAGTGTTCGTAGCGTGTTTGAAGAGTGTTTGTAGATTTTTCGTTGCGTGTTCGTGGCATTTTTGTAGCGTGTTTGTAGCGTGTTTGTAACAAGTTCGTAGCGTGTTTGTAGCATTTTTTTTGCGTGTTTGTAGCATGTTTGAAGTGTGTTCGTAGCGTGTTTGTAGCGTGTTCAGAGCGTGTTTGTAGCATGTTCGTTGCGTGTTTGTAGCGTATTTGTTGCGTGTTCGTGGCGTGTTTGTAGCGTTTTCGTTACGTGTTTGTAGCATGTTCAGAGCGTGTTTGTAGTGTTTTTGTAGCATCTTTTTAGCCTTTTTTCGTTGTGTGTTTGAAGCGTGTTCGTAGCGTGTTTGCAGCGTGTCAGAGCATATTTGTAGTGTGTTTGTAGCGTTTTTGTGGCGTGTTTGTAGCGTGCCAGAGCATGTTTGAAGTGTGTTTGTAACGTTTTCATTGTGTGTTCGTGGCATGGTTGTAGCGTGTTCAGAGCATGTTAGTTGCGTGTTTGTAGCATGTTCGTGGCGTGTTTATAACATGTTTCTGTAGCATGTTTGTAGTGTTTTCGTTGCGTGTTCGTGGCGTGTTTGTAGCGTGTTCAGAGCTTGTTTGAAATGTGTTTGTAGCAAGTGCACAGTGTTTTTGTTGCGTGTTCGTGGCGTGTTTGTAGCATTTTCAGAGCGTATTAGTAGCGTGTTCAAAGCATATTAGTAGCGTGTTCAGAGCGTGTTTATAGCGTGTCAGCATGTTTGTAGTGTTTGTAGCGTGTTCGTGGCGTGTTTGTAGCATGTTTATAGTGTGTTTGTAGCGTGTTTGTAGCGTTTTCGTTGCGTGTTTTTAACGTTTTCGTTGCGTGTTCGTGGCGTTTTCGTTGCGTGTTCGTGGTGTGTGTGTAGAGTGTTTGTGGCGTGTTTGTAGAGTGTTTGTAGCGTGTCAGAGCTTGTTTGGAATGTGTTTATAGCAAGTTCCTAGCGTTTTTGTTGCGTGTTCGTGGCGTATTTGTATCGTGTTCAGAGCTCGTTTGAAATGTGTTTGTTGCAAGTTCGTAGCGTTTTTGTTGCATGTTCGTGGCGTGTTTGTAGCATGTCAAGAGCGTATTAGTAACGTGTTCAGAGCGTGTTTGTAGCGTGTTCGTGGCATGTTTGTAGCGTGTTTATAGTGTGTTTGTAGCGTGTTTAGAGTGTTTGTAGCGTTTTCATTGCGTGTTTGTAGCGTTTTCATTGCGTGTTCGTAGTGTTTTCATTGCGTGTTTGTAGCGTTTTCGTTGGGTGTTCGTGGCGTGTGTGTAGAGTGTTTGTGGCGTGTTTGTTCAGTGTTTGTAGGGTGTCCGTGGCATGTTTGTAGCGTGTTTATAGTGTTTGTAGCGTGTTTAGAGTGTTTGTAGCGTTTTCATTGCGTGTTTGTAGCGTTTTCGTTGCGTGTTCGTGGCGTTTTTGTTGCATGTTCGTGGCGTGTGTGTAGTGTTTGTGGCGTGTTTGTAGAGTGTTTGTAGCGTGTCAGAGCATGTTTGAAGTGTGTTTGTAGCAAGTTCGTAGCGTTTTTGTTACGTGGCGGGTTTGTAGCATGTTCAGAGCATGTTAGTTGTGTGTTTGTAGCGTGTTCGTGGCGTGTTTAAAACGTGTTTTTGTAGCATGTTTGTAGCATTTTCGTTGCGTGTTTGTGGCGTGTTTGTAGCGTGTTCAGAGTTTGTTTGAAATGTGTTTGTAGCAAGTTCGTAGCGTTTTTGTTGTGTGTTCGTGGCGTGTTTGTAGCATGTTCAGAGCGTATTAGTAGTGTGTTCAGAGCGTGTTTGTAGCGTGTTCGTGGTGTGTTTGTAGCGTGTTTGAAGCAAGTTCGTAGCGTGTTTGTAGTGTTTTCGTTGCATGTTTGTAGCGTGTTCAGAGCGTTTTGTTGCATGGTCGTAGCATGTTCAGAGCGTTTTGTTGTGTGTTCGTAGCGTGTTCAGAGCGTTTTGTTGTGTGTTCGTAGCGTGTTCAGAGGGTTTTTGTTATGTGTTCGTAGCATGTTCGTAGCGTGTTCAGAGGGTTTTTGATGTGTGTTCGTAGCGTGTTCAGAGCGTGTTCAGAGCGTTTTTATGCTCTCTGCCGTCTCCTGACATCTTTATTATCATAATCCAACCTTCTTACTTGATGAAGACATGAACGGTTCTTCATCGTTCTGGGTTTCCTGGACCGGAACGGTTTCTTCATCTTTGGTTTGTCTCCAGAACGAGGGAGGATGACTCAGGCTCTGCGGGGTTCCTAATGGTTCCTAATGGTTCTGCTCTCCCTGACAGACTAATGACTGCCTGTCCCTCCTCCTCCTCCTCCTCTTCCTCCTCCTCCTCCTCCTGACTCTCCAGCTCTTTTTTTCCTCGTCTCCTCTTCTCCTCTTTGGATGTTCTCTGGGTTCCTCTGTAACGGAACGTTCTCTTTAGTTCCTTAAACGTCTGCTGATGTCGCCGTTCTGCTAAAAGGCTAAAACCTGTTTCTGGCGTTCTCGTCCCTCAGGTAGTGTGGCGTACGAGGTCAGATGGTACTTCAGCCGCCTGCGAGGGGGCGGAGCACCCATCCTGGTGGGCTCCATGAGCCGCTTTGGCGTCGTCAGCAAGGCGCTCCGGAACTCCTCCAGCGACGTTTCGGTGGAGCGCAAAGACGCCGACACCTTCCTGCTGAGCATCCACGGCACTCAGTCCAGGTGAGAGCTCGTCCGTCCGCTCAGGTGAGCCGACGAACGCCGAGCTGACCGTTTCCGCCCTCCTGCAGCGACAGCGGCGAGTACCAGTGCTTCGTCACGCCGTGGTACGTGTCGGCCGCCACGGGAGCCTGGACCGAAGCCGGAGAGCTGACTTCCAGCAGGCTTTTCCTAACCGTCAGGTTTGCAGGTGAGGCCCCGCCCACAGGTGAGCGTCCTCAGGTGTAGAACACGCTGCTAAGGGTCTCTCCTGTTCTCCTGCAGTGTGGGACTCCCTGAAGTTCCCGCTCCTGTACGGCGCCGCAGCCTCTCTGGGTAACGTCCTGTTCTCCCGTCTCTGTGAAGATCGTTCTATTGGGTTCTAGTGATGTTCTCCTGAGAACGTAGAGCACGGAGAACCAGATCTCCTGATGCTCCACTCTAAATGTTAGAACCAGCTCTGGTTCTCCTCTGTTCTGGTTTCTACTGTGGGGTGGGGGGCAGTGACTAAGGTTCTGGGCTCGTTCTAAGCGGGTCCGTTTTAGTCCAGCAGGTTCTGATGCTCCTCCCCCCTCCCTCCCTGTGTCTGTAGTGGTGGGCCTCCTCTCCGTGCTCCTTGGCCTCCTCTTCGCCCGCTGCTGCAGGAGTGATGGTAGGAGCGGCGGCAGAAGCGGCGGCAGGAACGGCGGCAGGAACGGCGGCGCTCCCATTCTCTTCCCGGACAAGGACTGACATACACCCCCCCCACCACCGTCCCACCGCGGCGCCAGGAAGAAGCTCCACCCACTCCACAGACACACGCCCAGCAGCGACTTCTGGGACACCCAGCTGGTCGCGGCCGACGGGCGTTGGGAGTGAGGCGGGGCTTCGGGGGGGTGCCCTGGACTCTGCAGTGGGGGTGTCGGGGGGGTCAATAGGGGGGTCTGCTGGAGACTTCACTGCCAGCTGGGAAAAACGGACGTCTGCTGAAGAAAAGCTGCTTTTCTTCAGCCGCTGGCGTCCAGACTGTGAACCCTGCTGGGGGGGATGGTGGGGGGGGTGGGGGGGGCGCATCGGGGCAGCAGCCCCATTGGACGATAACGTTTCCTCCTGCCTGCTGAAGGTGAACTTGGCCGCCCCCCCAGAACGTTCCTGCAGGAACGGAGGACGCCGTTTGTTCTCTAACATAGATCTGATGAGATTTTCTAACTACTGAGAGATGTGTGCATGTGGGCGTGTGCACGTGGGCGCGTGCACGGCCCTGTCAGCCGTACACGGTCAAGCTGTGGTTTTCGTGTGTGTGCACGTGTGTGTTCTTTCTGTTTGTGGATACATGTTTTGGCGCCAAGCGTCCCTCCAGCACGCCGTTCCACTTCCTGTTCACCAATGTGGACCGTCATGCTAGCGCCAGCTAAGCTAACGGGCGGGGCCGCGGTTCTGAAGACCACGGAGAGGGAAGAGCCTCCCTTCAGTCGGCTCTGATGGAAAGCAGGACTCAGCAGAAAGCGTGGCTATATTTGCGCCGCCGTTTCCCTGGACGGCGTCCGTCAGCAGAGCGGCGGGTTCTGCGGGTTCCCCAGAATAGAAAAGGGAGCAAACAGGAAGAGGAGCTGAAGGTGGAGCGGAGGAAACAGGTTTGGAAAGGCGGGAAGCGTCCCGCTGGTGTCCATCAGCAGCTTTTTTATAGAAACATTTCAGCTTCATGCAGGAAGTCTGTGCGAGCGGCGGCGGCGGCGTTTCCTGCAGACAGATTCATTTCTGGTGTTTTATGGTCGTGTTTGGATTCATGGGAACATGAGACGCAATAAAATCCTTTTTTAACTGAAAACGTTTGATTAAAACTTCTATCTGACCAAACGTTGGCGCTCTCTTCCTGTCTGTTAATGTTTCCATGTCCTCACTGACCCCCTCCCTCTTAGGACGCCCCCCCCCACATCCATGACTTCACTGCTCAAAGCTCTTATTTTGAAAGGCAGGTCTGACCTTTGACCTGCAGACTGATGGAGCTTGTGTGAATCAGGTGGAAAAAGGTGGTGGTGGGGGGGGGCGGGAAGGAAAGGTCCAGGCGGTGCCCCCCCCAGAGTAAATGTTAAGGCACACGTGTGTGAGCGTGCAGGAATGTGGCGGCGGTGGCCTTTGGTTGCCTCGCCATGGAGACTGTCAACACATGGTGGGGGCAGAGGGGGGGTCTGATTTATTATTAGTTTGACCTGACTGTCACTGGCAGCTGGACACACAGGGAGGGGGGGTCCACCTTGGTGAGAACCGACTGTTTACTGATGACGGTTCCAACAGTCAGCTGCAGCACAAGCCCCTCCCACCCTGCCACCAGGCGGCGCCCACACCCCCATTCAGAAACAGAGGAAAGCTTGAACTCGCTGACCTCAGGGTCACATGACCCCCTGCAGCGAGCACGGGCCGCTTCAGGAGATGGTTCTGGTTTAGCAGAACATCCTAGAAGTTCTACAGATCCTGAGGAACTTTGGGTCTGATGGGACCTTGGCGCCGCTGAGGTCCGGAGCACTGACCTGCTGGTCCTGCTGGTCCTGCTGGTCCTGCTGGTCCTCCAGGACCTGCTGGTCCTGCTGGTCCTGCTGGTCCTGCTGGTCCTGCTGGTCCTCCTGGTCCTGCTGGACCGCCTTGTCAGTTTGATCCGTATCAATAAAGTTTTGTTCATTCTAGGGAACCCTTTCCTGACATGGAGGTCTGATCCTCCTGGACCAGTGCAGCATCAGGACCGCCTCCAGCTCCTCTGTCTCCTCGCCATGCGTGTCTCTGGTTTCTTCATACGTGTCTCTGGTTTCTTCATGCGTGTCTCTGGTTTCTTCATGCGTGTCTCTGGTTTCTTCATGCGTGTCTCTGGTTTCTTCATGCGTGTCTCTGGTTTCTTCATACGTGTCTCTGGTTTCTTCATGCGTGTCTCTGGTTTCTTCATGCGTGTCTCTGGTTTCTTCATGCGTGTCTCTGGTTTCTTCATGCGTGTCTCTGGTTTCTTCATGCGTGTCTCTGGTTTCTTCATACGTGTCTCTGGTTTCTTCATGCGTGTCTCTGGTTTCTTCATACGTGTCTCTGGTTTCTTCATGCGTGTCTCTGGTTTCTTCATGCGTGTCTCTGGTTTCTTCATGCGTGTCTCTGGTTTCTTCATGCGTGTCTCTGGTTTCTTCATGCGTGTCTCTGGTTTCTTCATGCGTGTCTCTGGTTTCTTCATGCGTGTCTCTGGTTTCTTCATGCGTGTCTCTGGTTTCTTCATGCGTGTCTCTGGTTTCTTCATGCGTGTCTCTGGTTTCTTCATGCGTGTCACATCGACTGGTCTCTGCACACGTGGAACATGGTTCAGGCAGAAATGATTCTTCAGACGTCTGATCGTCTCAGTTATCACATGTTATGTTCAGGTTTCCTAAACATTCTAAACCGGTTTATACTGGCTTCAAGTGGGTTAAACTGGTTTCTACTGAGTTAAACTGGTTTCTACTGAGTTTACTGAGTTAAACTGGTTTCTGCTGGGTTTAAACTGGTTTCTACTGGGGTTCAAACTGGTTTCTACTGGTTTAAACTGGTTTCTACTGGGTTTAAACTGGTTTCTACTGGGGTTTAAACTGGTTTCTACTGGGGTTTAAACTGGTTTCTACTGGTTTAAACTGGTTTCTACTGAGTTAAACTGGTTTCTACTGGGTTTAAACTGGTTTCTACTGGTTTAAACTGGTTTCTACTGAGTTAAACTGGTTTCTACTGAGTTTACTGAGTTAAACTGGTTTCTGCTGGGTTTAAACTGGTTTCTACTGGGGTTCAAACTGGTTTCTACTGGTTTAAACTGGTTTCTACTGGGTTTAAACTGGTTTCTACTGGGGTTTAAACTGGTTTCTACTGGGGTTTAAACTGGTTTCTACTGGTTTAAACTGGTTTCTACTGAGTTAAACTGGTTTCTACTGGGTTTAAACTGGTTTCTACTGGTTTAAACTGGTTTCTACTGGGTTAAACTGGTTTCTACTGGGTTAAACTGGTTTCTATGCAGACTAAAGGCAGGAGCTCAGAGCTGATGGTGTTCTGCCCGGCAACAGCAGCATGGAGGACATGTTCCAGCACCATGTCAGCTGTTGTTCTGCAGGTTCCTCTTGGTTCCTTCTGGTCTTCTCTGGTCCGTCGGCAGCGTTTGACTAAATCTCTGAATCTTCATCTGAAGGCGCCTCAGCAGCTCTTTAGTTCTTCTCCTTCATCTCTTTACATCCGTTCATTTTCCTGCTGAGTGACTTTGTCATGAAGCTGCTTCAGATAATTAAAAACATGCTTTATTTTGGGGGGGGGGGGTCAGACCTGCTGTGATGGAAAAACACTTCAAAATTGTTGCACATTTCATCATGACGAAGAGGAGGATGAGACCTGCAGGAATGAAGCCGACGAAGAGGAAGAGGCTGCAGACGGAGATTTGTGATTTATTCCTCTCAGAAGTTCTTCAGATTTTCTTCCAGCTGATCTGGATGAGAAGCTGAACTTAGAGATTCTAGCATGAAAACGTTTCTTCATGAAATGACAGGAACGTTCCGCTGTTCTGAAGGAACATCAGAGGCTCAGTGAGTCAGTGAGTGTACACGTGTGTGTGTGTAAATGTGTGTGTGTGTGTGTGTGTAAATGTGTGTGTGTTAATGTGTAACGCCACATTCCCACTCGGTTCCATTCAACCGGCTCGTCCACGTAAACAGAACTGGACGTTTCAGACTCAAACGTGCGGCCATTGAACGGAGAATAGACCCGTCTGACGTATGGATGGTTCCTCTGGATTCACCGAGGAACCAAACGTCTGAGAACGGAAGACGGAGGAGAACCTGATGAACGTCTGGAGTTCTACATTTATGGGAATGGAGCTGAAAGAACAAGACCCACCAGATTTACTGCTACGCTTCAGCTGCAGCTTCATGGAATCAGTGTGAACGTATGCAGAACCCACGTTCAGGAACCCACGTTCTGCGTGTTCAAGAACCCACGTTCAGGAACCCACGTTCTGCGTGTTCAGGAACCCACACTCAGGAACCCAGAGACATTCTGAATGTCTGCAGGTTTTGCATACGACGTTCTGCGTGTTCTGGGAGGATTTGTACCCAGTGATGAGTATGATGAAGGTGTTTGGGGAAATCTGAAGTGTTTCCTGATTTAAAAAAACTGACTTTAATCCCCAAAAATGGAGTCCAGACGTGCACACGCTCACGTGCACGGAGCCTGAGCCTAGAACCAATCTCATCTCCCATCAGCTCGGGGGAAATCATCAGCCACACGCTCCCTGATGCTAATGAGCGTTTTCCCATCATTCCCTTCTTCTGCCATCTGCTGTCAGCAGCTCCAGACAGGACCCCCCCCCCCACTGCAGGACCTTCTCCTTGATGCTCATGAAATGTTGATACGAGAACCGAGTCCAGATCAGGAGAACCACCAGAACGTTCCTGAACCTTCAGCAGGGATTCTGGACTCAGACATCTGATCTGATTGGATAAACTGACGGATCAGACCAGCTTTGGTCTGACGGATCAGACCTTCATCCCTGATGAAGACCACACGTGGGGTTTGGGCGCCATCTGCTGGCGGACAGGAGAAATGCAGCAGCTTCTGCAGGCCGTCAGCGGAGCTCAGGTCCCTGGAGTGGAATGAGAGCAGATCCCACAGGAAACCAGGAACGGGGGAGGAAAACCTCCAGAACAAGGGCTCCGTGTGGGGGGTGGAACTCAGCAGAAAGCTGAAGGGAACTTTGAGAACAAGCTGACCGTAAACGTCTGCTTGATGGAGAACATCCCATCCTCCAGGATGAGCAGCAGAACCTTGAGGACAGACAGCCGTGAGGTTCAGGTTCTACGGTCCATGAGGAGGATGAGGGCTTCACATGCGTCTCATCTTCATCCACATGAAGGTTTCTGATGGCAGCAACTGCTGCTGCTGATGATGATGATGATGAAGATGCTCCAACAGAGGGGCAGCGGGCCTCATGGGGGGTACGTTTCTGCTGATGGACGCATTTATGGAGACGCTGCTGGTTCGATCCCCGTGAACTGACTTTGGACCGTGCTGCATTCAGGGGACAGACTCTGCACACCAGCAGAGCTGCAGGACAGAAAGCAACACTTTTAAAAATAAAGTCTGACTAAAGGAAGAAATGTTCATTTTTGAATAATTTATTTCAATAGAATTGTCTTTGATTTTTACATATTTAGAAAATAATCATACTAAACATTGGATCTCGGTGCGGATCGAACATGTTTTCAGCTCTTTTTGCTTCCGGTTGTCACTCAAACGCCGCTCCGCTTTTGTTGTTGTGAGCTCCAGTCAAAGCTTTTATTGTGAAATGCCGCTTCCGCCGCTTCCTCCGCGAGCGCGTCACTCAGCCTCCGCCGGGTCTGCAGCAGCCGCCGCCGCCGCCGTTATCCTCTTCCCTCGCGCTCCAAACTCCGGATTCGAGCCCGAATTCCGCCCCGAACGCACCTTGATTCCGGAACCGCCTCGTTCTGCCGCCAAATGAAATAACAACAGGCTGACGTCACCACGGAGACCGGCGCGAGGCAGAGACAAACAACAACAACAAACCGGCACACAAAGAGGTCCTTCTCCGGCGCCAACATTTTCCCCCCGTACTCCTTAGTGATGAGTCATGTGGCCGTCGAAAACGCCCACGCGCTGGAGCAGCAGGTGAGCCCGCCGCTCAGGTGGGGGCTGGCGCGCGGGGACGCCGGGGGACGCGCGTTAGCCTGCCGCTCACCGAGCTGGGGTTCGCGGGTCCGCTCCAAACGCCTCCTCGGCGTCCGCGTCCAGACCAGGAGTGGTGCGGGACCGTCCCGGCGTCCCTCCTGCGGGGCTTAAACGGCGGGACTGTGTCTGAGCGGGGGGGCTAGCCGATTTAAAACCGGAACTGAGGAGGAAGTGGGGGCTAAAGGGGACCCCCCGGTGCCGGCGGGCTCTCCGGGTGGACATATGTAACGCACCCGCGGCTGGATGGAAGCGAAAACTGCGCAGATTTCCATCCCAGCATCAAACTGGCGGTTAACGGCGATTACGGAGGCGCAGAGGGGACAAAACACAGTCAATTTCATCTGCGTCACCGCGGAAACCAGCCCGGACCCAGAAAGTACTAGATGTTCTGTTTAATGAAGCCGAACCGTCCGGAGCTGACCCGAAGCGGGGCGCGCGCCTGCGTCCGCGCGCCTCCAAAATACATCTGAAAGAGCCGCGACATTTACGGAGCGTTTCCGGCAGAAAGGAAGAGTTTCTGCCCAGATTCCAGAAAAACAACAATCATTTCTATTTAGATAGTTTAATAAAGTCTGAAGAACGGCTGTAAAACACACGAGGACAGCTTTTAGAAAATAAAATTAATCATTTTTTAGAAAATGACACAAACACTACAGTTATTATTATTCCTATTGAAAATAGAACAATGTTTATATGTATAGAGTTTTTAGTGAGAACTCCGTTAATGTTCTGTATCCATTATTTCTAAAGACAAAGTAGAAATAAAGTTTTCCTTCAAACCACAACTTTGTTTAGGAATAAAAATCTGAAACACGTAAACATCAGAAAAATTAACCTAAAAAGGGTAAATAAATGATAAATCAACAGTTTCCATGAGTGAAAACTAACTTCATTAAGCTGAACTGAAAGGATTGATTGTTTTCTTTGTTCCTGACGGTTAAAAATACTGAGTCGGTTCTCCAGCAGAACCGTTCAAAGAGGTGGACTCACCTGAAAGGGGGGCCACGCCCCCTTCCAGACATCTGCAGGGTTTCTGGGTTTGGATCAAAGCGCCGCGTTCAGTCCACGAGTTCAGGTTCTGATGAAAAGAACCCGCAGAACATGCGACGGTTCTGCGGTTCTCCTGCTCCACAGGAACATCAAGCGCCTGTCTTTGTGTTGCAGCTCGCCGTCCTGGACCTGAGCGCCCCGGATGGACAAGGTGGAGGTACTAACAGTAAGCAGCCGGAAAGGTTCCTCTGGGTTCTAGATCCACACCATCTAGAACCATCAGAACATGGAGGTGTCACAACGCTTCCTGCTTCAGAGCCCCCCCCCATGATGATTTATATAAAAACACCCCCAGAGGTGTTTGAACCAAAAACCTGAATGTCTTCAAAATCCTCTGAAACCTCTGGTTCCAAGTTCTCCTCTGTGTGTGTGGGCGTGGCCATTGGTGCCCCGCCCTTTACCCCCCCTTTCTGTTAGCTAACATGAGTGAAGAGCTTGACAGGAGGGGGGGCATAAATGACGTCTCTGTTCTCCAGTTTGTGTTTAGCGACACAGAAAGGGTGAAAAGTGACATTTTTGGTTCCATGAGAACCAGACGCTGCTGTTGGATCAAAGTCAGAGAGAACCGTTTAGAGGAGAACTCAGAACAGCAGCAGTGAAAGGACTCTATGACACCTGTTCTCTGTCATGAGGAAAACGCCTCAAGAACAGAACACAGACTCAAACATCAGCATTTTCATCAGAGGACTCTGAAGCAGAGAGTAATCTGGATTACTTTAGTAATCTATTACTCCTAGTTTCTCCCACGGCGTTCCTGTCAGAAGCAGTGACTCTGTTCTCCGTCTTTCAGGACGATATATTCCTCCACATCTGCGGAACAAAGATGTGTCCAAGAGCGGTGAGTCTGAACGGTCTGCCGCCGGAACGCCGTTCTCTGAAGCAAAGGGTTCTGTTTTGTTCTCTGTGTTCTGCTGGGATTAAGCTGAGAACCTTTCAGGAACATTGATTCAGAGCCTGGAGAACAGCCGGTGTTCCCCTGTAGCTGCAGACGTGTCGGGTGGGTTCTGGTCGCTCAGAACCTGTGACGTTCTCCGTCTGTGTTCAGTAGGAAACGCCTTTGCGGCGGGACGACCGGGCGGCTACACCATCGCGCCCGCGGCCGGATGTGAGTCCCCCCGTCGGCGTTGGGGTTAGGGCGGGGCCGCGGCTCTTCCACTGATCACCTGCGCCTGTTCTCTCCGGCAGACGGGTGGGACGGAGGCCGCGGCGGCTTCGTCAACGGTTTCCATGACAACCGCATCGCCGGGAACGCCTTCAACCGCGGCCCGCCCCGCATGGAGCGGGGCCGAGGCGCAGTGGGCGGTTACCGCGGCAACAGGGGCGGATCCTTCAACCCCATAAACCCGGCTCAGCCCATGGGCTTCGGTGGGTACGGGGGGGTTTGGGCTGAACCAACATTCCTCACTGTGACACCGTTTGCTTCCCTCTCATCTCGTTTTCTACATGTGTGAAATGATTGACACCAACAGAAACCCTCAGTCGTTGACCGGAGCGCCGCCATGGCGAGCAGTTGGCTCCACTTCCGTTTTTCAGCTTCAGTGGACGTTAGGTGAAGGGATTTGGTTGAAATCAGGGGTTCCCACACTTTTTAGCAAGAGATGACAAGCTCCAAAACATCTACCTTTATATAAGTAAACCCCCCCTCACCCCCCCCTCTGTGGGTGGTTTCTCCTCCAAGCTGGGGTCCTCTACCAGAGGCCTGGGATCTTGAGGGTCCTGCAGTCTCTTAGCTGTTCCTGTTCTTTTCTGGACTGAGAGGTCTGAGGTCTTTCCAGGTATCTGTTGTAGCCACTCCTCCAGCTTGGGGGTTACTGCCCCGAGTGCTCCAATTACCACAGGCACCACTGTCACCTTCACTTTCCAGGCTTTCTCCAGTTCTTCTCTGAGTCCCTGGTATTTCTCCAGTTTCTCATGTTCCTTCTTCCTGATGTTCCCATCGTTTGGCACTGCCACATCCACCACAACGGCTTTCCTCTGTTCTTTATCTAGTCTGGTGTGGTAGATCTGAGCCTCTATTGGTGCTCAGGGCTTGTTCCTGAGCTGCCAGGATGAGTGCTTCAGTGCTGTCCTGTAGAGGAGGTGACTGATGTTGGTCCCATGTGCCCACAATTGTCAACTTAAATGTTTATGTATTAATAACTAAACCGACACAGTGGAGGTAAACAGATCCTTTTAGATGACGTGCAGGACATGTAGAACAAAGACGGACTAACCTGGAATTCTGCACCACAGTCACTGCATTCAACCTCCAAAATCCTGTCTATGTGCTGCTTACAACTCCAAAAGTACACTTGTGTACTAGTATGACTGTAGAACCGACAGGCTGCTGTTCTCCGGCGGTTCTTACAGCAGCAGCTGTGCCTTCAGATGCAGGAGGCTGGACCCCCACCAAGGACGCCTACGGCAGCTTCAGCAACAACCGGGGCAAGTCCGCCTTCTTCAACGACCGAGGGAGCGCCAACAGAGGAAGGTGAGGCGCCCGAGGGAGGGCTCACGCCGCTTTAGCCGCCGCTCTAACCGCCGCTCTAACCGCCGCGCCGTTCCAGGTATGAACACGGCGGATTCGGAGCGGGGGGGGCCGGGAACAGCCGCTGGGTGGAGGAGTCCAGAGACGACGGGGACTGGTCCAAACCCACGCAGAGGAACGAGCGGCTGGAACAGTGAGTCTGTGGTTCCAGGAGCCAGAACCCGGAGGTTCTGAGGGTTCTGTTCATCAGCCGTGTGTGTGCTGTGTGTGTGTGTGTGTGTGTGTGTCTGTGTGTGTGTGTGTGTCTGTGTGTGTGCTCTGTGTATGTGTGTGTGTGTGTGTTTCTGTGCGTGTGTGCGTTTCTGTGTGTGTGTGTGTGTGTGTGTGTGTGTGCAGTGAGTTGTTTTCCGGCAGCAACACGGGGATCAACTTTGAGAAATACGACGACATCCCGGTGGAGGCGACGGGGCAGAACTGCCCCCACCACATCGAGAGCGTAAGCTGCCCCACCTCTAGCATGGGGGGGGGTCCTGTGTCTGTGTGTGTAACCCCCCCACCCCCAGTTTCAGGACATAGACATGGGGGAGATCATCATGGGGAACGTGGCTCTGACCCGCTACACCAGACCCACCCCCGTCCAGAAATACGCCATCCCCATCATCAAGTCCAAGCGGGACCTGATGGCGTGCGCCCAGACAGGTGGGCCCGCCCCCCACGGTGGTCTCCAGCCCCGCCTCTGCAGAGACTGATGGTCTGTGTTTCAGGCTCGGGGAAGACGGCGGCGTTCCTGCTGCCCATCCTCAGCCAGATCTACACGGACGGACCGGGAGAAGCTCTGAACGCCGCCAAAGCCTCGGGAACGGTGAGCACGCCAGACTCAAAGACCAGGAGGCGGAGCTCCCATGTGACCCCCTACTCTGGCCTCCCCGCAGGACAACGGGAAGTACGGCCGCCGTAAGCAGTACCCCATCGCGCTGGTCCTGGCCCCCACCCGGGAGCTGGCCCTGCAGATCTACGACGAGGCCCGGAAGGTAACCGCCGCCGCCCAGAACCCGCCCCGGGTCTGGCCGTCTCACAGCCACGCTTTGGTTCTGTCCAGTTCTCCTACCGGTCCAGGGTGCGGCCCTGCGTGGTGTACGGAGGCGCCGACATCGGCCAGCAGATCCGGGACCTGGAGCGGGGCTGCCACCTGCTGGTGGCCACGCCGGGACGGCTGGTGGACATGATGGAGCGGGGCAAGATCGGCCTGGACTACTGCAAGTGAGTCGGTGCGGGGGCGGGGCTCTCACGGGTGGCGGTGATGTTTCAGCGGCGCCGTCCCACAGCTACCTCATCCTGGACGAGGCGGACCGCATGCTGGACATGGGATTCGAACCTCAGATCCGCCGCATCGTGGAGCAGGACACCATGCCGCACAAGGGCATCAGGCAGACGCTGATGTTCAGCGCCACCTTCCCCAAAGAGATCCAGGTGAGCCGGCCCCGCCCCCGAGTCAGGCCCCTCCCCCACAGAGCGTGCTCCTGAACGTGGTCTGTGCAGATCCTGGCGAGGGACTTCCTGGAGGACTACATCTTCCTGGCGGTGGGCAGAGTGGGCTCCACCTCCGAGAACATCACCCAGAAGGTGGTGTGGGTGGAGGAGAGCGACAAGAGGTCCTTCCTGCTGGACCTGCTGAGCGCCACAGGTGAGCGGGAGCGTCTCTGACCACGCCCACACTTCACTGATGCAAAACAAAGAGTCAGGGACGGAACAGGAAGTGTTTCAAAGTAAAAGCTGACGTTTTTACTGGCTACATTTCAACCTGAAGAAGAAGGTCTGAACCCCCCAAAGCTAAAGGAATCGCTGAGTACAGACCCCAACGGAGCGAGCTGGGCGCGGCGCTCAACCGATCAGGGACTCGGCTTTGGGCACGTGACCCGAGCAAAGGCTAGAAAGATCAACGCCATATGGCCGCTGGATGCAGACTTTCATCCTGAACCTCCATCCGTTTTCTTCAGCCGCTGGGGCCGCGGGTTCCCGTGGACCGTCCCGGTTACTGTGGAGTGTTTGAGTCTGCTAGGACGGCGCCCGCGGTCCGGACGGACCCTGGGTGGCGGCGTACGGTGACTCCAGCTCCCTGGACTCTGACAGGCTGGCGTCCTGTCCAGGTGACCCAACAGTAATCGGGACAGCCTCCGGAAACTCCCAGAGAGAGGATCCTGAGCAGCGGCGCTCGCCATGCTGGCCTGCAGGCGGCTGGCTGCCGTCACGGTGGCGGCGGGCGCCTCAGCTCCATGTTTGTTACATTAATGGAGACAATGAGCCTCCAGCGGGTTAGCGCTCAAACTGGACCACAGACGGACGTTTTCCAGGATGTGGCACCAGATGAAGTCCAGAAACCGTGGCGGTTGCTCCACGGCGGCGAGGCGGCGAGCAGTAATGCGATACTGGTGTGAAAACATCTGAATACCTTCAGAATAAAAGCCTGGATGTTCACTCTCAGAGGGCGGGACTGAAGAAACCTGAAAACAGATCAGAGTCTGAGCGCTGAACTGGGGGGGTTGTTGCTTTGCATTGTGGGTAACAGCAGACAGACACGGCGCCCGTGACCTTCTGTCAGGAACACAGTCAGACGTGAACGTTTGGTGTCGTTTTATCTCAAGTCATCCCCGCCGAGGTGCAGGACGGTTGTGGAGACGGCGTGGAGAAGCCCGGTAAGCTTTGGCTCCGCCCCCTCCGGTGCCCGCTCACGTGAGCATGGCGGTTTGTGTGGTCCGTGTTGTGTGGTCTCTGCATGCAGCTTCCTGGGGGAGGGAGGGGGGCAGCAGATGTCTGCATGCTGAACCCTGTAGCTCCAGCCTGACCCGGGGGTTCTGATTCTGGTTCCGTCCGGAGCGGCTTCAGGACCGGCTCCTCTGGTCCACAGGGAAGGACTCGCTGACTCTGGTGTTTGTGGAGACCAAGAAGGGGGCGGACGCCCTGGAGGACTTCCTGTACCGGGAGGGCTACGCCTGCACCAGTATCCACGGCGACCGCTCCCAGCGGGACCGCGAGGAGGCGCTGAGCCAGTTCCGGTCGGGGAAGTGTCCCATCCTGGTGGCTACGGCGGTGAGTGCGGAGCGGCGGGCGGGCGGGCGGGGGCGGCGCGGCGGGTCCTGACTGTCCTGTCCTCAGGTGGCGGCCCGCGGTCTGGACATCTCCAACGTCAAGCACGTCATCAACTTTGACCTCCCCAGCGACATCGAGGAGTACGTCCACCGCATCGGGCGCACCGGCCGCGTGGGGAACCTGGGTGAGCCAGTCCTGATCCGGCCGGAGAACGTTCTGTCAAAAGAGGCGGAGCTTTGATGGTGGCCCCCCCTCGGTGTTCCTGCAGGTCTGGCCACGTCCTTCTTCAACGACAAGAACGGGAACATCACCAAGGACCTGCTGGACATCCTGGTGGAGGCCAAACAGGAGGTGCCGTCGTGGCTGGAGAGCCTGGCGTACGAGCACCAGCACAAGAGCACCAGCAGGGGGCGCTCCAAGAGGTGCCCGCCCCCCCCGCACGTCCCGGTGCCCCCGTGGCGATGCAGCCGTCAGCAGCTCTTTGTGTTCTGGTCCCCAGGTTCGCCGGAGGCTTCGGGGCGCGGGACTACCGCCAGACCACCGCCGGAGGCAGCGCAGGGGGGTTTGGCGGGCGCGGCGGACGCAGCCAGGGGGGGCACGTGGGAAACCGCGGGTTTGGAGCCGGTGAGCCCGACTGAACTGTGTAGTGCAGGCTTTTATTTTGAAAAGCGGTTTCCTGAGAAGTGTTTCTTGTTCCTCCCAGGAGGCTTTGGGAACTTCTACACCAGCGACGGCTACGGGGGCAACTACTCCCACTCTCAAGTGGACTGGTGGGGCAGCTAAACGCCCCCGCGTCGTCTTCTCCCCCACCACCCCACATGCATGTGACCAAATATATATATACCCCCCCATGTCTGTTTCTTAGCCGTAGACTTCAGTGGGTTGAAGCTCCGCCCTTCTTCACGTCGGCCAATGAAAGGGACTCTGGACTCCGACTGAAGGAGGCCACGCCCCCTCTCAGGTGTCCTGAAGGATGGGGGGTGAAGACCCCCCATGAGAGACTTTGCTTTTCCATTGGTTCTCAGTGTCTCCATTGAAGCTCCAGCAGTGGGTGGGGTCCAGAACGGTTCTGATCCTTCAGATCCAGGAGCCCGCTAAGCTCCGCCTCCTTCAACAGAACATTCAGCCTTGGGGTCTGAAGCGGTCCTGGTGGGGGGGTCCTGAGGCCCAGAGGACCACGTGTTCTGTGCCTTTAAGAATCGGGTCCATGATGTCAGACCGACCCGGTTCTAACAGGTCTGCCCCCCCCAGAACCAGCCGGGCTGGACTATATCACACCTTGGCTAAACTAAAAGCTGCCCCCCCAGCAGCTGTTCATGCAGGGGGGGTCAGGGTTAAGATTTCCCTCAGAACAAACCCGATCAGGACGGATTCCTGGAAACCCCCAACCCCCAGCTGCTAGCAGATGAGGGGGTTCTTCTAGACCCCCATCCTCTGTGTGCTGCTGGATGGTGGTGGTTCTGGGGGGGCCAGGTGGAACCTACAGAGTCTGGCTCTGAGGGCAGAGTGGGGGGGTTGTGTGTGGTGGTGGTGGGGGGGTTGTTGGGGGTTCTGCAGCTTTTGTCTCGTTCAGGTTTCAGAAAGCATGTGGGGGGATTGGCTCCCTCTGGGGGGGCTTCGTGGGCTCACAGTGTAGACAGTCCACGCCCACCATCCTGAGGCTCCTCCCATCACAGGAAGTGACCTGCTGCCGGGGGGGGGGGGGGGGGGGGGGGTAGGTATCTGTGAGGGGTTCAGGAACCTCACACATCTGGAGGGACGGGGATGAGCGTGGAACAGAGGAACGTCCTGAACGGATGGACAGAACCGCAGCACAGAGACCTCCTCAGACCCCCCAGCATGGAGGAGCTCCAGCAGCTCCTCCATGCTGGGGGGGGTCCTGGAGCTCAGATGTGAATAAAAGGACGTCTGACATCAACATGCTGTGAGTTTCTTCTGTGCAGAGCTGGACGACGGCGGAGGAGACTGTTGTCCCTTTGGAGGAGCTAGTGGGAGGAGCTAGTGGGAGGAGCTGCTGGAACTGTGAGGTTCTTCCAATAGTGTGGTGGGCTTCAGTCTTTGGTTCTGTCTGCAGAACACGGACCCGTTCCCTAAATGTCTGTATAGATTCCTGCTGGGTGGGGGCCAGAGGAGGCGTGTCCTTAGTCAGTTCACTAAAAGATGGAGGCGGGGTTTCCTGGCAGAGGTTTCCAGATGGAGGCGGGGTTGTCTGATGGAGGTGGAGTTTCCTTGTGGGGGCGGGGTTTCCTAACTGAGGTTTCTTGTGGGGGCGGGGTTTCCTCACTAAGGTTTCTTGTGGGGGCGGGGTTTCCTAACTGAGGTTTCTTGTGGGGGCGGGGTTTCCTCACTAAGGTTTCTTGTGGGGGCGGGGTTTCCTAACTGAGGTTTCTTGTGGGGGCGGGGTTTCCTAACTGAGGTTTCTTTTGGGGGCGGAGTTACCTCACTGAGGTTCGTCCCGTTTCCGTCAGACGTCCTCTTTGTCGTTTCTAATAAACCCGTTTTTGTGGTTTCTAGTCTGTTGGCATGTGACTAGTTTGCTCCAAGGCTTGTGGTAGAGGTTAGGAACCGCCCACCACTGTGATGTCATCAGTGTTTTTGTGTATCTATGCAGTCGTCAGGTGAGTGAGGATTTAAGGTGGAATGAATGTTCTGAATGCAGCACTTTAGTTTTCTAGCTTCTGAAGAACCTTTGATGCCTTAACCCCCCCGGCCTGGTCCTGATGGAGGGGTCTTTGGGTGGATGTTTGGTCACCTGGTCCTGATGAAGATGACCCCCCCTCTGGATGAGAGCTACTAGGGGGGCCCTCAGAGTCATGTAGCAAACACACCTGACAGGTGAAGGGGGGGCGGTTCTGGCCCGTTGGGTTTGGTTCTGCTTTAGCTGTGGGACATTTTGAGAAATCTTTATTTTTATACGCTGACACTGAAGTCCAGATTCTGCTGAGGCTCGGTCCAATCAGAACCGCGGGCGTCGCTGCCAACAGTCCCATTTCTATTTTCCGGGGGCGTGGCAGCTGCTTCATGTAAATAATGCAGTGGGCGGGGCTTAGTTAGACTTCACCTGCTGACCAAACATGAGCGGCTCCAACATTTAACCCCCCCACACGGGTCCTCGGGCCTGTTTCTGGTCCAGAGAACAGCTGGTAGAACCCGTCAGCGGTTCCACCTCACATTTTCTCCATGAGTGACGGGAAGTTGGTCTGTTACCACGGTAACGGCTACAGCCTTAGCTGTCCTGTGACTGTCAGCCGTGGTAACATCAGCTGTTACCGTGACGACAGCATCAGTCGTTTCAGTTACCGTGGTAACGGCATGTAAATGTCCCATAATGAAGGGGGGGGTTGGTTCTCCATTCATTCAGAAACTCACCTGAACAGCTGCAGCTCAGCTTTCAGGGGGGAACCTGCCTTTACCACAGGTGGGGGTCTCTGATGCTCCACCCACAGAACCCCACCCCCCATGTCAGGTCTGATTTAAAATCTGCTGAAACGGTTGTCAGTTCCTGGAATTGGCTGCTAGTCTGAGGGGAAACCCAACATGCCAGGGTCTGGACTCAGGGTCTGGATTCAACCAGAACCACCAAACACTGGTTTGTAAAAAAAAACACAGTACCAGCCAGACCTGGACCGGGTTTGGGGGCTGTGGTTCTGCTGGGCGGCCCGGTTGTGGCGTGCTTCCATGTTGTGTTTGCATCTCTGCGGGCGCCGCCGCCGCCGGAGGCTGCTGGCCAATCAGAGAGAAGCCTCCTCACTACAGACCATAATATGAGGGACCAGCAGGAAGCGTCCCGTTCAGCCCCAGCTGTCCTGGTGTGACTGCGGCGGTGGTTTCTGATTGGCCAGAGCCTTTGGGGGGGGGGGGGGTCTGAACCTGCTTCCTGTATTAGTTTAGCGGCCGCACACGCACAGCTCCACACTAACCCGTGTGTCTGACCCCCAATAAAGTTTGGACCTGCAGAGACTCCCCCCCCCCCCGCTGGCTTCTTCAGAACGGTTCTACCAAACACTCCACTGGAACCCGTTAGGAGGAATCAGACTTTAATGACTTCAGAAATAAATGTTCATGATGTAAACTCTGGAGGGGGGGGGGCAGCTGACTTCACAGAAGTGACACTTCCTGTTTCCAGACAGGAAGTCGAGCTGGACTTCAAATGTTGAAAAGGTTTCTGACGACCCGGCGGCGGTTCTGGTTTCTTCTTCTGGTCCAACAGAAACCGGTTCTCCACGTCAGTCTGCAGGAGAACCCGCGCCCCCAGGAGGGGGGGCCCGTGTCGGCTGGTCTGCCCAGAAGTCCGGGTTGTCCTGGTACCACTGGACTGTGAGACAAAGACGGTTCAGCGCCTCCTGAGGAGGTTCCTGATTGGCTGAAAGCCTCACCTGTCCGCCTGATGCCCTCAGCCCAGGACACCTGCGCCCCCCAGCCCAGACGCCGCAGCTTCTCACTGCTGATGGGGTACCGGAGCTCCAGCTGAGGCCTGTGGAACCAAAGCAGAACCCCCCAGCACTGAAGAGAACCGAGGCAGCATTTTCATTTCCAGTGGAGCGCCCCCCCCACAGGAAAGAGTTACAGCCCCCCAGGAGAAGAAAGTCAGATAGAGCAGGACCTCTGTGTGATGAGCGCTCGATTCAGATCACGTTATCTGGTTGCCGTGGTAACTGAACGGCTGATGCTGTTGCCGTGGTAACGTCATATCTGACAGTTTCTCTGTGGTTCTCTAACGTTCTCAGGCGTGGGTTCTCCTGCAGGAGGTTCCTCACACTGACAGATGGACCTCCTGACTAGAACCCCCCTGTAGCGGCGTAGCAGCTAGCTTTAGCCGTTAGCTTCACAAACATCTGGTCTGACGTTCTGCCGTGTTCTGGACGCTGTGAGCCGTGTTTGGACCTGCTAGGACACCCTGGGGTTCTGAAGGTTCTTCCGTTGTACTGACCTGTCCGGCACAAACTCCAGCCACTCGCCCACCTCAGAGTCCGGAACGTTCTTGACCTGTAGACAGCAGGAGTGAGTCCTCAGCCCGACTCCTGCAGCTCACGCAGAACCTGCAACCCACCATTTTCACCAGCTCCTGGGCCAGCCCCAGGATGGGAACCTCCCAGCTAGAACCCACGTTGTAGACCTCGCCCACAGCTCCTTTCTCCAGCAGCAGCAGGAAGGCGGCGATGGCGTCGCTCACGAACAGGAAGTGGCGGGATTTGGGGGCGGTTCCCTGAATGGTGCTGCGGCAGAGAGAACATGCCGTAAGGAGACCCGTTCTGACCCAGCAGAACCAAGATGGACAACACCAACCATTTGTTGTTCTGCTGCAGGAGGCTGAGGAACCTGGGAATGACCTGGAACCACAAGAAGAAGAGAACCTGCTGACTCGGTTCTCCAGACGGACCACAGATCCACCAGAACTCAGCAGGACCCAGATCACAGGGCTGGATGGAACCAGCAGAGGAACCTCTGGGTTCTAGCTGTAGGGCTGCTGGTTACCATGACGACCCTGGCTGCCGTACCTTCTCGGTGTGCTGCCGGGGGCCGTAGACGTTGTTGCTCCTGGTTATGATGACAGGCAGCTGGAGGCACAAACGCAGACCATCAGGACCCGGTTCAGGACCAGAACCCCAGCTGCACTCCCCGACCCGCTTACCTGGTACCGGTGCCAGTAGGACCTGACCAGGTTCTCTGCAGCCGCCTTACTGACGGCGTACGGGTTGGCGGGCCTCAGCGGACTGCGCTCATCAAACGCCTGAAGAGGAACCAGGGATGAACCTCAAACCCCTAACCGGATCTCCGTCCAGCAAGAAGAACCGGGCCCCTCCCTGCACTGACCCAGTCGGTGCCGGCTCCGTACACCTCATCCGTGCTGATGTACAGGAACCGCCGTGGACGGTTTTGGGCCCTCTGTGCGGCCCTCAGTAAGGTTCTGGTTCCCTCCACGTTGACCCGCTGGAAACTGGACGGGTTCTGAAAGGAGGCCTCTGGGGGAGGACACGAGAGCTGCTGAAACGGGTCAGAAAGTCCTCCAGAACCGGGCCCTGCAGCCGCCACTCACCCACGTGCGTTCTGGCCGCCAGGTGAAAGACCACGTCGACGCGGTGGGCGCTGAAGAGGCGGTCAAGCAGGGAGGGGTCGCACACGTCCCCCTGTGGGGCCAGAACCCTGAAGAACACGCCGGCAGAACCAGAACCACCAACACCTCACCGCCACTCACCTGGACAAAGGTGTAGTTCCTCCTGTCCTCCACGCTCTGCAGGCTCCGGGGGCTGCAGCAGGAATCCAGCTGAAACACGGGGGGGTGGGGGTCACTTACAGAGGGGGGAGGAACACAGGATCTGAGGGGGGGACGACCTCTGACCTCCAGACTCACCTGGTCCAGGTTGATGATCCTCCAGTCCGGATGTTCCCACACCAGAGAGCAGACCAGGTGAGAGCCGCTGCAGAGACACCTGCAGGTGAGGAGGGCAGACAGGACCCCCACCCTCTGACAGGACCCCCCCCCCAAGACCCCACCCTCTGACAGGACCCCCCCCCCAAGACCCCACCCTCTGACAGGACCCCCCCACACACACCAGAGAGCAGACCAGGTGAGAGCCGCTGCAGAGACACCTGCAGGTGAGGAGGGCAGACGGGACCCCCACCCTCTGACAGGACCCCCCCAAGACCCCCACCCTGACAGGACCCCCACTCTCTGATAGGACCCCCCCCAAGATCCCCACCCTCTGACAGGATCCCCCCCATCACATCCCAGAGAGCAGACCAGGTGAGAACCGCTAAGGATTCCCGCCAGTGCGCATGTCTGCGTCTCCAACACAAACTTACATGAACCCGGAGCCCCCCGTTACCAGAACGGTCCGTTCAAAGGCCCCCATGGTGCCGCCCCCCCGCAGTCACGGCTTGGGCAGCTCATCCGTCGGAAAAGGGACCTCAGAAAAACGGTGAACGGGTCCAAAGGTCTTCCCGGTCTGAAGGCGTCTCGCGAACGACAGTTCGGGCCGCTTTACGGCAGTGTTGTTGACACGTTGAAGGAGGCGGCGCTGCTGTGGAACCTCCCACCCAAACGCGGATTGGCTCGCGTGTCTGACGTCATGCAGGAGGATTTTCATGATTGGGCGAAACCCACATCAACCAAACTGAGGCGGAAGGAAAATAAACATGTAAAGTTCTGCATCCGGCTGTTCCTTCATAATAAAAGCATCAGCGAAAGTTAAAAGAATTTGCTTTTGTTACAATAAATATCTACCAGATTAGTTCAAACTTTTGTTGGATAAACAAGTTAATAATTGCATAAATATAAATATGTTAGCGGCTGGGTGGCTCAGTTGGTAAGGTGAGCGACTACCACGCAGGAATCCAGGGTTCGATTCCCGGAGGGGAATCAACAATGGTACTGAGTACTGAGGCAATTACCATGTCAACTGAGCAATCACCCAGTGAGAGTCCTTAGGCAAGGCCCTTAGCGCTGCTGCCTCCCGAGTGCAGTTAGGCTGCAGCTCACCGCTCCCCCAGGGGATGGGTCAAATGCGGAGAAGAATTTCCCCATTGAGGGATCAATAAAGTACCAATTATTATTATTATTATGTTAAGAATATACTGATGTAATCCAGAAGGTTTTATATACATCAAATTAATCTGTGAACAATGTCCAAACAGTGTATGCAGGTTTAATAATGCAATAGTTTAGCATAACATGAACATAAATAAATGTAACAACATGAAGAGAACGAGATATCTACAATCAACACAAGGATGTGGCAACATTAAAGTCAGTGATGAATAATTCACACATGTAAACTCTACCCAGAAAGGATTAGTTAAAGAAAACATTTCTGTAAAAATATTCATTCATCTTCTTCCAGTTGTTCCTTTCTGGGTCACAAGGCTGCTGGAGCCTATCCCCGTCACTTGTGGGTAAAGGCAGGGGACACCCTGGAGAGGTCGCCAGTCTGTCCCAGGGTCCCAATCACACACCCATACACACAATTCAGAGTTGGCAATTGAAGCATGTTTATGGACGGTGGGAGGAAACCAGAGAGAACCCACACATACACGGGGAGAACATGCTAACTCCACACAGAAAGGCCCCACATTGATGTTCAGGTTCAACTACGGGCTTTCTTGCTGTGAGGCAAGAGTGCTAACCTCTGCCCCACCGTGCCGCCCACAGTAATCCTATGTTATCATAATTGTAATGTATTATTCTGTACACATCGTTTTCTAAACCATGCTGTTTGGAGTCACAGTGTTGCTGGAGCCTATCCCAGCCTCTGCTGGTTGAAGGTGGGACAGCCATCCATCACAGACACTAAACCTGACAGTCGCATCCCAAAACTGACCAGCCTGAGAAGCTGAAGACCCCCACACCTGGAGGAGGAGACCAACGTGCGGATGGATCCCTGTGGCGCCCCCTGGAGGGAGCAGCTGGAAGATAATCTAACCTTAAGGGTCAGTAGAATCAGAGCAGTCTAGAACCAAAAGAGTCTAGAACCAAAGCAGGACCTGGGTTCCATCTACAGCTTTTTATAAAAAGCTTTTATTTTGTTAATGTGTGTCAATGTGTTTAGTTTCTCATGTTTCCACTATTATCATATTTGGGTCCAAACTTATAGAAACTAAAGACAGGAACACAGATCATAACATAACATTATATTATATTATTATTATTATTATTATTATTATTATTATTATTATTTTACATTTATTATTATTATTATTATTATTATTATTATTATTATTATTATTATTATTATTATTATTATTATTTTACATTTATGAGTCTTTTACGGAGCCCATAAACTCGGGTTTTTTCTTTAGGAACAAACTGAAAAACACATTTTTATCAGCCCCTTTGTGCTTTTACTCTGAAAACTTCCTGTCTGCTCCCAGCTTGTGACGTCACAGTCCGCCTGCGTGGCTCACTGGACCGATGCGGTAACGGCTTTCATCTGCAGCGGCGGGAATGTCGCGGCTCCTCGCGGGGTTCCTCGCGCCGCTGCTGTTCTGTCTGAGAACTTCCGGGAAAACCGTGGCGGGAACTTTCCGGAGCGAAGCGGCGTGGCGGGAAAACGGCCAGTTCATCGCAGCGTTCGTGTTCCGGGGTGAGTGATGCTGCCTGCAGCGGAGCCCCCGGAGCATGCGCAGATCGCCCCTTCTACTGCTCGCGTGGTTTAACCTAAATGTAAACATTAGAAATGATTATTTTAATAAAAAGAAATAAACATTTGATGAAAAACTAAAACAAAGTCATAAATATGAGCTGGAGCCGACGAAGTCCACCTGGTGACCACATGGGGGACTCCGCCTCCAAAACACAGATCGTCTTTGCTGGACGTTTCTAGGCATTCTGGGTAATGTAGTCATAATCTGAAGGGGCACTGTTCCAGTAGACCTTTGAGCTGGCCGGTGGTCCTCCTGACTGAGGGTCCTGCAGGTTCTGCAGGCCTGGGTCCGGTTTGAGGTCTGGACCTTCTGGTCTCCTAGGAGACGGCGGTCTGTTGGTGTGCCGGCTGGATGACCCCGCCCTGGCGGCACAGAGGCAGGCCCGGCTGCTCCTGTTCCAGGACCCGGGTTTGGACCTGCACAGCCTGAGCTGCACCGACAAGCTCAGGAAAGCCCAGATCACAGGTGAGTCTGAGCGCGGTCCGGACCGCCGGGTCCAAACGGCTTCATCTTGGTTTCTGTCCACAGTCTCCCTCAGCCGAGCGGAACACAACCGGAGCATCCCCCGTCAGGCCCCGCCCACATCCTGGACGCTCCTGTACGCTGACAGACACACCTGTCAGGTGGGCAGGACCACACCTGGACCCGGTCCTGCTGCTCCGGTCCTGAGCCAGCCTTGTGTCTCTGATGTTCCACCAGGAGGATCCTGACGGTTCTGTGGTTCCTGACCTCACCTTCACCGTCCTGCTCCTGAACCCGGACTCTGCAGGGAACCCTCTGGACCACTTCAGCGCCGACGAGTCGGGTCAGAACCTCTCTGTGCTTTAGTCCCAGCAGCGACTGGCGCTCCTTCACCTGCCGTGTCTCCTCCCCCTGCCGTGTCTCCGCCCCCTGACGTGTCTCCTCCCCCTGCCGTGTCTCCTCCCCCTGCCGTGTCTCCGCCCCCTGCCGTGTCTCCTCCCCCTGCTGTGTCTCCTCCCCCTGCCGTGTCTCCTCCCCCTGCCATGTGTCCTCCCCCTGCCGTGTCTCCTCCCCCTGCCGTGTCTCCTCCCCCTGCCGTGTCTCCTCCCCCTGCCGTGTCTCCTCCCCCTGCCTTGTCTCCCCCCCCTGCCGTGTCTCCCCCCCCTGCCGTGTCTCCTCCCCCTGCCGTGTCTCCTCCCCCTGCCTTGTCTCCCCCCCCTGCCGTGTCTCCCCCCCCTGCCGTGTCTCCTCCCCCTGCCGTGTCTCCTCCCCCTGCCGTGTCTCCTCCCCCTGCCGTGTCTCCCCCCCCTGCCGTGTCTCCTCCCCCTGCCGTGTCTCCTCCACCTGCCGTGTCTCCTCCCCCTGCCGTGTCTCTTCCCCCTGCCGTGTCTCCTCCCCCTGCTGTGTCTCCGCCCCCTGCCGTGTCTCCGCCCCCTCAGGTCTTCACTCCTTCTTCTCCTTCCTGCTGCTGGCCTACTTCCTGTCCTGCTGCATCTTCACGGGGCCCCTGCAGCGGGCTCTGAGGAAGAGGGGCCCCATGCACACCGCCCTCAAGCTTCTGACCGCCGCGCTGGCTCTACAGGGAGGCTCCGCCCTCTGGAAATACATCCACCTGTGCAGGTAGGAGGCTGAGCCCCTTAGAGGGGGAGGAGTCAAAGCTGAGCATTTGTTTCGTTCCTCCAGGATCTGCAGGTTTCATGTTAGAACCGTTCTTCCTGCAGACTGTAAGTCTGGTTCCTCTGGTTCTGTTCAGGTATTCTACAGACGGGTCGGGTTTCCCTCTGATGGGCCACCTGGCTGACTGTAGGTCCACCACGCATCTGTGATGTCACATTCCTGAATGGAGTCACCTGTAAAGGTCAACAGGTGACTGGGGTTTGAACAGGTGACTCAGGTGTGAAGCGTCTTCTCTGCAGTCTGGGACATGCTGTCTCAGGGGGCCGTCCTCTTCCTCCTGCTCAGTCTTTGTGGGGGCTGGACTCTGACCCGGGTCAGGAAGGCCCAGTCCAGACCGCTGCAGTGGGAGTGGTCTCCAGCTTCTACGGCTTTCTCTGTGGGAGGAGTCATTGCTCAGGTGAGCAGGAGTTCTGACTTGTGACCCGACCTGGGAGCTGCAGTCACGCTGAGATGAGGTTCCTCTCGGTTCTGTAGGGAGTTCTGCTGCTGTGGGAGCAGTTCTCGGAGGCGGAGCCGGAGCGCCACGGTAGCCACGCCCAGCAGAGTTGGGCGTCCGTCCTGCTGGTGGCGCTGAGGGTGGGGCTGTCCGTCCTGCTGGCGTCCGTCCTGTTCCGGATCATCTCCACAGAGAGGAGCGCGCTGAAGAGAGACTTCTACCTGAGCTTCTCCAGGGTAACCCCCCCACACACTCCCCTGAGGGCGGAGCTAACCCCGCCTGCATGGGTGGCGAGCGCTTGCAGCGTCTCACCGTACCCCCCCTGGATGCGTGGCCCCTCCCTCACAGAAACTGACCAGCAGCAGCGACCATTGAGATGATGTCATCACTTCCCTCTAAGCTCCGCCCCTCACACACCTGTCTATGTGTTGCATGTGTCGTCATGGAAACCTCCTCAGGCCTGCTTCCTGTGGTTCCTCTGCCAGCCCCTCCTGGTCTTCATGTCGGGGATCTTCAACCCCCACCAGAGGCAGAAGGTCAGACCCCCCCAGCAGCTGTGGCTCCTCCTCTTATTGTGAGGTTTCAGCCCCTCCCTTCACCTGTCCGTGCAGGTGGTGACTGTGGGCGTGGTCCTCTGTCGCTCCATCTCCATGGTGATCCTCTACCAGCTCTTCCTGTCCCGCTCTCTGTACTGGGAGGTGTCCTCGCTGTCCTCCGTGTCTCTGCCCCTCACCATGTCCACAGCCCACAGCAGGGGGCGCCAGTGACGGAGGGGTGGAGTCACCAGAGCACGGACACGCCCCCATCCATGTGAGAGGACGTCTGCAGGTCACACGGTCTGCAGACCATGTGGGGGGGGGTCATCCCTCCACACGCATGTCTCTGAGCACACGCCGACAGGAAACGTCTCATTTCAGGAACCCTTCAAAATAAAAGAAGTGGAGAAATGTTCAGACTCTTATTGTGAAAGCGTCTTTTCCGCTTTGATATTCAGGTCTTCATGGTTGAAGCTGCAGACTGAAGTATCTGAGCCTCACCTGAGGTCAGACGACCTTCACCGGAGGTCAGACGACCTTCACCTGAGGTCGGACGTCCTTCGCCCGAGGTCGGACGACCTTCGCCCGAGGTCGGACGACCTTCGCCCGAGGTCGGACGTCCTTCAGGTTCTTGAAGGGTCCTTTAGCGGTTCCGTCCTGGGGAGGATCTTGTGAGGAACATCACAGCAGACGTTTCAGACGGTCTACTGGATTCAGACTGCTTTGGTTTCAGAACCTCATCAGGATGAAAGAACGTCTGGACCAGAACATCTCAGACCTCCTGCCTCTTCTGAGTCTGCAGAACAGGCTCCGCCCACTGCAGAGGAGTGTTGGGTTCCAACTGAAGACTGTAAACCCAGACCTCCATGAGAACCTGATCAGAACCTGCCTGACCCTCCATCAGAACCAGTCAGAACAGTTCTGTCAGAAAAACCACAATCTAATAAATATTTGACCGTATTTGGATGATTCCCGGTATCAGAACCGGTGCAGGGAACCCTCTGGACCACGAGTGCAGCGTCCGACCCTCCTTGAAGAGAGTTTGAAAGCACTGATGTCCATGTGATGATGCTGACCTGCAGACTGTCAGGTAACCTGTGGAACCGTCCGGTTCTGGTTCTGTTGCCTCCTGTAAACCGATGAAGGGATTTGAAGGTTCCAGCCTGAATACGTGATGTTCTGGATGTTTTTCACTGAGGCAGAAAACACATCTGTCACTCAGCAGCTGGAACGTTCTGCATGAGAACAGATCCATGAAAATCCGTCTTTACTTTCATCTGCAGTCGTTCACCTTCAAACTATTCGTTCTGGAGGATTTCTGTCTCTAGAAATGTTCTGGAAGCAAATCTGGACTCTGATCAGCAGCAGAGACCGTCTGGAATTATGATCTTACTAACAGAAACGTGTCATAAATCACTCATTTGACAAGATCAAATATGAATAGATCATATTTGATCAACAAGAAAAGAAAACAATCAAAAAATGGGTCTAATTATCTAATTAATTGTTAAACTTTTTCCCTATAATAATTAAATGATCAGAATCATATTTATGAAACTGTCTTTGAACAGATTCTACGTATAGAAATGAGTTTGTAATAGAACCCCCCCATACTCTCACTATGACTGTTGTTGTCCTGTGATCTTGTTCTAAATGTTTTGAACAATAAAGTATTAAAAAAACTTTGAAAGTGTGTGTCGTGTGTGAGTTCAAATATGTTTATTTATGTTCTAATCAGTTCATGAATTCACATCTACAATGATCTGTTTGTGTTTCTGGATTTTTATTTTATTCCTGCTTTTCTTTGTTTAATGACTAATATTGTTGAAATCTCACAGCAACCCATGAACGCATCTTCCTCCTATGTTTGATGAAGATTCCATGATGCATTCAGGGTCAGTTTGTACATTTTAATAACGGATCAATTGTAATAATGAAATAAACGTTTTTCTTTGTTAACTTTTCATAAAGTTGGAATTTTAACTGAATTTTTCTAAATTATTGAAGTTCTGACAGTTTTTCTCCAACCTTTCCTATCTTTTCTAAACATAACCCTGTTTTCCCCGCAGACCCTGGACGCAGCACACGTGACGTTGTGGCATTCTGTTGGTCGGTCAGGTTAGGCCCCGCCTCCACGTGGGCGCTCGCGGTGGCGGTGTTGTGTTCACGGACGGAGAACCGGACAGCAGAGAAAATGATCAACTGGAAGGTAAACGGCGGTTCTGTTCGGGTCAGAACCGAACCTCTGGTGTTCTGGTTCTTCTGTTTCATACCGAACTTTAGCTGCTCGCTGTCAGCTGACACGGTAACGTCACGCGGGAACAGCTAGGTTGATATTTAAAACGGACTAAGTTCTGACTCAGACCCAAACGAACCTGGAGGCTGGTTCTGGTTCTGATAGAAGCTCATAAGCAGCAGATTTAAACAGCTTTACGTTGGACCCCAAAACCCCCCCTCCCCCTCCCCCAGCAGACAGCTGGCACACATGGTGGGGGGGTGGGGGGTCCTGACCTTCCAGATCTTTCCTTCCGGGTTCTCCGGTTCTGTGTGCAGGTTCTGGACAATGTCCCGGTCCTGCTCTACATCCTGGCCCTGAAGACCCTCCTGCTGTGTCTGGGCTTCGCGGGGGTGAAGATCTACCAGAGCAGGAGGGCGGAGGAGGCGCTGAGGAGGCAGCGGGCGGAGGAGCGGCGGCTGCAGGAGGAGGCGCGGGGGGGCCTGAAGGAGGACTGACGCTCCTGCAGGAGTCCCTGATGAGGAGCAGAACCTCCTGAGAGAACGCAGGGTTCTCACTGCCAGGAGAACGTCCTGCTGGACGGAGAACGCTCAGCCCACCGCTGGGTTCTGATCAGAGAACGTTCCAGACGGATCAGGACAGGCGGAACGTCTGTGTCACTGTTTCAATAAATGCTTCTGAACCGGTTCTCTGCGTCATTGATTGTTCTCCAACCACCGACACGGAACACAGATCCTGTCCCGGTGCAGCTCCAGTTCTGTGAGAACCTCAGTTCTTCTGAAGAACCTTTCAAAGGTTAGAACCTGGAACTCCTGAGCAAACATCTGCAGAGCATTCTGAATGTCTGTAGAACATCAGAACATCTGCAGAACGGTCTGAACAGGTGAACCTGCAGCAATTCTGCAGAACTCCAGGTCTGGATCTGGATCCAACATCTGTCCAGCAGCAGGTTCAGGTTCCTGGACAGATGCGGTTCTAGCCTCCGCTCACTTGGAGGCGCTGTGGTTCTGAAGGACTCTGTTCTGGATGGAGGTTGGAGGAGTTTCCTGCTTGGCTCAAAGGTACAGAGGAACGTTCTTTGTTCTGGTTTCATGTTTGAGGAAACGTTCCTGCTGGAAGGAACACGTTAGCATGTTAGCCGTTTGAAAAAACTTTATTACCACGTGCACACTCCTATAAGCGTCACCACGTGCACACTCCTATAGGCCTCACCACGTGCACACTCTGTCACCAGCTCTGTACGTCTTGGTGCTTCATTCTTGTGGTTCTGCTGATGTGACTCAGAGGATGGTTTGCCAGAATTTCTTCGAGGCCAACCGATAGTCCTTCTCCATGGCCTCACCAAACTCCTCCCAGGACCGAGTTTTTGCCTCCGCAACAGTCCGGGCCGCAGCTCGCTTGAACTGCCGGTACCTGTCAGCTGCCTCTGGAGTCCCGCAGGCCAGCCAGGCCTGGTAGGACTCCTTCAGCTTGACGGCATCCCTTACTTCCGGTGTCCACCACCGGGTTCGGGGGTTACCGCCGCGACAGGCACCAGAGACCTTGCGACCACAGCTCCGAGCAGCAGCAGAGACAATGGAGGTGGAAAACATGGTCCACTCAGACTCAATGTCCCCAACCTCCCTCGGTACCTGTTTGAAGTTCTCCCGGATGTGGGAGTTAAAGACTTCCCTAACGGAGGGCTCAGCCAGACGTTCCCAGCAGACCCTCACAGTACGTTTGGGTCTTCCAAGTCTTTCCGGCCTCCTTCCCCGCCAGCGAATCCAACTCACCACCAGGTAGTGATCGGTGGACAGCTCCGCCCCTCTCTTCACCCGAGTGTCCAAGACACAGGGCCGAAGGTCGCCTGAAACGACTACAAAGTCGATCATTGACCTCCTGCCTAGGGTGTCCTGATGCCAGGTGTATTGATGGACACCCTTGTGCTCGAACATGGTGTTCGTTATGGACAAACTATGACGAGCACAGAAGTCCAATAACAAAACACCACTCGGGTTCAGATCAGGGGGGGCTCCAGAGCGGGGCCCCGGTGATGCCAATCTGGGCGACGTAATCGGGTCCGTGTTGTTTGTTTTCATCAGGGGTTTCTGAACCGCTCTTTGTCTGGCTCGTCACCCAGGACCTGTCTGCCATGGGAGACCCTACCAGGGGCTTAAGCCCCAGACAGCTTAGCTCCTTGGATCACCCGAGCTCTCAAACTCCCCCACCACGTTAAGGTGGCGGTTCACGGGGGAGTAAATGATAAATCCTGGTCAAATAAGACCCCAAGGTTTCTAACTGTGGAATTGGGGGCTATACTTCCACCATCCAGGGAGACTATCTGAGCAGACAGAGCATCTCTCAGGTTTTTAGGACCTAGTATAATAACCTCAGTTTTTTGTGGGTTCAGGACGAGGTAATTAATTGTCATCCAGGTCTTGATGTCTCTGATGCAGGCGTTCAGTTTCTCTATCTGGTCATTCTGGTCAGGTTTCATGGATAAATACAACTGAGTATCGTCGGCATAACAATGAAAATTAATGCTGTGTTTCCTGATTATCTTTCCTAGGGGTAGCATATATAGCGTAAACAGGATGGGTCCTAAGACTGAGCCCTGTGGGACTCCGTAGTTAACTCGAGTGCACTGAGAGGAATGTCCATTTACATTAACAAACTGATACCTATCTGACAGATAGGATTTAAACCACTGGAGAGCAGATCCTCTGATCCCTATGTCATGCTCTAATCTATGGAGTAAAATACTGTGGTCGATAGTGTCAAAAGCTGCACTGAGGTCTAACAGGACCAGAATAGAAAGTAGTCCCTTTTCTGAAGCCAATAACAAGTCATTAGAGACTCTAACTAGTGCAGTTTCCGTACTGTGGTGGGGTCTAAACCCCGACTGAAAGTCTTCAAAGTGGCTGTTGTCCTGTAGGTGGCAGTAAAGCTGCTTAACTACAACTCTTTCTAGGATTTTAGAAATAAAGGGCAGGTTTGATATCGGTCTATAGTTGGCCAAGATGTTAGGATCCAAACTGGGCTTTTTCAGAAGAGGTTTAACAACTGCATATTTAAAAGACTGTGGCACGTAACCCGTTTCCAGAGAGGTATTTATTATCATCTCTTCCTCTGCAAGCTCTGCTGTGGCTCCACAGCGTCTGTGTGGTCAGACCTTTCTCAGGTGTGATCATGTGACCCACTTCTGAGGCCGCAGACTCAGAATTGTGGGGGAGATTCTGTGAAACATCTCAGGGGGGGAGGAGGGTAGTTTCAGACACCTCTGTCACTTTTGCCCCAAACAACAGGAAGTTGGTTTCAGAGCCTCTGAGATTCAGAGACTCATCTGCTTTGGTTCATGCTGCCTTCACTGTCCGTCTGTAGAACAGAGTGCTGCCTTCACTGTCCGTCTGTAGAACAGAGTGCTGCCTTCACTGTCCGTCTGTAGAACAGAGTGCTGCCTTCATAGCCCCCCTCCTTTCCCACAGACACGCATGCATTCATGCTGCAGGTTGTTGTTTACAGGAACATCAAGAGAAAAAAAACACCGCCCCCACCACCACCAACACCCCCCTACAGCAGCCGTCTGGCCATGGGAGGTGTCCTTAGCCAAAGTGCAGGTTTACTCAAGACTCATTTCTTTTGTTTCCATGACGACAGACTCCAACATGGAGATTGTGGGACTGCTGTGACTCCGCCCCCACAGTTCTCTGTGGCCGACTGGCTGTTGTTGGAGGTGATGGAGAACATTCTCAGGAAACCAGAACTTTAGATAAAACTACAAACATGGAGGACGAAGCTCTCTGACTTTATTCACATTTATTTAGATCCAAAGAGGAAAGTAAACAAACATTTAATGCAAAAACAAACAAGGACAACAAAAACGTTCAAGTCATGAGAGCTGCAGGCTCCTCCTCCTCCTCCTCCGTGTTCTTCCAACGGTCCGGTCCTCCTCTGATCACCAAAGGTCTGGGTTCAGGTCAAGTCCTGAATCAGACCTCCAGGTCCGTCACCTGTCCAGGTGTGTCCAGGTGATTCAGGTGTGTCCAGGTGATTCAGGTGTGTCCAGGTGATTCAGGTGTGTCCAGGTGAGGCAGGTGTGTCCAGGTGATTCAGGTGTGTCCAGGTGAGGCAGGTGTGTCCAGGTGATTCAGGTGGGTCCAGGTGATTCAGGTGTGTCCAGGTGAGGCAGGTGTGTCCAGGTGATTCAGGTGTGTCCAGGTGAGGCAGGTGTGTCCAGGTGAGGCAGGTGTGTCCAGGTGAGGCAGGTGTGTCCAGGTGAGGCAGGTGTGTCCAGGTGAGGCAGGTGATTCAGGTGAGGCAGCAGAGAGTCACAAAGGATGCTGGACTTTGTGGTAGATGGCCTGGTCTGCAGGCGGCGGCGGCGGCAGCTGGACCTCTTCATACTGAAAAACAGCAGAGAACCTTCAGAACCTCCCTGATCTACCACACTGCTGGTTCTCCAGAGTCTCTGCAGAACTCCAGAACCGGATCTATGTAACAGAACACGCTAACCCATGTGGGGTCGGTCTCCCGCCTAAAGACACTTCAACACAAGGGCAGAAACAGAACCTGCAACCTTCTCATGGTGGACCTGGAGAACCAGTTGGAGAGTCCAGCTCTGACTGGACCATGAGAGATCTCAACCTTCATGGAGCTGCTGTTCTTCAGAAGGAGGAACATCAGAGAGCTTTGTTTTGCTCTAGAACCAGACGTTCTCCCATCTCTCCTCAGTGGAACATTGCTGCACCATGAAGGATGGAGATGAGGTTCTGTCTGAGGACTTTTGGGTCAGAGGATCAGAACCAGAGTCGGGTTCTTACATAAGTCTCCTGGGTTTGGTGAGGTTCTGGAACGTCAGTCCTGCTGCTCCTCCTCTTCCTCAGATGAAGAATTATCAGACCTGCTGACAGAGCAGAAATAGAGGAGAACAAACCACCATGGAAGGAACCATCATGACCATGAAGGTCCATCAGTGATCCGGTTCCTCTTCAGATCTGAACCAGAACCATCAGAGCTTCAAGATCAGCATCAAACCCACCAATGAGGATGAGAAGCAGGAGTCCGTTCAGACCCAGAGAGGAGATCACCACCTCCTTCCTCTGCAGCATCTCGGGTCCACGGTTCTCACCGGTACTGT
Organism: Oryzias curvinotus; assembly: GCA_023969325.1. Classification (NCBI taxonomy): domain Eukaryota; kingdom Metazoa; phylum Chordata; class Actinopteri; order Beloniformes; family Adrianichthyidae; genus Oryzias; species Oryzias curvinotus. The sequence goes on from JALJSC010000136.1 coordinate 95,572, forward strand.
TATGGTTGGAGCTGGTTGAGTCTGTGGACGGCGTGTGACTGACAGGATCATCTGGGGGAACCAGGAAGGATGAAGATGAGTAGATGGTCCAGAACAGAACTACAGACAGGTTCAACTCTCATCCTCAGCAGAACTATAGATGTTCCTAGATGTTTGTTTCAGAGGAACCTCCTGCAGACCTGTCTGTTCTGTTCGGTGATGTTCTCAGAAACACAAAGAACCTGGAACTAGAACCTTCACTGAACGTAGTTGAAGGAACCAACCATGACCTGTCTTCATCCAAAAACCACCGTAGAGGAAACCAGAGACTCTTGAAACGTCTTCTCCTTTAATGAGAACCTCCTGGAGGGGCGGTTCCTCATTTGTGATGTCATTTCCTGAAACTATCTGATAAAACCTGGAGACTCTGTAGCTACATGTGTGGTGCCTTCAAGAACATGCTACATCCACTGACTGTATCAGAGAACTGGACTGAGAGACTGTGACCCCCCCCAAAGAAAATGTCTTACCTCTGGCTCCAGCAACATAAAGACAACTCTGTTTCCATGTTATGGGCGTCGCCATGTTGGAGCCAGACAAGCTTGCTAACCTGTGATTGGTCTGAGGCACCGTTTCTTTTTTCTTTTTCTTTCTAACTTGTCCCACAGTTGATCAGACAGATGAGAGCTGAAGGCCTCTAGAGTTGGACAGATTTGACTTTAACAACAGGGGTTATGAATCTACTGACAATATCTGAATAAACCCTAAACTATTCATATTAATTATATTTGTAAATATTTTTTGTTGGACGGAAAAGAAAAGAAGGAAAGAAGAGAGAAAGATGACAGATAAGGGGGGGGGGGTAGAGGGGTGATTATAGTAGGGGGGGTGAGATCATGAAGCGTCAGAAAACAAGTTACTGGAGCTTTAGAATCACAACTAAAAGGTTTAGATGCATGAAACATCTAAAATGGGCGGGGCCTATCCACACAAAAGTGTTCACACACTCACACAAGTCTACATGGACACACTACCACAAACATTCACACACTGCATTCAGACTCACACATGTGAAACATTTATTCAGTCACACAAAATGTTTGTGCAAAAGTGAGACAGCACCTGTGCTGGAGTGAGTTATGTTCTTCTGGGGGGGGAGGGGGAATGTAAAAAGAGGGAGAGAACCCAGCCACCCCCCAAACAAAGCCCCCACCGCAGCAGCAGCCAGGACCGCCCCCCCCCCCCTAAAACCCACACAGTACAGCAGATAGAGAAAGACCGCCTGATGGGAAACCACATCCGTCCCCCTGGGCGAGCGCCACAGCGGCCTCCAACGCCTGAGAGCAGGGTAGCACAGGGGGTAGAGAGTGCAAGCCCCAGCCCGACTGTAGAGCAGCCCCCCCCCACTGCGCCCAGGGGGCCCAACGAGGGGCCCCACCCCAGGGGGGCACCCCAAGCCCCAGACAGGCGGCCCACCACCACCCAGGAGTTCTGAGCATCTCTCCAACCCAGCCCCAGGCACGAGTCAGGGCCCCCAAGGGAATACACACCCCCACGCTCCAGGCAGCCCCCCCCCAGGCCACGGTTTGTCCAGGAGAGAGCAAGGCAGGGGGTGGCCGCCCCGCCCCGGAGGAGGACACCAAAGAGGAGTGAGGCTCCCCATAAACATGGCCCGACCAGGCTCACCCGCAGTTGGAAAATAGGAAGAAGGCCGGCGCCCAGGGGCCAGGACCAGAACCCCCACCATTGGGACACGGACACCCCCCGGCTCAGATGTGATATGATCCCTGTCCCCCCCCAAGCCGAAGCAGATAGGCAGGGAGCAGCGTCGACCAGGCCCCCCACCCCCTAAGTCATGGAGTTAACTATGGGAGACCAGACAGACTGAATTCTTTCAAAGTTACTTGAATTTTGGGCTGACATTTTTTCCAAGCTGATATGATCAAAAAGCAGATTTCTGTTTCGACTTATATTTATATTTTTCTTGTTTTTCCAATTTATTAAGATGGATTTTTTAGCAATACAAAGAGTTATGAAAATGATATTTAATGATTCTCCTTCTACATCGATGGCACTCATGTCACCAAGCACGCAAAGTGACGGTGAAGCCGTGATTGGAACCTTAAGCCAGGCTGATAGATCGGCACATACCTGCTGCCAGAGAGCCTGGACAGGCGTGCAGAACCACAGTGAAAAGTTTGTATATTTTGGAGAGAGTTTTGTTCATTGAAAAGTTAATCAGAGCGGTAACTACCTCTGGTAGCTTTAAATCGTTGTCTCTGTATTTAAACTTTTTAGTAATAATAGACTTAAGTTGCTGATATTCCAAGAAGTTATTTATTCCATGTTTGTCTTGTAGTTCCTGGGGAGTTATGAATCTTCTGTCAATAATTAAGTGCTCTAGTAACGTCACGCCCCCTGCTTGCCAAGCTGGGAAGTGAGGCACTGTTTCTATGACAACTACTGTCACCAATCAGGAGGGAGCTTGTTGGAAGGCCACACCCCTTCCACAGAAAGCAGCTCGGAAGAATCTGTCAATCAAACATTGAGGTGGGGCCAGAGGGCACCACATGCTGTTATTGAGACGTCTGATTGGTCGGATTATCACTTGAATAACATGAACTACAGAAAAAATATCAAGAAGATTTTGAAAAACGTATCAGATCCAGAACAGTTCTGACCAATAGAATGACTGAGTTTATTTTTGTTTATAGACATCTATAGAATTTTAACTTCTTTGAACCACTTCCTGTTTAGAACATGAGGGGGAGGAGTCACTCAGTCCAGTTCTCTGATACGGTCAATGACTGTTTGATGATTTAGCAGCCAAAACGTCAACTGATTGATTTTCCACTTTATGCCTGATGAAGACTATGATGAAGACTATGATGAAGACTATGATGAAGACGATGATGAAGACTATGATGAAGACTATGATGAAGACGATGATGAAGACGATGATGAAGACTATGATGACGACGATGATGAAGACCTATGACCTGAAGTCTAGATAACCTGTTTCTAGCAGTTTGAAGGAGTTCAGTGACATCACTTCCTATTAGCTTAATTCTAATGGTCTGACTCAGAAACCACAGTAAAATAAATAGATCTGAGGGCAGATGATGGTACCTGAATACACACATACCACACACACATACCCCCCACCACCACCACCACCACACACACACACACACACACACACAGTGCCACACAATACCACATGCAGTGGTGGACCAAATAGTTGGTAGCCCTCAGTTAAAGAAAGTCCACAAAGTTCACTGAAATGACTTGAAACGTTCAAAAGTAACAATAAATTAAAATTTATTGAAAACTTTGTGGCTTGTCAACATGCATTTTTGGCTTTTTTCTGATTGTGGTGTCCTGACAGTGGTGTCCTCCTTGGTCGTCTCCATGAAGTCCACTCTGGCTCAAACAACCATGAATGGTGTGATCTGACACTGATGTACCTTGATCTAGGAGTTCACCTTTAATGTCTTTGGAGGTTGTTCTGGGCTCTTTGGATACAGTTCCAACTATCCGTCTCCTCAGTTTGTCATCAATGTTCCTCTTCCAGCCACGTCCAGGGAGGTTGACTACTGTCCCGTGGGTCTGAAACCTCTGAATAATATGTTCCACTGTGGTCACAGGAACTTCAAGCTGCTTAGAGATGGTTTTCTAGCCTTTACCTTTACCATGTTTGTCTATCATTGTGTTTCTAATGTCCTGAGACAAATCTCTCCTTGGCTTTCTGTTGTCCATGTTCAGTGTGGTTCACACCTTTCCACCAAACAGCAACGTGACTATTTGACTCCCTTTAAATAGGCAGACTGACTGATTCTGGGTTTGAAAACAGCTGTGATGTCAATGAAAGGACAAACCTGAGTTCATCATGACCCCCTGGGCAATTAGTTCTCAGTCTTTATGGAGGTATCATCATTTTAGTCCAGCCCTATTTCATTAGTTTTATAAATAATTCTGTTCATCAACAACTCAAAAGTAATGGCTGATTTTGATTATTTAATTTTCAATAAAGTTTAATTTATTGTTACTTTGGAACATTTCAAGTCATTTCAGTGAGCATTGAGGACTTTCCTTCTTTAACTGAGGGATACCAACTATTCTGTCCACCACATTGAACCTGTAAAGAAGAACCTATGGCAGATATTCCTGGACTGTGGGAGGAGCTAAAGCCAAAGCAAAGCCACAGACTCATGAGAGAACATGCAGATGGAGAACAAGCCCAGACCCCTTTCAACAGCTGTCCTTCCATTGGTCAGGAGAACCGTTCTGGATCTGATACTTTTTAACATCTTCTTGATATTTTTTCTGTAATATAAGTTATTTAAGATATAAACTGACCAATCAGATGCCTGTTAAATGTCCAAAAGGCTTTTGACAGACTTTCCTAAGCCCGTTTTTAGTGGTAGGGGGTGTGGCTATCTACCATGCTGACTCCTGATTGGGTGTTGCTGTTGCCATAGAAACCTAGACTCAGACTGACTCAGACCAATGGGTGCTTACCGACAACGTCTGGCTCTAACATGGTGGCGTTCGCATCACAGAAAAATGACGACCAAGTAGAATTCATTTGGTCTGACCCAGAACCATTTTCTATGTGGGGGGGTCATGTTCCCTCAGTCCAGTTCTCTGCTACAGTCAATGGTCACAAGGACCCTGGCAGTAGCTTCGGGGTCGCTAAGTGACTGTAAGGAGTTGATTGTTAGTTTTTCTGTAAAGTGACATTTTAGAGGAAACTAACAGGATGTTCATACGATGATGATGAATACATTCACATTCATGGTCTGGTCAATAGATTGACCTTTAGAAATGTGTCAAAGTGTGAAGAAAGAGAGGATGTTGAAGTGTGACAGGAACACAAACTGTCATTGATTTAGAGGAAGTGTTGGGTTCAGGGAGGTTCTGGCGTCGACCGCCTCTTTCACTGAGGAGCAAATTTGCTGCTTGAGCATTAAACCAGCGTTTTAGATGTCCAAAATGCTGTTCTGTACTCCACTTTCTGGTGATCTTTGATACTTTTAGCTTGCCATAGATCACCGGTCCAGAAATGTGTTCATAAGCTTGACGCCCCAGCCGCGTGTGGGAGGAGCTACAACACAAAGTTTTCAGCCTGATCGGTACGTGGGGGTGTCTGTCTGTCATTCTGATGCATGGAAGACATGCAGGACGGTTAGAACGGTTGTGGTCAGTGAGGAGGACTTACAACCAATCCAGGTCATTTCAGAACTGGAGAACATTTATGAACCATCCATCATGTTCAAAATTATCCACAAACAAAACACTAAAACATCGTTTCTGACTAAAGTTTCATGTCTACAGACCAAATCTACAGGAAAGAGAGTTTGGAGATAGTTTTAAAATAACAAATCAGTATAGATTACCCCCTAAAATTAGCTTTTCCCATGTCCCCAAATTTGTCCTCTCCCTTGTCCCCCTCCTAATGATGATGATCAGGATGGTGATGGTCTTCAGTCCCAGTGGCAACAGCTGTAGCTCTGGACTCTCTCACTCAGTGGTGAGATCCAGCTTCTTTCAGATAAGGCAGGTGGCTAAAGTCAAATAGTTTTGATCAAGAAGGCACTTTGAGACAGTAATCCACGCCTTTGTTACAACTCTGCTGGATTACTGTAACTCTCTGTACTTTGGTGCCCCTCCCTCATCCTTGTCCCGTCTCCAGCTGCTGCAGAACGCTGCTGCACGCTTGTTAACTGGAACGTGGAAGAGAGAGCACATCACACCAGTTCTGGCTGTCTGTCCATTTTAGAGTTGGTTTTAATAATCTTGTATTTGTTTTTAAGTGGTCTGGCTCCGCCCACCTCTCTGAGCTACACCTGCATTCCTCTTCCCGCTGGCTTAGATCAGCTGACCAGCTGCTCCTGGATGAAGGACACGGTAGAAACTCAGAGGGGATGTTGGACCATTTGCTGTTGCTGGTCCAGCTGGTGGAATGCTCTGCCTATGCAGGTCAGGCAGGTTAACTCGTTCACTGAATGATTTGAAATTCCAAGTTAAATCCCTGGCTTCTAACTGTGTGAGTTGATGTTTTTATTGGTTTTTATTGATTTTATGCTGTTCGTTTTACATTGTTGATTGTTTTTATCCTGCGTTGTTTAGCACTTGGGTCAGCTTCTGCTGTTTTAAAGTGCTTTAAAATAAAGTTGACTTGATTAATGTCCACATTGACTGTAACCCTAAATTCAAATTAAACTGAAATTATTTTTAGTATTGTTCTATTGAAGCATCTGAGTGAACATTTGTTTGAATGTACAACAATCCTAAATAATTATCCATGTTGTGTTCCACAACATGAACCTAACCATGTTAGCTTAACATTTGCTCTGTCAAATCTTGCAGTTGCTATAGCAACCCCTAGTTACCCCCTGCTGCCGCCCATGCACCCTTCCCGTAGGATGTCAGTAGGATGTCAGTAGGGCGTCCACACAAACTACACACTATCTGATCCCCTCATTTCTAACAGTCAGGCTGCAGAGAGGGGCGTGCACGTTTCACGTGAACATCTCTCACAGCTTCTAGTAGAGTCTGCAGGATTTGGGGGATGAAGAATTGTAGAATCTGCACCTCTCACCTACCCCCCCTTACTTCCCCTTACGTGTTGTAGAGGTGTTCTCCATGACCTTTGGCCCAGAGCATGAACGTGGGAAACATGCATGAACATTCTCCCTCTACATGGTCTACCACCTGATATTTCCTATAGGTCACCCTAATCTATACTCTCTAGATCTAGAGTAGATCTGAATTCCTAAGATAATAGAACAGTTTCCTTCCACAGAGTTCACATAAACCTGTCAGAGGTCTAACGCTGATTATCAAGTCAATCAGTATTTTCTCTCAGGATCAGGCTGCAGGTTTCAAACTAATGATAGTATTCTTTCTTCACTGGGGGGGGGGCAGGAGAAGTAACTGGAGGATCAGAGTTTAGTAGGAACACGATGCAGATGTGCAGGAAGACGTTCTTACCTGAATCTAGAAGGAAAGACTCCACAAAGATGAGTTTGTGATCTTTCATGTCTGCACAGTAGTAAGACCTGCAGTCGTCTTTGGTGACGTTCTGGATCTCCAGACGTGTTTCCACCATGAAATACTTGGATTCAAAGTCCAGAGAGTAGTACTCATACATGTCAGGATAATAAAGTCGTCCTATTCCTGCTCTGATCTGACCGTAGATCTCTACAAACCAGAAGATGTCTCTGTTCCTGATGGAGCAGTTTAAGGAGACGACTTCACCAAACTCTGCTCTGACCTTCATCGTTACATTCTTGCCTTCAGCTCTGACCATCATCATCACCACCACCATCATCATCCTCAGCTCCATGGTCCGGTTATCTCTGCTGTCAGCGTCAGATGAAGCTCGTCTTCCTGTTCCTCTGACTGATGAGCTGTTCAGTTGCTGTCAAACCACAGACCAACAGAGGAAGGAAACGAAACTTTCTACGTGGAGACGTCTGTCTGACTTCAGCTGATGCTCCTCTGATGGATTCCTGTGAGGAAGAGGCAGAGCAGCTGTGATGAAGACCTGGACACATGTGAGGGTGAGGAAGAGCCCACTCTTCCTCCTGCTCTTCATCTTCAGTCAGATGATGGTTGTGACTCAGTGGCTCCACCTTGTGTCTGAAAGCTGTCATTGCAGCAAAAATAAACCATGTCTGGTAAAGTAGAACAACACACCTCACACCAAAACCCAACCAGAACCAGCAGAACCACAGTCAGAACCTTAGTTCAGAGAGGTTCTGAGACCAATTCAATATGAAGACTGAGGAGTTTGGGAAGTGGAAGCACTTCTCACGTGACAAAGCCCCGCCCCTCACAGGTGGCCTTACCTGAGCTCAAAGCAGGTTTGCAGGTTGTCAGAAGTCAGTGCTGGTCTGATGGAACAGGTAGAACCAGAGGAGCAGAGGGGCGGGAAAGCTGGCTCCGCCCCCTCTGCAGGTGTGCTGCATACAAAACAGGTCCAGGCAAATATTCAAGCTCCTAGTCCAGAAATGGACCAGTCAGACAGGTGAGAAGACGGACCACAGGTGAGGAGGATCCAGGTGAGGAGGATCCAGGTGAGGAGGATCCAGGTGAGGAGGATCCAGGTGAGGAGGATCCAGGTGAGGGGGATCCAGGTGAGGAGGATCCAGGTGAGGAGGATCCAGGTGAGGAGGATCCAGGTGAACATCCTCAGCAGGAAGATGTCCTTTTGGAAGATGGACGCCTTCAGACAGACGTCCTGTCAGAGCAGATCAGAGGACGTTCTGCATGTCCTGCTGCTTCTGTGCTGCTGGTTCCTCTCCTCTGTTCTTCCTCCTTTCTGCTGCTTTCAGGTGAGGAAGACGTTCTCACGTCAGAAACTCCTTTCTGGTTGAAGTTATTAGTGAAATCTGGATTCAGGAACTTTGGTCAGCTAGAAATGGTCATAAAGTCTTGTGATGATTCAGCAGATTCTGGCTTCTTTGACTTGAACTCAGTTTCATGAACCTCCTTCAGACTTTAATCCTTCACCTCAGGTAAATGATTCTCTCTAGTCTGCAGGCATGAATGTCATGGTTCAAGCTGTTCATTAACATGGTTTCTCTCTGTTGGGTCTCAATGTTAGGAACAGAGTCACTGAGAGAAAACAGCTTTGCTCGTCATAGTCGTCTCTATTTGCTGCAGGTTAGAGTTGTTTTCCAGCTGAAAGAGTCCACTTAGTTTCAGAGGAGATTATCTTTGGGAGATAAACGTCCTGACACAGCTCAACCATGAAAAGAATGAAATCTTTGAATGTTCCAGGCTGTAAATGATGAGGAAGTCTTCAGCCTGTGAGATCCACAGACGATCTCTGAAGGTTTTCCACGGAACCTGAAGACGTTTTGAAGTCGTGGTCCTGCAGGACATCTAAGGACTCAGAATTCAAACATGTTTCATAATAAATCCTGACTGTCTCACAGCTCAGATTCCTGTCTTCAGTTGCTGAGCAGTGGTGCCACAAGCTCCTATAGACTGTGGTAGCATCAGTTGTGCGTTTCATCCCAAATGCACAGCAAGCAGGCGCCAAGTGATCACCTAAATGGCCCCACCCCCTCCCCTCCCTGCTGCCTTTGCGTACACAGACGTCTAAAGACGAGCTGCTGATGCAGAACAGAATCAGACGGTGAGGATGGTCTTCCTTCAGGTTCACTTCCTGGTTGGAACCCTCAGAACCTCCAGAGCGGTTCCACCAAAGAACCAGTCTCAGTTGTTCAAGAGGAACTTTCTGGATTATTTTCTCCTTAAGTCCAAAACGACTGACTGCATGTGTACGCACCCCCCCCCCTCACCCCCCCCCCTTCCTGCATCGTGCGTTGCTGCGCAAGCACCGGTTTCAGTGCACACATATCCAAAGCACTTCCTTTCTTTGCACACCTGTTAAACATTTCCTGTGTGTCTTTTAACAATCTGTGTACTTTAGATCACCTGATCTGTATTGTGGACAAATCCAGTTACAAACATCATCAGTGGTGGATGTGTGATGACATTTATTGTAGGAATGAAAAACAGGACGTCCCCATCACACATGCCTTTCATTTCATGGCACTATTTAAGCTCTGATTGTTGTGTTACCACAACATTCTGATGTGTGTTTGTCCTGTTTCCTTCTCCACCTGGGGCAGGGACACTCCACCCACCAAGAGATGGCAAACTACCTTTCTTTGGTCGAGAACTATGGCCTCAGATTTAGCGGTGCTGACCCTCATCCCAGCCGCTTCACACTCTGCCACAAACCACCCCAATGCATGCTGGAGGTCCCATCTTAACGAAGCCAACAGGACAACGTCATCTGCATAGAGCAGAGATGGAATCCTGTGGTTCCCAAACCAGACCCCCAACGGCACCTGCCTGTGCCCTAGAAATTCTGTCCATAAAAACTTTGAATAGAACCAGTGATAAAGAGCATCCCCTCCGGAGTCCAACATGCACCAGGAACAGGTTTGACTTACTGCCAGCTATGCGAACCAAGCTCTTGCTCCGGTCGTGCAGAGACCGGACACCCCTTAGTAAGGTTCCCCGGACCCCATAATCCCATAGCACCCTCCACAGGATACGGGGGACACAGTCAAATGCCTTCTCATAATCCACAAAACACATATGGACTGGATGAGCGAACTCCCACAATCCCTCCAGCACCCTAGATAGGGTGTAGATCTGGTCCACTGTTACACGACCAGGACGGAAACCGCACTGTTGTTCCTGAATCCGAGGTTAGACTATCGGACGGACTCTCTTCTCGAGAACCCTGGCATAGACCAGTACCCTGGGAGGCTGAGGAGTGTAATTCCCCTATGGTTGGAACACACCTAGATCAAAAACAGATCCTCTATAATGTTATCAATGTACAGTGAAAAGTACAGGATTGGACACCAGTATCCACAAGCTTTTGGGTCATCTTGATAGGCAGGGCGCCCTGCTAGCACAGGTGTAAACCTGTTATGATGGACGTTTGAAAAACACAAAAAAATCAAGTTAATTAAAAAAACAAGTTATTTTTTCCTGAATCTCATCCTTTTCATCATCTGAAAGCTCCAAATCTGAATCCTCCTCGACTATCTGGTATAGAATCCTCTCTGCTTCACTTTTTTCTCCAAATGTTATGTGCAGCCATTAAATACATTAAAATGGTCCCGGTGTCCTCTACAGTGGACATTCATTAAATGTCTGCTGTTTTAAAACAGAAACCATGAAACTGTTTTCAGATCTAAAAATATTGTTCCTAACATGTTTATGACCAAGCATTTATATAATTATCATGGTAAAAAAAATGAATAGATACAGACTTTTTGACTTGCCGTTCACCTTTCCATAAAAATAGGTAAATGGTATGGAAGCCATCTTGGTAGAGGTAAAACTTAAAGTTCCCAGCATGCAAACTCATCACATGACACATCACTGGAAAGTCCAGGATGTCCTCTACAGAGTAGAGTAGGATTTGGAAAGGTATCTCTTAATTCCTTAAAAATATACAGGTAAACAAAATGTCCATTATAGAGGACATAAATGAATGGGTCGGGTCTCAGGAGGATAGATATTTCCCAGTCAAGAGCCAAACAGCCCAAGCAGACACACCTAAACATAAATATAGCAAATCAAAATATATCAGTAGTAGTATCTACTAATGATATCTACTAGTATCTATGGTATTATCTACTATAGGTTAATGTTCTACAAAATATCAGTAGGCATTTAACTTTCTCTTGGTTTTCTAAAGGTTGTTTTCTACGTTTAGTAGAATGAATTTTAAAGATATAGCTCATGGTTTCTGTGTGCCACCCCAAGATTTAAAGTGCCCCCCTCTTGGCCACCCCCATGAAAAACTTCTGGAGGTGCCACTGTTGCAGAGAGGAACCCTGGACCTCAAGGGCCTGCTGGAGCTGATGGAGCCATCATCAGGTGGGAGGCGGTCTCTCCTGGACAGGTCTGTCACACAGATGAGTCCATAAATCATTTTACTACATTTAATCTGAAAATCCCTCAAGTGTGAGAAGAAAAGCTGGTTCATTTGTGCAGCAAATGAAATGAGTTCAAGTCCTGGGACACATTTTTAGAGGTGGATTCAAACCACAAAAGAAGTGGATCAAGAAGGTCTGAATGTTTGATTCTTTACCGGCTCTGACCCGATAAAGTTTCTTCTGAGACACAGAAGGGGTTTCTCCAAATATACTGTATGTGTGTCTGATGCTACATCACCTACAGTTCCATCTGTTCACCAATAGAGGGCCTCAGCTCTGATCTGTTTGATCAGCTGATGGACAGAAAAGAAGGAAATGAGAGGAGAGGTTTGTGTCTCCAGTCAGTCTACCTGTTCACTGAACACACCTGTCAGGGAAAACGTGCACACTTTGTTTTTTACTATGCCCCTCCCCTTTGAGGTCAGAGTTCATCAATAGAAGGTAAACTTTGCTCTGGCCATCTTTTGATTGGGCTTGATTGGGTTTTAGAGGCTTCAGAGTCTGGAAGACAACAGGTTATGGTGTCAGGACTCATTAAACTAGAAATGGAGAGGAAGAGGAAAAGAGGTTTGTTGATGTCTGGATGATGAAATGAAACTAGCTGGATGTGGAAAAGGAAGTTCAGCTGATGGTGAAGGACTTGATGACGTCTGATCACTGCAGTGAATGAGGGTCTGTCTCCTTTATTGTATATACAACATCATAGTCAGGGACCAATGCTGGACTGTTGATGAAGACTCTCCTTCATCCAGGGACCAATGCTGGACTGTTGATGAAGACTCTCCTTCATCCAGGGACCAATGCTGGACTGTTGATGAAGACTCTCCTTCATCCAGGGACCAATGCTGGACTGTTGATGAAGACTCTCCTTCATCCAGGGACCAATGCTGGACTGTTGATGAAGACTCTCCTTCATCCAGGGACCAATGCTAGACTGTTGATGAAGACTCTCCTTCATCCAGGGACCAATGCTGGACTGTTGATGAAGACTCTCCTTCATCCAGGGACCAATGCTGGACTGTTGATGAAGACTCTCCTTCATCCAGGGACCAATGCTGGACTGTTGATGAAGACTCTCCTTCATCCAGGGACCAATGCTGGACTGTTGATGAAGACTCTCCTTCATCCAGGGACCAATGCTGGACTGTTGATGAAGACTCTCCTTCATCCAGGGACCAATGCTAGACTGTTGATGAAGACTCTCCTTCATCCAGGGACCAATGCTAGACTGTTGATGAAGACTCTCCTTCATCCAGGGACCAATGCTGGACTGTTGATGAAGACTCTCCTTCATCCAGGGACCAATGCTAGACTGTTGATGAAGACTCTCCTTCATCCAGGGACCAATGCTGGACTGTTGATGAAGACTCTCCTTCATCCAGGGACCAATGCTGGACTGTTGATGAAGACTCTCCTTCATCCAGGGACCAATGCTAGACTGTTGATGAAGACTCTCCTTCATCCAGGGACCGATGCTGGGCTGTTGATGAAGACTCTCCTTCATCCAGGGACCGATGCTGGACTGTTGATCAGAATCAGAATCAGAAAGCCTTTATTGTCATTGTTACACAAGAAACTTGTGACAACGAGATTTCCGGTGATGAAGACTCTCCTTCATCCCAGTGATGAAGTTCAGTCGTGTATCTGGTCTTCTTGAACCAGTTCATTCTTCATCCTATCAGCTTCATCAGGTGTTCCTGAGGAGTTAAAGGAACTTTAGTTTAGTTGGGTTTGTGTCATCAAGAGACATCCTTCTATTTACTCCTTAGCTGTTACCATGACGATCAAACACAGTTACAGCAGAGACAGTACTTTGACAACCCAAGCTTTGGGACGGATGATGATGGATAAATGGATGGATGGATAATGGATGGATGGATGATGGATGGATGGATGATGGATGGATGGAAGGATGGATGGATGAATGGATGAACGATGGATGGATGATGAATGGATGAATGGATGGATAGATGATGGATGGATGATGGATGATGGATGGATTGATGAATGGATGGATGGATGGATGATAGATGAATGGATGGATGAATGGATGGATAATGGATGGATGGATGGATGGATGGATGGAAGAATGTATGGATAAATGCATGGATGGATGGATGGATGAATGGATGGATGATGGATGGATGATAGATGAATGGATTGATGAATGGATGGATGATGGATGGATGATAGATGAATGGATAGATGATGGATGGATGATGGATGATGGATGGATTGATGAATGGATGGATAAATGGATGAATGATGGATGGATGGATGAATGGATGGATAAATGGATGGATGAATGCAAGGATGGATGGATGATGGATGAATGAATGATGGATGAATGGATGGAAGAATGTATGGATAAATGCATGGATGGATGGATGGATGAATGGATGGATGATGGATGGATGGATGGATGATAGATGAATGGATGGATGAATGGATGGATAATGGATGGATGGATGGATGGATGGAAGAATGTATGGATAAATGCATGGATGGATGGATGGATGAATGGATGGATGATGGATGGATGATAGATGAATGGATGGATGAATGGATGGATAATGGATGGATGGATGAAGGATGAATGGATGGATGAATGTATGGATAAATGCATGGATGGATGAATGATGGATGGATGGATTGATGAATGGATGAATGATGGATGAATGGATGGATGGATAATAATAATAATAATAATAATAATAATAATAATAATAATAATAATAATAATAATAATAATTAGTACTTTATTGATCCCACAATGGGGAAATTCTTCTCTGCATTTGACCCATCCCCTGGGGGAGCGGTGAGCTGCAGCCTAACTGCGCTCGGGAGGCGGTAGCGCTAAGGGCCTTGCCTAAGGGCCCTCACTGGGGAATGAATGGATGGATTGATGATGGATGAATGGATGGATGAATAGATGGATTGATGATGGATGAATGGATAAATGGATGGATGATGGATAAATGAATGAATGGATGGATTGATGATGGATGAATGGATGGATGAATGGATGGATGGATGGATGGATGATGGATGAATGAATGGATGATGGATGAATGGATGGATAAGTGGATGGATGATGGAAGGATGAATGCATGGATGGATGGATAGATGATGGATGAATGCATTTATTGGATGAATGGATGGATGGATGGATGAATGGACGGATGAATGCATGGATGATGGATGAATGGATGGACAGATGAATGGATGGATGAATGAATGGATGATGGATGAATGGATGGATAAGTGGATGGATGATGGAAGGATGAATGCATGGATGGATGAATGGATGGATGAATGGATGGATGATGGATGAATGGATGGATGATGGATGGATGGATGAATGCATCAATGAATGAATGAATGAATGGATGGATAGGAATTCGTTCCTTCGAGGGGTTTGTCCGCCCATAGTGGAAGAACTGCAGGATTTTCACTTCCGGGTGGGCGGAACCAAGTTCTGGGTTCTGACCGTTTCTGTCTTTTCGGTTCCGTCAGAGTCCTGAAGTTGTTGTCATTGCTGAGCTGCGCAGAAGCAGCTGCGCGTGAGAAGCAGCTCGCGCTAGTTCCGACCTGTTAGCATTTGTCTCTGTTTTACAGTAGAACCCAAACAATTCTGGTACCGCGGTTACGTAAATGCTAACAGAACCCGGAGAGCTATGCTAACAAATGTTGCTGATCTTTAGCCAGTTTATCACATTTATTGATGATGATACTGATCATCGATGTTAGCCTAGGGCGCATGCGCACACAGTCCTGTTCCTGGAAGAGGGTGGTGCCGCTACGTTATCGAGTTAGCATTTGTTAGCAGGTTTCAGGGTGTCGTAAAGTCCTGTTGAAGGTCCAAAGTCCATGATGAAAGTCTTCTGGAGGTCAGTTAAGGACTCGGGGGTGGGGGGGTGGATGTTAATGTTTAGCAAGTGACCGAGGATAACGGAACAAAGCACTTCCGGTTCCAGTGACGCTAGCTAGCATGTTTTCCTCAAGCTAACTAAAGTTTGAAACTGGTTAGTCGGGATTCCTTTCAGATCAGAAAACAGATAAAGTAGATCAAAGTGGGCGGAGCTTGACAATCAGGGGAATTCTGTTCAGAATTCACTTTAATTTGATGCTAAATGCAGATTAATGACATCCAGTGACGTCATAATGTCTGAGAACAGTTCTTTAGAACTAGGGTAGAAACTCCAAACTATGTCCTTAGTCCAATCAAATATTCACATGATTGCAGTAGTCAGATTACTGAATATAATCAGATTACAGTAGAGGTTATGTTAGTGTTGAAGTAGACAAGTAATCAGATTTCAGACTAATTAAGTAGAAATTAAGTTTGCAGGAAAGATAGTTAGACTAGATTACTACTGAGAAATCAGATTACTGCTGAGGAATCAGATTACTGCTGAGGAATCAGATTACTGTCGGCCTTCTCTGTGACCTGGTGGTCCTGATGGACTCGGGTTCTCAGTTCTAAAGGTCGTTTCACACAGTTATTCCTTTAAATCAGTTATTGTTTATTAGTGATAAATGTTTATTTCAAATATGTAATGCTGTAATTTCAGGTTTAAAGCTCAAAGATTGATTATATATTATTGATTATATATTATTGATTGTAGGTTATTGATGATGGATTATTGATTATAGATTATATATTATTGATCATCAGAAGGGTTTTTTTTACCACTGTTTGGCTTTAACACTCAGACTTTTTGGTGTCACAGATTCTCTGTGACCTTTGACCTTTATCTGCAGACAGTGTAAACAGGTTCCTCTTCCTGTTTTTCCATATATGGTCGTATAAACGGCTTAAGGTTCTGCAGATTCCTCAGAATCTGATGGAGAACATCAGACGATCACAGATGATAGAACATTCAGCTGTATGAGCAGCTTCTTACCCGGTTCTGCTGGAGTTCTGCTCTCAGACGGGTCAGAACCTGTTGTCCGGTCCTCCTTCAGACAGATTGGACCGGTCCAGCAGCAGGGAGGTTAGCAGTTCTGTCCAGGTGTGTCTTGATGAGGCTGCAGGTCCAGACCCGTCTAGAGAACCAGACGATGGTATCAGAGCTCCTCCTGAGGAGGAGGAGTCCTCCTGGAGGAGCAGCTCCTCCTGGTTCCTCTCACTTCCTCTGCAGCTCTAAACCGCATCCATGCTGATGATGTCACAAACAAACTACTTCCTGTTTGTCCCAGCCAGACGTGAGGAGGAGGAGCCTCAGAGGAAGATGAACTCTGAAGCTGCTGTCTGTCTCTCTGCAGGGTTCCTGTCTGTCTGCTGCTGGCTGCTCTGAGCTCAGGTAAGGTCACCTGTGAGTGGGTGGGGGCGGGGCTTTGTCATGTGACTGAGGCTGAAGGGAAAACTGGTTCCACTGCCAACGGCTCAGTCTTCATATTCAAATGTGTTCAGAGCTACTGCAGGTGGAGTCTCTGAACTGAGCAGCCTCAGAGAAATGCAGCCCTCTGATTGGTGGACAGGTGTGTCTGAACCCTCCTGTCCTCCTCAGTGACCTGCCAGGACTTGCCGGTGGACGGTTCTGTTGGAGGAAGCGTCCTGCTGCCCTGCATCTTCAATGGAACTATTCCAAACCAGGTCAACGTTGCTTGGAGGGACAACGATAACAACGTCGTCTTGAACATTAAGAAAGGTTCTCCAAGTTCCTCAGACCAGAACCAGAGGTACCAGAATAGAGTGATCAGCTTCCAGGAAGAATTCAAGAACGGAAACTTCTCCATCCAAATGAAGAACCTGCAGATCAGTGATTCAGGGACTTATGTCTGTAACATTGTTCCTGGACATAAGAGGAGCGTCCAGCTGAGAGTTTCAGGTGAGATGAAGATGATGAAGATGATGTTCCTCCACAGACTCTGGAGAACCCTGAAGAAGACGAGGACGGTGAGTCTTCATCCTCTTCTCAGAAGTGTCTTTGTGTTTCAGAGGAAGTGAGGACCACGCTGGCGCCTAAGACTGCAGGTTCCTCAGCAGGAGCAGCTGGAACCTCCATCCTCCACGTGGTTCTGCTGGCTGCTGTGCTGCTGGGCTGCTAGAACCTTCAGGTTCTGTTCCCACAGGAGGAGGTCAGCAGCAGATGTTTAGTTCTTGACTGAAGCACCTGAACACACTCCTCCTTATCAGGATGCAACTTTAACCTCCTTATTCTAAAGGTCACCAGAAGGTCATTAGGACTGAAGACGTTCAGCCGTTATGTATTTATGTTGATGAATGAAGGAGAACCTGGTGGAACTTTAGCTTTAGAACCACCAGCAGCTTTGGAATCACTGAAGGACTTTTATTTTGAAAGTTTGTTTTCCGTTCTCTGTTTCTGGATTCTCTGACTGAACTCCTTCACTATAAAGTGCGTTCATCATTTTGTAATAATGTCTGAATCTACAATTCCAAAATCCTGAGCTCTAGAAATTTCCCAGAAGTCTCTGCAAAAAACCAGTGTCATCAATGCTCCTTAGATTGCTGAATATAGACCACAATGCATTGCGTTTGAACAATTTTGTGAAAAAATGTATTTAAATGCATTTTTATCCTCAGAACTCAGTAAATTCATAAATAGTTGTCAAATGTTCTCACTGATGAGATTTTCACTTCCTAAATCTGGTGACGTGTTATTCACCGTCTACAAACCAAAAGCAGTGATCATGGAGTCTGAACAGCTGTTCAGATCCAGAGCACTAGATCAGGGGTCAGGAACCTGTGGCTCCAGAACCACATCTGGATTCTATGATGGCCACATCTGGCTCTCAGACAAATCTTTCATTATTCCAAAAAAAGTTTCATTAGACCATTCCTCAGGGGGTGCTTTAGTAGCGGTGCTTGGAGAAAAAAATCTGTCCCACTATCAGTTTATTATGATCTGTTATATCACAGAGTTTGAACCAGCATCCCTGCAGCAGCTCTCTGATGAGAACACGCTGCCCGTCACTCACTGCAGTGTGAGTGTGTGTTTGGCTCCATGTCTTTGTCACGTCTACAGAACATTCAGACCTACCATCACGATTAAAGTCTCATCACCTGCATGAAGCTGAAACTCACCACATATCAACCACCAGAAAGTTGCCCCCCCCTGATAATTTTCCAGATGTTTCTACATCAATCATTGGTTGTTCTGATCATCAATTTCAGTTCAATCTATCTTCTAGCAGATGAACACAGTGATATTTAAGAAGGGAAATGAAGTTGATTGGATTTAAAGAAACTGTACAATAATTACTTCAACAAAAATATGCAGGTGCTTAAATGTGGCCCCCCCTGTTTTATTGATTTGACTACATTTAGCAATAATTATTGGAACACAAATTAGTTTTATGAGCTCATTGACCCTTGACCTCTATACACATGTGAAGCCAATCATGAGAAGAGGTATTTAAGGTGCAAAAGAGCCAGTTTTTCTGAAGAATGTCACCATGGGACCCTCCAAACAGCTGTCAGATGAGCTGAACACAAAGATTGTTCAACATCATAGTTTAGGTGAAGGATCCAATAAGCTCTCTAGAGATTTCAGCTGTCAATGTCCACTGTGAGGACTAGAGTGAAAACATGGAAGACCACAGGCACAGTTCAAGCAAAGGCAAAGTGGCCGGCACAGAAGACTCTCAGATAGGCAGAGATGAAGGATGGCGAGAACAATGAAAGTCAACCCACAGAGCAGCTCCAAAGACCTCCATGTGATCTGACTGCAGATGGAGAGACTGTGCATCCTTCAACCATTCAGATGCTGGATGGAAGAGTCATGTGGAAGAAGCCTTTTCTGCTCACATCCCACCAACAGAGAGACCTGAGGTTTGCTGAAGCACATCTGGATAAGAGCTTCATTCTGGAATGAGGTGCTGTGGACTAATGGAACTAACATGGAGTAATGTGGGCATAACAAGGGGGGGGGCATGCTTGAACAGAGAACACAGCATTGCAAGACAAGGAATGGTCCAAAATGCCTTCAACCAGAATCCAGGCCCTGATTGGAAGCTATAGGAAGAGCTTGGAGGCTGTCATTTCTGCAAAGGAGGATCTACTAAACATTGATGGCATGTTTCTGTTGGGGGGGCCACATTTAAGCACCTGCATATTTATGTTGAAGTAATTATTGTTCAGTTTCTTTAAATCCAATCAACTTCATTTCACTTCTCAAACATCACTGTGTTCATCTGCTAGATGATAGATTGAACTGAAATTGATGATCAGAACAACCAATGATTGATGTAGAAACATCTGGAAAATTATCAGGGGGGGGGCATTCTTTCACATTCCACTGTATTAGCAACAGCATCATCTAATGCATCATCCAATCATGAAAAGTTCAATATGTACAATATGTTCAATATGTAAACATGTAAACATTTGAACATTAATTTTCATGAAAGGAACAAATAAATAAATAAATGAATGAATGAATGAATCTAGCGTCTCTTTCCCACACTGAGGGACAGAGTCTTAACCTCTTTAAGGTTCTTTATTCTAGTTACTGTAGACCGTAACCAACGCCGTACAACTAATTCAGCAACTCCTCAACCTCTCCCAACAAGAGCCACTATTTATAGGCCGGCCCCCCCCCCCCCCCCCCCACACACACACACACACATCAGCCCTCCTATTTCCTTATTGGGCCCATAGCTGAACCCCATTGGTCCAAACAACCTAACAACAGGCTGAGTGACAGAACTGAGAACCAATCAGATTGGGATGCCACTGCTGAAGCAGAGAACCTCTTCAACTGAACTTTGCCTTTTTGCCGCTTGATACGTTCAAGGAACTCTGGAACTTAGAACGCGACCCAACAGCCGCCCAGTCCAACTCAGTCCACTACAATAACAATGTTATTAAAAGAATCCACAGACTCTAAAAGTGTTGAATTACATCAAATGTACAGATTCACTTGTAGTTTTAGTTTGAAATTATGTTGTGTGTCTCACAAAATGACATTTAAACATATGTGGCGTTCATGGCTCTCTCTGACAAAAAGGTTCCTGACTCCTGGTCTGGATGGTTCTGCTCTACATAGTGTGTAGTAGTCAGGGGTTATGGCAGGAGTTCAGACGGTTCTCCATCTTTACTTTCCTCCATCATGTGACATGAATGAACTCCTCAGTGCTGCAGAATCCAGAACCTTCTCTTTGAGAGGTTCTCCTGATGACCATCTCCAGTTTCTGAGATTAAAGTTTGGTTGAAACATGTTTGTGGGAACCTCATTTCTCCCTGATGAACCCTGTGGAAACACACAGAGTAATCAGATTACCTGCTTGTGTCTGATGCTCTCTGACCCTGAAGCTGTTCTCCAAACTAGATCTTTGCCGTTCTGAACATCGGTTCTCCACATAAAAACTCCCCTTTGAACCCTGAAGATGAGGCTCTGCTCGTGATGATTGACACTTTCTGATGCTGCTGTGGTGCAGCGGGCCACACCTCTTCTGTCAGGTCAGCCTTTATTTTGGTGAGTGGTTAGACTATACAGACCTTTATTTTGGTGAGAGGTTAGACTATACAGACCTTTATTTTGGTGAGAGGTTAGACTATACAGACCTTTATTTTGGTGAGAGGTTAGACTATACAGACCTTTATTTTGGTGAGAGGTTAGACTATACAGACCTTTATTTTGGTGAGAGGTTGGACTATACAGACCTTTATTTTGGTGAGAGGTTGGACTATACATACCTTTATTTTGGTGAGAGGTTGAACTATACAGACCTTTATTTTGGTGAGAGGTTAGACTATACAGACCTTTATTTTGGTGAGAGGTTAGACTATACAGACCTTTATTTTGGTGAGAGGTTAGATTATACAGATCTTTATTTTGGTGAGTGGTTAGACTATACAGACCTTTATTTTGGTGAGAGGTTGGACTATACAGACCTTTATTTTGGTGAGAGGTTAGACTATACAGACCTTTATTTTGGTGAGAGGTTAGACTATACAGACCTTTATTTTGGTGAGAGGTTGGACTATACAGACCTTTATTTTGGTGAGAGGTTAGACTATACAGACCTTTATTTTGATGAGAGGTTAGACTATACAGACCTTTATTTTGGTGAGAGGTTAGACTATACAGACCTTTATTTTGGTGAGAGGTTAGACTATACAGACCTTTATTTTGGTGAGAGGTTAGATTATACAGATCTTTATTTTGGTGAAAGGTTAGACTATACAGACCTTTATTTTGGTGAGAGGTTGGACTATACAGACCTTTATTTTGGTGAGAGGTTAGATTATACAGATCTTTATTTTGGTGAGTGGTTAGACTATACAGACCTTTATTTTGGTGAGAGGTTGGACTATACAGACTGTAGTGGCACTCTCTCTGCGTGTCTTTCTCTTGTACCACCGTTTGAAGTCTGTCCAGCAACTGTTATTTGAAACGCGAGTGAGACGTGTTCTTCATCAACGTTTTATTCCAAAAAATGAAAAATTACACGAACACACGGTCAAAAAACTATATCGCTTCCAACTTTCTCAGGCTTCAATCAACAATGAGTCTCGCTAACAGCATCTCTGTGACGTAGCGTTATTTAATTGGAAGTTCAAACAATGATTATTTAAATTAACTATTAAATGAAACAGTGCATTTTTCTTAAACAATAACTGTTAAATATAAACTGTGAATTTAGCTTCAAAAATAACTATTAAACAAAAACTCTGAATTTGGCTCCAACATAATCCGGCCCCTAATTGGTTAGCAGGATGACTAAGCAATTACAAACTCAAACATAAAGAGCCAAATGCTTCCAATATCCATAATACACATCGTCTTTCCTTTGTCTTCATTCTTCAGATACTGCTTCTTCCAGCAGACACAGTTTATTCACAGGCCTTTCCAGCAGACTGGTCTTGGTCTTTATCCGTGCTCTTCTCACCATCCCACTGGAGTCTGGCATTGTTTCCACCACTTTCCCCATAAGCCAAGAGTTGCGTGGGGAAGAACTGTCCACAAGGAGGACGACATCTCCAGCTATGAAATTTCTTCTTGGTTTCAGCCATTTCTGGCGTTCCTGTTGTTGTGAAAGGTATTCACGGGTCCATCTGGTCCAGAATAAATCCACAAGATACTGGACTTGTCTCCATCTTCTTCTTGCATAAAAGTCATTTCTGGAAAATATTCCAGGGGGCATGCCATATGCATTCTCTGACGCATCTGAAAAGTGGTGCAACTGTGCCGCAGCAATGGATCCAAAATCCAAAGGCTTCAAACATCTTGTTACCCTGAAGTTGGAAAGGTGAGTAACATCTTCCAACCATCTTTTCCAGTCTGCAGCATGTTTTTCACCAATGTTCATGTCCCACCCGTGATGTTCTTTACAGAGCTCTTTCAGAAGTAGCTTAGCTGGAAGAATGACAGGAGCTAAGAAGCCCAGGGGATCATAAATGGAGTTGACAACAGATAAAATCCCTCTCCTAGTCATTGGCTTGTCTTGCAGTTGTATTTGGTAGGTGAAATTGTCAGTTTCTGTGTCCCACTGAATGCCAAGAGTTCTTTCAACTGGCAGGGTGTCATGTCTCAAATCCAAGTCTTTTACTTCACTTGCTCGATGAGGTTCGGGGATTGAGAGCAATACTTTCCTGCTGTTGCTCATCCACTTTGTTAACGTGAACCCCCCACTGGCACACAATGTGTGAAGATCCTGAGCCAAGGCCACTGCATCATCTTCAGTAGCTACACTTTTCAGACAATCATCCACATAGAAATTGCACAGAACTGTCTGCACGGCTGCTTGAGGTGCAACATCTTTGTGGTCCTCAGCAGTTCTTCTTAGTGCATATGAGGCAACACTTGGTGAAGACGTGGCTCCAAAGAGGTGCACCATCATTCTGAACTCCTTCATGGGCTCGTTTATTTTGCCATCAGGCCACCAAAGGAAGCGTAGGAAGTCAGCATCATGTTCTGGCACTATAACTTGGTAAAACATTGACTCGATGTCAGCCATTAATGCTACAGGCTCCTCACGAAATCTCAAAAGGACACCAACCAATGTGTTGGTCATGTCTGGTCCTTGCAGCAACTCTGCATTCAAAGATTTCCCCTGATAGGTGGCTGTACAGTCAAAAACCACCCGCAGCTTCTTTTTCTTTGGGTGATAAACACCGTGGTGTGGTATGTAAAACACCTTGCTGTCGTCACGGTTCAGTTGGTGATTTGGCACTTCAATAGCATAGCCCTTCTCAATGATGGTGTTCATAAAGTTCTTGTAGTGCTCAAAGAACTCAGGATTTCTCTGTAACTTTTTTCGTAAGCAGGTTATACGCTGCTCTGCTACACATCGGTTGTTCGGCATTTTGACATTTTTGTCTTTGAATGGCAGTCCAATACTGTAATGTCCACCTTCAAACACTGTCGTTTTTTCCATAGATTCCATAAACTGCTTGTCATTTTGAGACATCTCTTCTTTTTCATTATACCTCCGTTCAGGAAAATCAGAGTTGTACTGTTCAACCAGTAGCTTCTCGATTTCAACCAGTGAGATCCTGTTTACTGCATGATGAGGTATTTCATTCTTGATGTCCTGTGATTCTTGTCTTATGGGTCCATTTACCACCCAACCAATTGCCGTTTTTACAGCATAAGGTCCTTCTTCTTGGCTGTTAATTATGCGCCATGGCTCCAATGCCTTTGCACAGTTAGCTCCAATAAGTAAGCCCACATCTGCATTTATTTCTAGCAAGCTCACTTCTCTGAGATAAGACCACTTCTCAATGTCTGATTGCTTAGGTATGTTTCCAGCGTGGACAGGTATGTTTCTGTGTGTAAACACCTTTGGCAAATCTATGAATTCTGTGTCTTCACACCCACACACTTCCAGGTCAGTAAGCACCAGACTGTTCATGAGCTTTGATTCTTCCGGTTCTTCTTGTCCCATGGTGCTGAGAAGTATTCTTGTTGGTTTTCCTTGTACACCAAGTTTTTGTTGCAGGTCTTCTGTGCAAAATGTTGCTGTGCTTCCTGGGTCTAAAAAGGCATAAGTTTCAACATATTTGTCACTCTTCTTTGATTTAACTTTCACCGGTACTACAGACAGCACACATTCTTCTTTTCCGGCCCCAGTGTGGCTCCTTGACTGCTGATGGATAGAAACTTGTGCACAAGATATCTCAGTTCCATGTCCATCTTCTTTCTTTTCAGGGGCAACTGAGCCTTCCTCTCTTTTTACGTGCAAAATTTCAGGATGTTTCAGAGCACATTCTTTACATTCAACTCGCTTTTTGCAAAATTTGCTGAGATGACCTGGAACTAAACATCCAAAACATAATCCTTTTGATTTGAGGAAATCAATTCGATCTTTGTACACTTGACCTTTGATTTTACTGCACACAGCAAGAGTATGTGACTGCTGGCAGTACAAACATGGCTTCTCGAAAGCACTGACACTTTTGCTTGTTGATGTTGATTTAGCATGTGTCTCTGGAGCATTTTTACTTTCTGAAGAAACATTAGTTGCAAAAATTTGTTTCTTGGCAAACTGCTTTTCTTTCTGTTCACCCTTTACGCTTGTGTTTGGACGGTTGTCTGGCATTTGTCCAAAGAGAGGATCTGAAGCTATTTTGGCTTGACGGTCGATGTAGTTCACCAGATCAGCAAACTTTGCTCTTCTTCCATCTCGCTCTTTGATATTAAAAGCTTCAGCCTGCCAACGCTCTCTCATTTTGTATGGCAGTTTAGACAACACTGTCCTCAGGTTGGTAGGATTGTCCATCTCATCCAAATATTCAATGTCTTTCATGGTGTTCAGACATCCAATCAGAAAGACTGCATAAGCAGTTAAAGCCTTTGCATCATCAGATCTCACTTGAGGCTATTTTAGTGCTTTATCAATAAATGCACTAGCTATCTTTAGTTCATCCCCATATTGGTTTGAAGCAGTTGTTTTGCCGTCTGATAGCCTCTGCTAGGTGTCATGTGAGCACAGCTGCGAACAAGCTCTTGGGGTTCCCCAGCCGTAAACTGTTCCAGAAAGTACAATTTATCTTGCTCATTGTCCGTTCTCTGCTCAATTGCATGTTCAAATGCTCTTATAAAACATTTATACAGCAGAGCATCACCTCTGAACACTGGAATGTCTTTGGTTGGTAGCTGAGAGAGTTGCTGTTGTTTTACTAGCAGCTCAGTAATAACATTCTGTTTTTGCATGACTGCTAGTATGTCATCACCTTTTCTGTCATTCTGAGTGTTTGTCGGATAGCTCGGCATAGGATGAAACACCGGTATGGTTTGATGGTGCTGCACTGGTGACTGTACATGCATGTTTGCAGTAACTTGCGGTGGCGTCTTGTTAATTTTCTCTTTCTTAACAGTTTCCGTTGGAAATTTTTGCCTTGATGTGTGGCTACTGTAACCATCTTCCGAGCTTTCATATTCCCTTAACACCTTTAACTTTGTTTGACTTTCAGCCAGCGCCGTATCCAGCTCCAACTTTTCTTTTTCTGCTTGAATTCTCGCAGCTTCAAACTCAAGCTCTTGCTTTCTCTTTAGTGTGGCTGCACGTTCTAGCAGTGCTGCATGTTCTGCTTCCTGTCTTGCTCGTGTAGAAGAAACGCGGGATGAAGCTGTTATCCGACTTGCACGTGAACTGCGAGAACTAGTTTCTGCTTGTGAAATACTGTCACTTGGCTTAACAGTTTCTTGCAAGTTATCCATAACAGAATCTCCGTGCGCCACACCTTCTTCATTAAGTGCTGGCAACCTGAGCTCCTGCTCAGCTGCTAGCCATGCCTTTGTGGTTCGCATAAATGCTCTAATTTTTGCCATTTTGGGCTCAAACCAGCTCTCTTGGTCAAAAGTGATCTCATCTTCCTCCAAAAGATTTGTGACTTCAGTATTACAACTGCAAAAATCACTGACCAAAAATGGAAAATCATTTTCCATTGCATCTTGTACATTTTGGACATTTTTTGCATCATTCATTAAAATTTCAAGCTCTTTAGTTTTGCTTGTCAGTGCACTTAACTTTCTTCTTCTTAATGCAATACATCTCTGTAACTTTTCCTCTAAAGCCTTTTCAGTTAGTTTCCGTGATCTTCCCTGCTCCGCAGCATCCTCCCCCCTCGTCTGCTCCTCCTCATCAGCCATCACTCACGTTGCAAAGTTTATGCACAAACTGAATGCGTTTTTAAGAAGCGTCTCTTTGAATTGACTTCTTTCTATAAACACATGCAAACAGTTTCTCCAAAAGCGCCAAACTCCACGTTGACTGAATTAAAGTTGCAGTCCGTTCACTGCGGGAAATACACGGTGATATGTATAGCGCAGCTCGGTGACGTCATCACTTTCATCTCGTCACTTTTCTTTGAGCATCAGAAATCTTCGTGTCTTCTTATTACTCACAGAAAAAATAGTAGAATACCTTCTGTGGATAACGGAGAGCTTGACAGTCTTATGAAGTGGGTCTGTGGGTGCCTTTCTGTCCGTCTCACGTCCCGCGGCAGGCAGATCACTTCCTCCAGCTGTCCGAGCGATCCGAACTTCAAAGCGAGTTTTTTGACTAAAATGTAGTGGCACTCTCTCTGCGTGTCTTTCTCTTGTACCACCGTTTGAAGTCTGTCCAGCAACTGTTATTTGAAACGCGAGTGAGACGTGTTCTTCATCAACGTTTTATTCCAAAAAATGAAAAATTACACGAACACACGGTCAAAAAACTATATCGCTTCCAACTTTCTCAGGCTTCAATCAACAATGAGTCTCGCTAACAGCATCTCTGTGACGTAGCGTTATTTAATTGGAAGTTCAAACAATGATTATTTAAATTAACTATTAAATGAAACAGTGCATTTTTCTTAAACAATAACTGTTAAATATAAACTGTGAATTTAGCTTCAAAAATAACTATTAAACAAAAACTCTGAATTTGGCTCCAACACAGACCTTTATTTTGGTGAGAGGTTAGACTATACAGACCTTTATTTTGGTGAGAGGTTAGACTATACAGATCTTTATTTTGGTGAAAGGTTAGAATTATACAGACCTTTATTTTGGTGAGAGGTTGGACTATACATACCTTTATTTTGGTGAGAGGTTAGACTATACAGACCTTTATTTTGGTGAGAGGTTGGACTATACAGACCTTTATTTTGGTGAGAGGTTAGATTATACAGACCTTTATTTTGATGAGAGGTTGGACTATACAGATCTTTATTTTGGTGAAAGGTTAGACTATACAGACCTTTATTTTGGTGAGAGGTTGGACTATACATACCTTTATTTTGGTGAGAGGTTAGACTATACAGACCTTTATTTTGGTGAGAGGTTGGACTATACAGACCTTTATTTTGGTGAGAGGTTAGATTATACAGACCTTTATTTTGATGAGAGGTTGGACTATACAGATCTTTATTTTGGTGAAAGGTTAGATTATACAGACCTTTATTTTGGTGAGAGGTTAGATTATACAGACCTTTATTTTGATGAGAGGTTAGATTATACAGATCTTTATTTTGGTGAAAGGTTAGACTATACAGACCTTTATTTTGGTGAGAGGTTAGACTATACAGACCTTTATTTTGGTGAGAGGTTAGACTATACATACCTTTATTTTGGTGAAAGGTTAGAATTATACAGACCTTTATTTTGGTGAGAGGTTGGACTATACATACCTTTATTTTGGTGAGAGGTTAGACTATACAGACCTTTATTTTGGTGAGAGGTTGGACTATACAGACCTTTATTTTGGTGAGAGGTTAGACTATACAGACCTTTATTTTGGTGAGAGGTTAGATTATACAGACCTTTATTTTGATGAGAGGTTGGACTATACATGTAATGAGGGCATTTGTGTAGGAACTAATGTGATGGTGGTGGGCATCCAGGGGGACGAAATAGAAGGAGGGACTGAGAGTGAGCGCCTGTAATAAGCTAGGAGAGTGTTAATAAAGCTTGAGTTGAACAGCTACAACGGACTCCGTAATCCTTGGTTATAACGTGCATGCCCTGACATAATAGTACAATACAGACCTTTATTTTGGTGAGAGGTTAGACTATACAGGCCTTTATTTTGGTGAGAGCTTAGACTATACAGACCTTTATTTTGGTGAGAGGTTAGACTATACAGGCCTTTATTTTGGTGAGAGCTTAGACTATACAGACCTTTATTTTGGTGAGAGGTTAGATTATACAGACCTTTATTTTGGTGAGAGGTTAGATTATACAGACCTTTATTTTGGTGAGAGGTTAGATTATACAGACCTTTATTTTGGTGAAAGGTTAGACTATACAGACCTTTATTTTGGTGAGAGGTTAGACTATACAGACCTTTATTTTGGTGAGAGGTTGGACTATACAGACCTTTATTTTGGTGAGAGGTTAGACTATACAGACCTTTATTTTGGTGAGAGGTTGAACTATACATACCTTTATTTTGGTGAGAGGTTGGACTATACAGACCTTTATTTTGGTGAGAGGTTAGACTATACAGATCTTTATTTTGGTGAGAGGTATGATAGATGATGATCATGGTTCTATAGACATGTAGACGATGATCATGGTTCTATAGATGTATAGATGATGATCATGGTTC
Organism: Oryzias curvinotus; assembly: GCA_023969325.1. Classification (NCBI taxonomy): domain Eukaryota; kingdom Metazoa; phylum Chordata; class Actinopteri; order Beloniformes; family Adrianichthyidae; genus Oryzias; species Oryzias curvinotus. The sequence goes on from JALJSC010000136.1 coordinate 124,539, forward strand.
TATAGACGTTTAGATGATGATCATGGTTCTATAGACGTATAGATGATGATCATGGTTCTATAGACATGTAGACGATGATCATGGTTCTATAGACGTATACACAGATGCCTCATAGGGACCAATAGCAGACCTCAGTTCAGCCGTTGTGATCCAACAGTTTAATCCGGTTCTACAACAGAACCTCAACAGAGAAACATCAGTTCTTCCAGCAGAAACAGTGGATATCTTCAAATGTCTACATCAGATCCAGGAAGTCAGATCACTGATCAGAGCATTCAGTCTGAAAATGAACATCTGATGTTTTATTGGAAGTGGAACTGATGATGTTCAGACGATGGTCTGCAGTGGTTGTTGATACGATTCTGAGGAAACCGACTCACATAGACACTAGAAGAAATGAATCAGCAGAGGAAACACAAGTATTGATGCACATCAACACATTGTGAGGATGGAGGATGCGGAGGAGACGGTTAGATGGAGGTAGATGGTTCTCTGCAGCGCCCCCTAAAGGCAGCAGCTGGAAGGACAGAACAGGAGATGTAAACAGGAACATCATGATAACTAGCTGTTAGCATTTGAGCTAAGGACACGCTAACCACACACCAGGAGCTAACGTTAGCATTAGAGCTAAGGGTACGCTAACAACATACCAGGAGCTAGCATTAGCATTAGAGCTAAGGACACGCTAACCACACACCAGGAGCTAACGTTAGCATTAGAGCTAAGGGTACCCTAACAACATAGAAGGAGGTGGCGTTAGCATTAGCAGCTATTGAGCATTGCTAGCATTAACATCCTTTAGTAGAACATTAGCACGTTCTCACAGATGTTCCTCCTAAGGTTTATCCTTAAGTGGAACATGAGAAAACATTTTTCAGGAGACTCTGACAGAAGCAGCAGCAGCTCGTAGCAGCAGCAGCAGACCTCCTACCTTCAGTCTGCAGCATCTCAGGGCTGCTGGCGGTGGAAGCTGCTGCTCCCTCCAGGTGTCTGCTGACCTTCTTCACAGAGGAAACAAGTAATCCTGCAGAGGAGCAGAAGAGTCAGAGCAGCAGGTCCTCCTGTCTCTGCAAACAGCAGCTCTCACCTGCTACCAGAGACAGGACCAGGACCCCCACCAGGACACCGTGGTAGATGACGGCCGCCTGACCTCTGCAGTCCTGAACGTCACGGACAGACGTGTTGGTGAGTGGAGGGGTCCAAACATCTGAAGAAGGGAGAACCGGCTCAGATCCATTTACCACATACAGTGATGTACTTCTCCAAAGACTCTTATTGTGAAAAGCTGCAGAGGACAGGAAGCTGTTGATGATTTGAACAACAATAATGCTACATTTCATCTATCAGGCTCCTTTGCTGGAGTCCTGACTAGAACCAGGAAGTAGCATCACATCAGGTCTCTCTGGCTTCCTGTAGCTCAAAGAAACCACTTGAAAGCAGCTCTGCTTGTTTCCAAGTCTCTCCATGGCCTTAAAGTACATCTCTGACCTGTTAGTGCCATGTGAACCATCTGGACACTGAGGACCTCAGGGTGCGAGTCTTTTTGACCGTGGGGGACCACCCAGAAAAACACCCAGGTAATTCAAACCATCACTCTTCCACATTAGAGGGGAGAAGCTGGAGACCATCCTGAAGAGGAAGACCCCTTTGTCCACAAAAGAACATTTCCTGTGTTTACAAAGATCAAAGCCGCAGAAGACACATCTCTGAGGAGAACCTCTGCTGAATGAGAACCTCTGCTGAATGAGGAGAACCTCTGCTGAATGAGGAGAACCTCTGCTGAATGAGATCTGAAGTCAGGATCAGAACACATGAACTTCACTAACTGCTTCTAGTAGAGTCTGCAGGATTTGGGGGGTGAAAAGTGTAGAATCTGCACCTCTCACCTACCCCCCCTTACTTCCCCTTACGTGTTGTAGAGGTGTTCTCCATGACCTTTGGCCCAGAGCATGAACGTGGGAAACATGTATGAACATTCTCCCTCTACGTGGTCTACCACCTGATATTTGCTATAGGTCACCCTAATCTATACTCTCTAGATCTAGAGTAGATCTGAATTCCTAAGATAATAGAACAGTTTCCTTCCACAGAGTTCACATAAACCTGTCAGAGGTCTAACGCTGATTATCAAGTCAATCAGTATTTTCTCTCAGGATCAGGCTGCAGGTTTCAAACTAATGATAGTATTCTTTCTTCACTGGGGGGGGGGGGGGGGGGGGGGGGGGCAGGATCAGTAACTGCATCCTTATCCTTCCTTCAAACTGTGGTCCTCAGAACCGGTTCTCAGTCCTGGATGAACAGAGTTCCAGTAGGAACATGATGCAGATGTGCAGGAAGACGTTCTTACCTGAATCTAGAAGGAAAGACTCCACAAAGACGAGTTTGTGATCTGTCATGTCTGCACAGTAGTAAGACCTGCAGTCGTCTTTGGTGACGTTCTTGATCTCCAGACGGGTTCCCACCATTAAATACTTGGATTCAGAGTCCAGAGAGTAGTACTGATACATGTCAGGATAATAAAGTCGTCCTATTCCTGCTCTGATCTGACCGTAGATCTCTACAAACCAGAAGATGTCTCTGTTCCTGATGGAGCAGTTTAAGGAGACGACTTCACCAAACTCTGCTCTGACCTTCATCACATTCATTCCTTCAGCTCTGACCATCATCATCATCACCACCATCATCATCCTCAGCTCCATGGTTCAGCAGCAGACAGACTTCAGAGTCTCCTGCTGCTGGTTCTCACTGATCTATTTCAGCAGAAGCAGAGTGGTTTTGGGGGCGGAGCTGTGATGTTGGTGGTCTCAGACTGATGCAGCAGCTTTGACACGCAGGAGCAGATCAGAGAACCGTCTCTGAAGGTCTGCTTCAGGTTCTAGACCAGGACTGGAACCTTCCCCTCAGTCTGAAACCAGAACCTTCTGGATGAATGTGGAGAGAGAATGAAGGAAGCAGATGTTCTCCATCTGCAGAGGTCTGCTGCTGCCCCCTGCTGGCTGATGACAGTCATGACGGTCCTTTATGTCTGCTGTTTATGAGTTTGTTCCACAGATGAAGAACCCATCAGACAGTTTGGACCTCTCATGTCATGTTAGCTGCATTAGGCTAACACTGGACTGACATGAACCAGACCACGTTCCTCACATCAGTGGTTCTGTGTTCCCTTCATTTCTGTCTGACTGGATACAGAACAACAAACAACACTTTGCTTTATCCAACCCCTCCTGTGTTTAGTGAGAACACCCCCTCTTTGGTAACATGAACACCATTCCAGAACATGTAGATATCCCACATGTGAGCGGTTGTTTCTAATCTGACCTTCATCAGTGTCAATAATGTACCACCTAGGTGTAGTTGCATGTTGCAGAACCGTCCCTTCTGTCTTCTCTCTGCAGCCATACAGTTGACCTGTTTGGAGAACCGTCAGAGGACGGTTCTGGTGACGTCCATCGTACTGTCATTGCTGGTTTTCTTTGTACCGTCTGTTTGGTTTTGAATTGATTCATCTTTGGCCATCTTAGGGAAGAGTCACGGGCTGCTGTGGCAGTGTTGTCTACAGCTGTCAGGGGGGGTAGCCACACTGGAGTGGTGGAACCCGATAACAGAGAAGTGCTTTAGTCTTTTCCACAAGAAGAGTCCACCACAGGAATACAAGTGTCCTTATTCCAAAAGAATGAGTCTGTATCAACCCTCTGCCAGGGCCGCTCTGGTACTGAGGTGGTCAGTGGTGGTTCTTGATGTTCTGCTTTATGTTGTGAACATGTGGTACAGTTTTCCACAACCTGACTGATGTGCACAGACAGACCCGCCCACCACACAGACTGGTGAGCTCCAGCCCTGCATTATGGCCGGGTGTCTGTCATAAATCTGGTCCAGGATCTCTGTTCTCATGGTTTGTGGAATGACCAGTCTCTGTCCTCTCAGCAACAACTCACCAGCCAGATTCAGATTGTCCTTTTCTGACCAATGATCACTCAGCCTGTGCCTCTCAGGCCTGTTTTACAGTACTGCATAACTTTCCCACAGACAGGGTTGTTGTTGTTGAATTTCTCTTAGTCTGGGTTCTGTAGCAGGAATTCTCCGAACCACTGAGTCCACCAACACTTTGACCTCTGCTTCATTGTTCAATCCTCTTGTGTGAGTGTGTGCTCTACCGGTGCTCTTGACAACATATCAGCAGTTATGGAGAACGTTCCTGGAACATGCACCATGTCAAACATGAACTTCATGAGTCTCAATAGAACCTCAGCAAGGTGCTCAGCACGGTACAGAGGCTAATGGTCGGTCTCCAACCTGACTCTTGGTCCATGGATGCAGGGTTCTAGCCTTGACAAGCCCCCATCACCACCAGAGCCTCTTTTCTCATTGGAGGGTAGTGTTTTCCTGCAGAAACCTCTGGAAATGAACACTACTGGCCTCCAGGTTCCATCTTTTTGTTCCTGAGGGAGGACGGCTCTGAGCCCGTATGAAGATGCATCAGCTGCCACTCCATGGTCTCTGCATCTAGAGACCATGGAGTGAGTATCTGTGGTGAGGTCAGTTAGGTCTTTAGATTCTGAAAAGCCTCTTTCTGAGCGTTTTGTTCTCTTCACATAGAAAATCTCTTGATGGAACATGAGGACAGATGAAGGAGAACCTTCCCTGAGTAGTTGGCCACGCCCATGACTCTCCTCACTCCCTCTACGTCTTCTGGGTCAGCCTTCTCTTTGTTTGGGTCTGGGGACACCCCCTTCAGCTGTGGCACAGAGGCCTACAGAAGGAACCTTATCTCTGGAGAACTCTCCGTTTTCGTCCAGCGTCTGTTCCTCTGTTGCTGCAGAGGTAGCAGCTCTCTGACCGGGTGTCCCGGCTGTGGCCGTATTTGGTTCTTTTGGTTCTGTGTAACTTATTTCTGTATCAGAGTGGGACCTCTGTGTTTCTGTGGATCTCTGTGTGTCTGATAACCTTCAGGTGTGGTGCTGGGGAGGGCGTGGCTTCCATTGGACTCTAAAAGCTCCAAGAGGACCTCCATCCTGGAGGTTTTCTCCAGTGTTGGATCTGCATGTAACTGCAGACTCTCTGACAGTCTGGCCTCTCTTTCCCACAATTATATGATCCTGTATCAGCTGCTCTCAGATGATCCTGTTTCAGCTGCTCTCAGAGCTCCAAACTCTCAGTTTTCTGCCAGCGTCAGCACTGCTGTGATGAAAGACTCCACACTCTCACCAGACTCCTGACTCCTGGTTGAATGACGCTCTTTCACAAATGACCTTCCTCTTCCTCACACAGTCTGCTGTGAACGCTGCAGTGACGTCATGGTAGGACTCTGTCTGTGCGTCTGTGAGGGGCGACACATTCAGGACGTCTTCTGTCTCCACCTGCATACATGAAGCTGTTCACTTGGAGCTCCTGCAACGGTTTGAGTCCAGAAACCATCCTGTAGCGCTGGAACCGCTTCCGCCATCTTGGCTACTGGTGCTGCTAGCTGAGACACGACTGCTGCTGTGTCCAGACTCATCCTGTGTGCGTCTTCTTCACTCATGACGGTCCTGTTCTGACACCATGTCCTGTTAGCTGCATTAGCCTAACCTGGACTGACAGACCAGACCACGGTCACATCTGTGGTTTATTCTGTGTTCCTTCATCTCCATCTGACTGGATACACAACAGCAGACAAAGGTTCCACTTTATCCAAACACAACGCCTCCCTTCATGCAGCAGCAGGTTCAACTGAAGCCATAACGTCTGCCACGCCCAGAGCCGCCTCCTCCACGCCATGCAGGGCACCGGCGCCTGTTTTAAGTCCGTGTTTCCTGGTGAGGGACGTGACAGCCATGATGTCCAGAACGCCACCGGATAAAACCCACAGAAACCCCCTCTCCCCCTCAGGAGGAAGAGCCCACTCTTCCTCCTGCTCTTCATCTACAGTCAGATGATGGTTGTGACTCAGTGGCTCCACCTTGTGTCTGAAAGCTGTCATTGCAGCAAAGCTAAACCAAGCCTGGTGAAGTAGAACAACACACCTCACACCAAACCCAACCAGAACCAGCAGAACCACAGTCAGAACCTTAGTTCAGAGAGGTCCACCTGCAGTCAGCTCTGACTCTGTTTCTCTGCAGGGTTTCTGTCTCTGCTCTGAGCTCAGGTAAGGTCACCTGTGAGGAGGTGGGGGGGCGGTCTCCTTCATGCCTGATTGGAGACCGGCCAACAGGTTCTGACCCATCTATGAGAGCAGAACTGGAGCTGAAGTGGTGGAGGACCACGGTCAGCAGGAGACAGACCTCATAGAGATGTTTGACCCTCTTCATAGTAGTGAGTTCAGACCTGAGACCCCCTCCTTCCAGGTGGAGGTCTTCCATGCCATAGTCCTGGATAGTTGGTCTCACTGAGTCCTCTCTAGTCTCGGGGTGTCCAGCTGCTGTCAGACATGCTGCTGATGTGATGATGAGCTTTATAACCAAAGACTCAAACCTGCTCTCAAGTCCCGCCCACCCATTTGACCCGGCCCCCTGAACGATACCAGAGAGACGCCTTTTCCCTTTCTTTTGCATTATTACTTTTTTTTAGCTTGGCCACGTGTTTGAGACTCATGGATGCAGTGGCACGGCCACTCCTGGCTGACACCTGCCCCCCCCCCACTAGCCTATAGACTGTGGTAGCATCAGTTATGCATTTCATCCCAAATGCACAGCCCCCAACTCCAAAACGGCGACTGACTGCATATATACGCATTCCCCCCTCACAGGTGCCCCCCCCCTCCTGCATCGTGCGAGTACTGGTTTCAGCATGCGTAGTCCCCCCCCCAACACTTCCTCTGTTTTCACACCTCTTAAACATTTCCTGTGTGTCTTTTAACAATCTGTACTTTAGATCACCTGATCTGTATTGTGGACAAATCCAGTTACAAACAACATCATCAGTGGTGGATGTGTGATGACATCTAATTAATATGTAAAACGGATTTTTCCTGTCACACGCCTCTCATTTCATGGCACTATTGAAGCACTGGTTGGTGTGTTACCACAACATTCTGATGTGTGTTTGTCCTGTTTCTACCTACTGTCAATAGTTGATGCTTGTTTATGTCAATTATCAGAGAATGAAGAGAAATTCAACATCTATTCTAATTTTAAGAAGAAAAGTCCAGCAGAAGGAGAGGAAGAGATGAAAGGGGAGCAACAGAGGAGGAGGAGGAGGAGGAGGAGGAAGATGAGGCAGAGCAGCATGATGACAGAAGAGAATGAGGAAGACAAAGATGAGACGGCATCAGACGAAGGTCAGTCAGCATCATTGGTCAGAGAGGGAGGGGGCTCCACCTGTTCCTGAACCAACAGGTGACGTTAGAATTATAATGAAACTGTTCAAGTTTGTTAGTCTGAATAGAAACATCTACAGATAGAATCATTACCATGGAAGGGTGTTATTATTATTATTATTTCAGAACAACAGACTTTTTATTTAGTATAGATATCTGTCAGTCTAGAGCCGAACAGCCCAAGCAGACACACCTATGCATGAAATAGAAACAATAAATAAAAAATATATCAGTAGACATTTCACTTTGTTAGTTTTCTAAAGGCTGTTTTAAACGTTTAGCAGAATGAATTTTAAAGATATACCTCATGGTTTTTGTATGCCACCCCACCCCATCAAAACAGAAAACTGACAAAAAGATTTGCTAGCAGAAACACTGATGAAGATGATCAGAGAACAGTGGTGACTACTACAGCCTCCTGGAAACCTCCAAAACTGGATTATGGGTACAGAAAGCCCTTCAGAGACTGATCACATGAGTCAATTCAGAGATTCTGTTCTACAACTGAAGTTAAACATCTTCCTGAGATCGTTCATGGACAACAGAAGATTTATTTCTGTCAACAACCACAGAGATTTACTTGGTCATTACTGATTTTCTAAAATCTAAAATACTGTCACTAAATATTTCCAGACGTTTTATGTAAAGAACCCAGAGAGGGTTTTATGTTTTTTACTGATGTCTGTCCCCCTGTCCTTTGGACTGCGTTATTCTCCCCTCTTCCAGGGTGGAGGTGTTTGTCATCCCCGCGTCTCCCCCTCTTCTTAACGCTCCAGCTGATCATACCTGCTGAGTGTCTGCAGGACTGACCCGTCCATTGCCTCCTGGAGGATCTGTGTCCGGGTGTTCCCGTGTTCCCGGTCTGTCTCATGACCTGTTTGGGTTTTTTCTTGGGTGTTTTACGTGCCGGGCTCTTAAACCTGCAGGTCTTCCTGGTTCCCTGCTCAACCGGCCACCAGTGATGTCACGTCTCTGAGGACCCTGGGAACGGCTGTTCCTGGGTGATGGTAATGACGTGTTCCTAGTCTAGATCCTGCTGTGTGGCTCTGTGTCGTCCAGTTACCGTTTTGTGGCCTGTGGGGTTCTTTCCGTGGTTCTGACGGCTGGCGATCCTCACTCAGACTTGGCTGAATTTGTTGTGTTTTTTGGTGCATTTCATGATGTTATTTGTGATGTTTACCCTCATTGTCAGGAGCAGCTGGACGTGTACTTGGCCATCATGTTGGTTCTGGGATGGTCATAATGGCTCTGTTTCATGTCTATCAAGAGTCTTTTTCTGCTGAGGCTGCTGTGTGCTTTCAGAAGTTTAACCAGCGTCTGGATTGGTCCGTGGTTGGACCCGTCCCTCATCAGTGGACATTTTACTGGTCATCAGACTATTTCCTGCAGCGTCTGTGGCTCCTTCTATCATTTCACTTCACTTTGTCAGAGAACAGCGACACGTTTGTCACAACCTTCTGCTCAGCCGTCTGGTTGGGCTCCGCCCTTCCTCTCTTGGTGTGCATGCTGGTGTGTGGGCAGCCACCCCCACTCTGTTTTCCCCCAGAGAGTCTGGCCCAAGCCTTCGGGCTCATGAACTTCGGCCACTCCTCCACTCTTGTGAATGTGTCGGCTTTGTCCGCGGCCCTGTCTTCTCACCCTAACAGAAGGTTGACCCTCTCTCTGGTTGGTTCAGGGGTTTCTGGCTGGTTTGCATTTTTCCCTTCACTTTGTGGGAACTTACTGTCCAGCCGTGCAGAGCTTCACTCTGGACTCGCTCCTGGCCGAGAGGGTTCGTTAGGGCTATCTGATGGGTCCCTTTTCCAGGGCTCTGTTTCCCATTTTCCAGTCAGCCCCCTGTGGTGGCCACTCAGGAGTTTTAGGTTTGAAGCATGTTATTTTGGACCCATCTGCTCATCACAGTTCATCCATTCTGGGCACCAGCAGCCTCATTCCTGGTGATCCTTCCTCAGTTTTTTCTTTTTACCCTTCTGCTGACCATGCCATCTCCATGATTGTTTCTGTTGGATGCTGTGCATGGCTGGGGAAGGCGGATATCACGGATGCTGTCACGGTTAGGCCTTTCTGTACCTCCCAGTAGCATGTTTTTGGTGTTAGGTGGCGTTATTTCTCCTCGTGTTCTTGACTGTTTGTCAGAAGCCTTTTTCCTGCAGGCTCCCCTTCATTTTGGCGTCTTCTAGATGATTTCTTGGTTGATTTTTCTTCTTTTCCCACAGTCGTTGCGTCTCTACGGTCACATCACTGTTTTGGAATCTGCTTTCACCAGAAAAGACGTGTGGTCCCTCCACACTCTCTGAATTTTTATTTTTGGCCATAACTCTGGATAGTTCATTGATGCAAGCTTCTCTGCCCACTGATGAACTCTCTCGTGTTCGCGCCACTGTCGTCTTTTCAATCTGTTGGACGTGTGACCAGAGGGACTTGTTGTCCCTGTTGGGCCACCTGACTTTATGTGCATCATTCCCCACAGTCGTTCGTTCTTTTCTCGTCTTCTGGATCTGGCTAGTTCTTCCCGGACCTCCGTGACCCTGTTGTTCTGGAGGAAGGTTGTCTCTCTGACTTACATTTCTGGTCTCTCCTTCTCAATGCTTGGAGCAGCATTTCTTGTAATTCAATGACTGTTTCAAGTCTTCTGACTCCCTCCACCCATTTACTGATGCTGCGCCCTCAGTTGGTTTTTCGGGGGATTTTTTTTTTATGTCGAGGGGTTTGCTAATGTCTGGCCACCAGAAATTCTGGATGCTGACCCCAATCCAGTTTAAGAAGTGCAATGATCAATAGTTTATTGGTGGGTTGACATGGTTTAGTGTTTGAAATACTTTGTACCATGAGCAACTTTATCCCTGGCCGTGTAAATAATATCACTGACGCTCTCTAGCTTTAAGTTCCAAGTGTTCAAATTTGTGTCCTCGAGCCAATCCTCGGTCTGCCCTGCTTCAAGCATGACACTCCACGAGTGCATCTTCATAGAGAGACTTGTTGTCATCCGCCTCTAGATAGATGAGGTTCAGCCCGGCTAAAATACTATCAGAACCAATGATCTCTCATGGATCTCATTGTTCTTCCTTTGCCAGTATCCAGACTCCCCTTTGAAAATTAATGTTTGAGTAGTCTGTGCTTTTGTTGTCCACCTATTGAGAACCACTGATTTCAAGTACAGAGTATCCAGTGACGTGCGGTCAGGTGAGACAGGTGAGGTTAGTGAGGCAGAGCCTCACCCGTCATAATCGTGATAAACTAGAAAAAGGTAAATGAAGTCAATCTTCTTTCCACTGATCTGTGTTAACTATACATTTTCAGTCAACTCAACACAATTTCCACAGTTTGTGAGGTTAAAATTGCAGAATTTGAGTGTTGCGCGATCACAGACAGAGCCGAATCTCCGGGTGAGGCTCAGGAGTGCTGTGCCTCACCACTGACGGTAGGGCTCAAGAGTAACACAGACGTGCAGTGAAAAAAACTGCTACAAGCCTGCAGAAAGGGCTGCAGGTGAGGCCCGGGGGAAAATAAGGAAAACTTTCCAACAGATCATAGAGATTTTAGTGGAGAAGGATCCACACATGGACTCATAAAGTAAGGACAAACATGTCTTTAATGTTTGTTTTTTAGAAATAACATGGGAGTAAGTGGATACAAATGGAAATAAATCATTTATTTTATTTTAGGATCATTCTCAGAAAACATTTGATAACTGATTAGAATTTGAAGTTAGAAAAATACCAGAAATAGTTCCTGAGGGTCAAATGTGAGCTGAACACATCTGTACTTTAATGTGTTGACAGTAAATATGAATAATTTCTCCCCAAGAAGAGTGTTCTATCCATGTCTATGACAGAAATATGATCTGGTGTGTATTTTAGAAGCTGTTAGCTGCTGTTGGATGGATGCTGAAATATTCAGTTCTTTCATTGTAAATCTGACTCCAGAGGAGTCGGTGCCTCACCAGCATCAACCTCACCACACGTCACTGAGAGCATCAAATCCAGCCAAGCTGCCGTCCATTTCTACGTGAGATGTTGACCTTCCTCATCTACGTCTACTTAAAGCTAAGACCTCCTCATTGGAGCATCAGAAGACCTCTCAGGTCTCCTCTAACCTCCCTAGGAGGCGGAGCTTCAGCAACAGTGAAGGTGAGATGAAGAGCGGCCTTCTGACCTGTGGGCGTGACCGTGACCCGCCCCATCTCCGTCACGCTCTGCACGATTTGGACCCACTTCCTGTTCTCGCTGGTCCACTCGGCGCCGGTGCATCCGTAAACGCCGCTGTCAGACGCCATCGCTCTGGAGATGACCAGCTGGAAGACGCCGTTCCTGCCAGGAACGAGGCGTACGCCCCCGTCCGCGAATCTCTGAGCCACGCCCACTCCCACCGTCACTCCCTCCCCAGGACCAAAGGTGAGAAGCTCCTCAGGGGAGGCGGCCTTCTTCACAGACCAGCTGACGGACAGGAAGGTGGAGTGGGTCAGGTCCCGGGTGACGTTGCAGGCCAGGACCAGGTCACCTCCCTCTGGAACCACTGGAGGCGGGGCTTGAGGAGTGACCTTCAGGGACTTGGGGATGACTGACGGGAGAAAGCAGAAGAAGAACCGAGATGAGAATCTGGTTAAAGACCAACAGACGACCAAAACCATCCTTCCTCTCTAGCCTTGGTCACATGACGGCGTGAGGGTTGACCTGTACGCTGGTGTGGTTAGTGTGTCCTACGTGTTCCTATGGATAATGGAGGTTACACGCCGTGAAGATGGCGTACGGCGTCGTACACCCCACTCTTAGAGAGGTGGGAGTCCTGGCTCCTTACTGAAAGGCTACATGCACGGGGCGTGCACGTGATGCGTAAGCCCCCGTAGGACAAACTTCACTCTGATTGGCTACTTTCTGCTAACAGTCAGGCTGCAGCGAGGAGCGCGCACGTGTCACATGAACAGCTCTAACGGCGCCTCGTTCAGTCTGAAAACGGAGGTAGAAATGAAAGTAAAGGTGAACATTTTCTCTCTACATGTTCACTGAGCGGTCTACCACCGTGATGTCACCTCAGGGTCACCTAAGGGTCACCAGAGGGTCACCAGAGGGTCACCTAAGGGTCACCAGAGGGTCACCAGAGGGTCACCAGAGGGTCACCTAAGGGTCACCAGAGGGTCACCTCAGGGTCACCAGAGGGTCACCAGAGGGTCACCTAAGGGTCACCAGAGGGTCACCTGTTGGTGGCCTACAGGTTTGAGCTTTTTTAACCCCAGACGACATTCTATGTGTGTGGATTTAGGTGTGTGTGTGTGTGTTTCTATGTATGTGTGTGTGTGTGTGTGTGTGTGTGTGTCTGTGGGGAACGTTCTGGGACGGATTCTGGTGAATGTGCTACACCAGTCGTGGCTCGCCTGGCTCCGCCTCCACACAATTCCCTTCCTCATTCAGCTCTGAGGAAGAGGAGTGTCAGGGTGTGTGTGTGTGTGTTTCTATGTGTGTGTGTGTGAGTGTGTGTGTGGAGGGGGGCAGCGGTCAGGCTGAGCGGCAGGCTGAGGGGGCGGGGCCTAAATGTGTTTGCATAGAGCAGAGGATCTTTGGACGGCTGGAAACAGGAAGTGCAGGAAGATTTGAAATGAGGAAGAGTTTTGTGTAACCTTCATTGTTCCACAAAACGAAAGTGTTCTTTCATGAGTGAGTTGTGTTTTTGTGGTGCTGTTCCTGAAACATCAGGTACAAACACACATGAACACGTCACACAGATCACAACTTTAAAAAACAAACCTGAAAGTTTCAGGCCACGCCTTTTAAATGTGGTCATGTGACCTGGACGCTCCGGAGCGTCCGTCCTCTACTGAAGGAGAACATGTTTGAAATGTTGTCTAGTTACAGTTCAGAAAAATCCCTTTTCTTTAAATAAATCGAGACCATCAATTCCTCCACAACGTTCCAGCAGAAAAGAGCCTGAAACCTCCAATCAGAAAGACTCTCCCCTCACAGAACAGCAAAGACTTCTGTAAAGTGCAGGTTTGAACCTCAGACGTGTCTGCAGCCACGCTTCCCGTGTGAAATCTACCTGCAGACCAGGTTCTGGTCAGACCGGTTCCTGACTGCGCAGGTTCTCCAGCGGTTTAAAGGCGAGCAAATATTCCACATTCCTGCTCATAACCCTCACATCTCCGAGATTCAGAGAAAACCCCAGAATTCCCACATTCTCACATTGTCATCCACGTCTGTCAGGTTAATTCTGAAGATTTAAGAATAATAATAATAGTAGAAAGGTCCCAAACCCACAACGCCTTCCACCACCACCACAGTTCCTTTGACCTTCATGCAGCGTTCTGAATGAACGCTGGTCTGAGTCCTCTCTAAATCCTCATTTCAGTGGGCTTTTCTGCACTTCATCAAAGTGGAAGCAGAGCGTCCCCCTGGAAGGGCAGCGTCCCCCTGGAAGCGGAGCGTCCCCCCGGGAGTGGAGCGTCCCCCTGGAAGGGGAGCGTCCCCCTAGAAGGGGAGCGTCCCTCTGGAAGGGGAGCGTCCCCCTAGAAGGGGAGCGTCCCCCTGGAAGGGGAGCGTCCCTCTGGAAGGGGAGAATCCCTCCGGGAGCGGATCGTCCCTCCGGAAGCGGAGCGTCCCCATAGAAGGGGAGCGTCCCCCTGAAAGCGGAGCGTCCCCATAGAAGGGGAGCGTCCCCATAGAAGGGGAGCGTCCCTCCAGAAGGGGAGCGTCCCTCCAGAAGGGGAGCGTCCCCCTGAAAGGGGAGCGTCCCTCTGGAAGGGGAGCGTTCCCCTCGAAGGGGAGCGTCCCCCTGGTCTGTCAAAAAGGACGCTCCACTTCTGGTCGGTCAGTTTTAGGCTGCTTTCTAACCACAGATGAATCCTGACCAGATGTGATCAAGCAGGACTCCCAACAGCAGGAAGTAGTTCTCAGAAACAGATGGTTACCATGAGTGTTGGCCCCTCCCACCGCTCAGGCAGCCTCCTACCTGTCAGGATCACCTGAGCCTCGTAGTTCCCGGAGGTCACAGAGTCTGTGCTCGGCGTCCTGCACCAGTAGGTCCCCGAGTCCTGCGCCGTCACCGCCTTGACCCTCAGCTCCACCACGTTAACCTGCAGCCGCTGTATCGTGATGTCGCCGGACGCCACGCGCCTACTGAGCGAGGCGTCCGTGAAGTCGCTCTCCAAAGTGGAGATGATGTTGATCTGACGTTTACTCTCTTTGGACACGAGCCAGTCGAACTCCTGAGGGGGGAGAGGAGGGATCAACCATTAGTGGAAGCAGCTGCTTTCAGCTCCTCCTCTGACCTTTGACCCCAAACACCTTTACCTCTGAAAACACCTGGTACAGGTGATCAGCAGAAAAACCAAACAGCATTTTGGTCGTTTATGACGATACAAAATGTCTGCTGGGACTCAGAAAGTACAGCTAAATCCATGTGGAAACATTGGGGGGCGGGGCTTAAAGGCGTGCTGTGATGTCATCCTCACCTGCTCACGAGGTCCGTCGTATTGCGTCACATCACACCTGATGGAGACCGGCTCACCTTCCACTCTGACCAACGGACCAGGAGGAACTTTGACGATCCGGGCCTGACATGGACCTTTAGGAACCAACAGATCATCGTCATCATCATCATCATCATCATCATCATCATCACCATCATCATCACATCATCATCGGTGAACGTAAACAGGAGGAAGAACGTTCACGTTGGGCCAAACTCCCATCAAATAGCACTGGAGTATTATGGGATGCTGCCTCCTGCCTCAGCAGGTTCCACTGACTCGTCCATCAGACTTTGGACTCGTCCTTCATCTTCATAACGGAGGTCTTCACTAACAGAGCCTGGAGCAAGA
Source organism: Oryzias curvinotus (assembly GCA_023969325.1). Lineage (NCBI taxonomy): Eukaryota > Metazoa > Chordata > Actinopteri > Beloniformes > Adrianichthyidae > Oryzias > Oryzias curvinotus. Next base: position 139,646 of record JALJSC010000136.1, read on the forward strand.
CCTGGAGCCAGACCTGGAACCCAGACCTGGAGCCAGACCTGGAGCCAGTTCTGAACCCAGATCTGGAGCTAGACCTGGAGCTAGACCTCGAACCAGTCCTGGAACGAGACCTGGAGCCAGACCTGGAGCCAGACCTGAAGCCAGACCTGGAGCCAGACCTGGAGCCAGACCTGGAACCAGACCTGGAGCCAGACCTGGAGCTAGATCTGGAGCCAGACCTGGGAGCCAGACCTGGAGCTAGACCTGGAACCAGACCAGGAGCCAGACCTGGAGCCAGACCTGAAGCCAGACCTGAAGCCAGACCTGGAGCCAGACCTGGAGCCAGACCTGAAGCCAGACCTGGAGCCAGACCTAGGAGCCAGACCCTGAAGCCAGACCTGAAGCAGACCTGGAGCCAGTTCTGAACCCAGATCTGGAGCTAGACCTGGAGCTAGACCTCGAACCAGTCCTGGAACGAGACCTGGAGCCAGACCTGGAGCCAGACCTGAAGCCAGACCTGGAGCCAGACCTGGAGCCAGACCTGGAACCAGACCTGGAACCAGACCTGGAGCTAGATCTGGAGCCAGACCTGGGAGCCAGACCTGGAGCTAGACCTGGAACCAGACCAGGAGCCAGACCTGGAGCCAGACCTGAAGCCAGACCTGAAGCCAGACCTGGAGCCAGACCTGGAGCCAGACCTGAAGCCAGACCTGGAGCCAGACCTAGGAGCCAGACCCTGAAGCCAGACCTGAAGCAGACCTGGAGCCAGTTCTGAACCCAGACCTGGAGCTAGACCTGGAGCCAGACCTGAAGCCAGACCTGAAGCCAGACCTGGAGCCAGACCTGGAGCCAGACCTGGAACCCAGACCTGGAGCCAGACCTGGAGCCAGACCTGAAGCCAGACCTGGAGCCAGTTCTGAACCCAGATCTGGAGCTAGACCTGGAGCTAGACCTCGAACCAGTCCTGGAACGAGACCTGGAGCCAGACCTGGAACCAGACCTGGAGCCAGACCTGGAGCTAGATCTGGAGCCAGACCTGGAGCCAGACCTGAAGCCAGACCTGATGCCAGACCTGGAGCCAGACCTGGAGCCAGACCTGAAGCCAGACCTGGAGCCAGACCTGGGAGCCAGACCCTGAAGCCAGACCTGAAGCAGACCAGGGGCCTCATTTATAAACGTTGCGTACGCACAAAAGAAGGCGTACGCCACTCTCTACGCAATAGTTGAGATTTATAAAAAGCAAACTTGACGGGAAAATGTGCGGTCCTTCACGCAAGCTCTGACCCAGGCGTACGCACAAAAACGGGTGAAATGAGAAACGGCGACACCGTCGGCAGATGGAAGAAACACGTGAAAGTGAAAATGACAATACTGCCTCATGAATAACATGAAGACTTCACAAAGCAAGTCTCACAATAACAGCTACATGAACACCTGATTGATCCATCAGCAGTGAAACAAACAAAACAATCAAACGAAAATTACAACAGAAATTCAAATGAACACATATTTGCAAAAAGAAAAGTGAAATATGTTCTGCAATATTGGCATGTTTTGCAATTCATCCTCATAAATATTATAGTTAACAGAACGAAATAATGTACAAAACTGATATTCTCGTCAATGTGTCCGTCTGGAGGAGCAGATTTAGTCAAAGTCAAAGTCAAAGTCAGCTTTATTGTCAAATATGCTGCATCCGTAAGACATACAGCACAGATTAAACTGCTTTCCTCTCACCCCACAGTGCAAGCAGCATATAAAATAATAAATAAACGACTTAAAAATACATTCTTTTAAAAACAATAAAGCCGATAGAGCCGCTGCGTGTGCACGCGCCGCCAGATGCGTGCAAATCAGACAGACAGACAGACAGACAGACAGACAGACAGACAGACAGACAGACAGACAGACAGACAGACGTATTAATTGTCCACTGGGGAAAGTTGTTTTCATAGTAAAACATTTCTTCATAAGCTATGGAATTATGGTATTCATGCATATGCCTTAAGTTTGTTTTATTTTTGATAAAACAATGTATGGCGTATGTCTCAACCATTCAGAAAGCAACAAGAAATTACATTTGCGCTGAACAATTTCCCATTTCCACGTGGATTATTACCGACATCTGTAGCTTGTCAGATGCAATTAAATGGATGGAAATAAAATGCCCCATCACAATGCGTAATGACGCACAATGGCTGATCTTGCGCTCTTAGAAGATGTGGCAAATGGAAGAATTCAGAGTGAACGAGTCTTTAGACAGCAAGAACGAGGACGAGTGGCTTATGAGCCGGTTCCGACTTCCTCCAGCCGTCCTGTTGGAGCTTTTGGGGGTGTGTCACCCGGTGCATCAGGTGCGTCGTGGCCCCCCCCCCCCCCGCCTCAGTCACCACTCCACGTAAAAGGGATTCCCCAATAATTGCCGCCAGTCTCTCATCAAGAGGGGTCAGCTCCGTTGTCCCCTGTTCCCCACCCGTGGCAGACACACTCTAGCGATGCAGCGCCAGACGTTTTTCTGCCGCGACTTTGATGTCCGACCATTTCTATTTTATTTCGGCCGCGGTCCGCGGCCCGGCCATTCACGTGCCTTTTCGGCATTAGTAATGCCCACACTGTGCCCTCCAAACAACATTTTTCTCCTCTTTTCCACCTCGCCGACGATAACTTCTACTTCACATTGAGTGAAGTTCCGTTTTTTTTGTTTTTTTCTCTGTGTTTGCCATGGTTTCGCTATCAATGAATATTCATTTCTGGGCGTTTCACGGACTATTTATGGGCAACTATGGGCGTGTCATGAAGCCGCAAAAGCTGCGCAGCATTTAGAATTGGTTGTGATTTATTAAGGGAAGGATGCGTAGGATGTGCGTGCGCACGGTTTTATAAATCCGAATATTTCTGTGCGTACGCACGTCCTATGTTTCATCCGTACGCCACTTCTGACGCAAATCCTACGCAAGGTTTTATAAATGAGGCCCCTGGAGCCAGTTCTGAACCCAGACCTGGAGCCAGACCTGAAGCCAGACCTGGAGCCAGACCTGGAACGAGACCTGAAGCCAGACCTGGAGCCAGACCTGAAGCCAGACTTGATGCCAGACCTGGAGCCAGACCTGGAGCCAGACCTGAAGCCAGACCTGGAGCCAGACCTGGGAGCCAGACCCTGAAGCCAGACCTGAAGCAGACCTGGAGCCAGTTCTGAACCCAGACCTGGAGCCAGACCTGAAGCCAGACCTGGAGCCAGACCTGGAACGAGACCTGAAGCCAGACCTGGAGCCAGACCTGAAGCCAGACCTGGAGCCAGACAGGAACCCAGACCTGGAGCCAGACCTGGAATCAGACCTGGAGCCAGACCTGGAACCAGACCTGGAGCCAGACCTGGAGCCAGACCTGAACCCAGACCTGGAGCCAGACCTGGAACCAGACCTGAAGCCAGACCTGAAGCCAGACCTAAACCCAGACCTGGAGCCAGACCTGGAGCCAGACCTGGAGCCAGACCTGGAGCCAGACCTGGAACGAGACCTGGAGCCAGACCTGAAGCCAGACCTGGAGCCAGACCTGAAGCCAGACCTGGAGCCAGACCTGGAATCAGACCTGGAGCCAGACCTGGAGCCAGACCTGGAATCAGACCTGGAGCCAGACCTGGAGCCAGTTCTGAACCCAGACCTGGGGCTAGACCAGGAGCCAGACCTGAAGCCAGACCTAAACCCAGACCTGGAGCCAGACCTGAAGCCAGACCTGGAGCCAGTTCTGAACCCAGACCTGGGGCTAGACCAGGAACCAGACCTGAAGCCAGACCTGGAATCAGACCTGGAGCCAGACCTGGAGCCAGACCTGAAGCCAGTCCTGGAGACAGACCTGTAGCCAGACCTGGAACCAGACCTGGAACCAGACCTGGAGCCAGACCTGGAGCCAGACCTGAAGCCAGACCTGGAGTCAGACCCGAACCCAGACCTGGAGCCAGTTCTGAACCCAGACCTGGAGCCAGACCTGGAACCAGACCTGGAGCCAGACCTGGAACCAGACCTGGAGCCAGACCTGGAACCAGACCTGGAGCCAGACCTGGAACCAGACCTGGAGCCAAACCTGGAGCCAAACCTGGAGCCAGACCTGGAATCAGACCTGGAGCCAGACCTGGAACCAGACCTGGAGCCAGACCTGGAGCCAGACCTGGAACCAGACCTGAAGCCAGACCTGGAGCCAGACCTGGAATCAGACCTGGAGCCAAACCTGGAGCCAAACCTGAAGCCAGACCTATAGCCAGACCTGGAACCAGACCTGGAGCCAAACCTGGAGCCAAACCTGGAGCCAAACCTGGAGCCAGACCTGGAGCCAGACCTGGAGCCAGACCTGGAGCCAGACCTGGAGCCAGACCTGGAGCCAAACTTGGAGCCAGACCTGGAACCCAGACCTGGAGCCAGACTAGGTTCAGCTTTAAAAAGACCTGGGTGATCTGTCAGCAGGCTGGGATCTGGGTCGGTCTGTGGGGTGGAGGGTTTCTCCTGCAGAAGGTCGGGGCGTAAGCGTCTGAACGTCACGTTCAGGGTTCGATTTCCTCCGTGTCAGACGAGACGCTTTGCAGAGCAACCATTAAACCACAGCCGCCGACTTTTTTAAAGCGTCTGCGACTCTTTCTGACCACTTCCTGAAGTTATTTCAGTCCAAAGCAGAAGTTCTGGAACCAGGAGCGTCCAAAGCCTGTGTCTTATATGCAATGATAGAATTGCATCATGAACAGGTCAAATATTAAGCTTCCACACGTCATGCTGCATTTGCATCAAGGTGTCCTGTGGGGGACAGCAGAAATGAAGCATGTCAGGAGCTCCTGTCCAGACTGAAGCTAGCCAGCAGCAACTCTGTGTTTGGACCCAACAAGCTGACTGGAATTCAGCTCGTTTGGCTGCTGCTTTGGTGATTGTAAGGAATGTAGAGCCATTTACGGATGGAGAGTCTGCCAAATCCTTCATGCTTGATGTTACCAATGAACTTTCTGGCATCTTTTCAGATAAAGACAAGATAATAAAACAGATAGACACGCCTCTGTCTGCTAGAACTGTTCACGATCAGACCATCATGATGTCAAATCAGACTGAGGCGACACAAGTGAAGGACGGAAATTTATAAACAGACTTAAACAGTTTTTTTCTCTGTCTTTGGATGAGTCAACAGACGTGATCAACTGATCCCAGTTCAGCGTGACAACAAGGTGTGTTGTCTGTGACACCCTACATGAGGACAGTCTCTGTTTTCCTCTGAAAGGGACAACAAGGAGGATTTATTTAAATCCCTCATGAGTTTGCTAAAGAAAGGAATCTACCCGTGGATGAACTTGTTTGGATGAGCACTGATGGAGCTCCATGCATGGTGAGGAACAACAGAGGATTCGTCCCACCTCTTTGGGAACACGAAACGAGACACATCCTCAGTTTTCACTGCGTCCATCATCAGGAGGCGCTTTGTGCTCAGATGTGTGGCGAGCAGCTTGGCGAGGTGATGTCACTGGTCGTTTGGGTGGTCAACTTTATTGTTACCTGAGCTTTAAATGAGTTTAAAGCTCTGCTGGGTGAAGGTGGGAGGAGTTATCCTGGCCTGGTTTGGTTGTCAAGGGGGAAGGTGGGTTAGGGTTAACCCTCGTGGCTTGTCTGAGTGAAATCCGGACTTCTCTTGGAATAAAACATGTCCAGCATCCTGAGTTAGCTGACACTGAGTGGCTCCTGCAGTTCTGTTTTCTGGCGGACATGACTGGACATCTAAACAGCTCATTGTGAAAATACAAGGCGTTGGAAATACAATCTTATCCCTGCAACAACAGGGTTTGCATTGGAAAACAAGCTGGACTACAGGACGGACTTGAGATTCTGAGATACAAGCTGCTGACCTGAAGGCCTCAGACTTGTGGCTGAAAAAGTTCAAGTCACTGAATGAAGACTTGAATGACAGCAGCAGAGCTGGAGAGTCAACACAAGTGGGAGGAAATGAAAGAACTTCAACCTGCAGACCAGCTGATTGTCAAAACTTAGAACACGCTGCCCGTCACATATCATACTGCAGAGTGTGAGTGTAGCTGTACTGACGTCTGCATGTGAGCAGTGTTTCTCACATGTAAAGAACATTCAGACCTACGATCACTTTTAACGGATGGACGTCTCAACGCCTGCATGAAGCAGAAACTCACCACGTATCAACTAGACTAGACCATCAGCAAAACCACCACGCAGTACCAGAATCACATTACTGCTAAGAAATACTCATCATTTATTAGCAACAGCATAACCATGTTATTAAAAGAATCCACAGACTTATTGTACTTTTAAAATGTTGATATTCCATCAAATGCTCACATTCACTTGTAGTTTTAGTTTGAAACATTTTGTAGAGGACTGAGTTGGACTGGGTGGCTGTTGGGTGGTGTTCTAAGTTCTGGAGTTCATTAAACGCGTCAAGCAGAGATCTGATTGGCTCTCAGTTCTGTCGCTCAGCCTGTTGTTAGGTAGTTTGGACCAATGGGGTTCAGCTATGGGCCCAATAAGGAAATAGGAGGACTGGTGCGGGAGGGGGGGGCTAAACAGTGTGTGTGTGGGGGGGGTCTTGTTGGGAGAGATTGAGGAGTTGCTGAATTAGTTGTACGACATTGGTTCCGGTCTGCAGTCACCAGAATAAAGAACCTTAAAGAGGTTAAGTCTCTGTGCGTCAGTGTGGGACAGGGACGCTACATTATTGTATGGCTCTCAAGAAAGGACATCAAAAAATATGCGGGCAGAGGTGACATGGTCACATGTGGACTTGAATTCCTTTACAGTTGTGGTGTTGTCCAAATAAACAGTCCTTTAGTTTAGTTTTATCTTGTTTTATTTGACCCACCTTTCATTCAATCTTCCAGCTTGCTCTTCTCCTGTTCTGTTTTTTTCCTGCTCTCTATCTGTCTATATCGCGATAATTCAGGAACTTAACTATACTACATTTTCCTCCCTTGTTTAGAACAAAAACTCCCTACCACATAAATGTTCCTATAATAAACAAATCACATTGTTCTCAAACTAAATCAAATTCTTTTCAAATACAGTTGTAACAAAACTTGTCAACAAATGAGAACATTTAGATGTTACTGTTTTTTTTATTTTTTTATTTAAGTTTCTCTGTATCTGATGGGCTTTCTGATAACCCGGCCCTTCCTGGTAGTGATGACATCAGATGAAGAGGGGTCACGTTCTGGTGGACTTTCAACTGCTGGAGTAGTCTCTGCAGTTGACGCATCCTTTGCCTCAGGATAGGTTGGTTCACTGCAGGCTGATGAAGGCTCTGGGATGTCAAAGTCAACCTCCAGTGGTGTTTTACGAAGATGTTTGACATTCCTGGTTACTTTAGACACATCCTCTTTGTTGACCAGTTCAAAGGAGTTGTCAGAGGTGTTCTTCAGCAATAAATAGCGAGTCTCTCTGAATGTTGGATCCAGTTTTCCATTTTCCATACTCGCAATGCAAACTATATCACCTGCTTTAAAATTTGCTCTGCTGGTCTGGTCAGCGTTGTGTTTCATTTTGTTTTGGTATTCCCCGTGACGCTTTCTTACATCTGTTGCTTTCTCCTTTTCCTTTAGAGGTAGATCTTTTTCTAGATTTGGACATTTGGACATGTCTCTTTCAAACATTGACATGGCTGGTGTTTCTCCTGACGCTATGCGTGGTGTCGAACAATATGCCATTAATATTTTTGGAAGTTCTTCTTTTCATGTCTTTCCTTCACATTTGCTTGCCCTGAATGCTTTCTTTAGGTATCTGTGAAACCTTTCCACTTTACCATTGCTCTGAGGAAAATAAGGTGATGCTCTGATGTGCTTAATTCCACATGACTTTAGAAATGACTCTAAAACCTGTCCTACAAACTGCCTGCCATTGTCAGTGACAGCCTCTAGGGGATAGCCAAATCGAGCAAATATCTTTGTCAGTTCTATAACTACAGTACCTGAAGAAATGTCTGAGATAACTACAGCCTCCGGAAATGAAGTGTAGTACTCCATCACAGTCAGTATGTACTGGTTTTGGATAGGACCTACCAGATCCATACCAATCTTAGTCCATGGTCTTGGTGGTAGTTGTAGTGGTTGGAGGGGTTGGTCTTCATGTAGTGGCTGGTTGAGAACACAGGCGGAGCAGTTTCTGATCATTCTTTCTACATCTAAGTCCATGTTGGGCCAGAATAATTTACTCCTTAGGTATTGTTTGGTACGATCAACCCCTTGGTGAGTCTTGTGTCCAATCTGCAGTGCTTGTCTTACCATTTCTCTGGGTAGCACTATCCTGAGCCCTCTCAGTAGAAGTCCGTCATATGTACATAACTCTCTTGCACATCTCTTATATGGCTGCAGTTCCACTGGAACTGGATTTGGCCATATTCCTGTCTCAATGATTTTATTTAGTTGTTTCAGTGTTTCATCCTCAGCTGTTTTCTGCTTTATGTCCTGAAGGCTCATAGCTTGTACTCCATGCATTGTCAATGACAAGACTTTGTCTACATATGTTTCCACATACTCATTATACTCAGTCTCTGGTAAAGGAAGTCATGAGAGTAAGTCAGCAACATTGAACTTTCCAACTATCTTGTCCATGACTGTTGTTCTTCCATCTCATTTCTGCCTCAAAGTAACCCACACATTTAAGTGGAGTTATCTGAGCATGTGCATAAAATCTATTTCTGGTTGGTTTCAGTTCTGTTTTAGTGGATATTATTCTATTATAAAGATCCTCTCCAATGAAACTTCTGCCACTTCCTGTGTCTATGACCATTTTCAGCCATTGTCCATTTATCTTAATTGTCTCAGTGCCTTCAGAATTCACCGCATGGACAAACTCATCTGAATCAGAGTCAGAAGCATTCTGTACTACTGCTCTCACAGGTTTACTGGATTTGATCTTTTCTTTCTCTCTATTCCTGTCTTTAGTTGTGGCGTGTGCGTTCTTTTTCTTTTTAAAACACATTCGCGTGTAATGTCCTGTTTTCCGACAGAAAAGACACGTCGCTGTCTTTGCACCGCATTCATCTGCTGTGTGAGTGTTCATTCCACATCTGTCATTCTCCAGTCATTCTCCAGTGCGCCAAAGTCACATGACCTTGCCAGCTCTCGTAATGCATTTACAAACGCATCAACCGTTTCATCCGGGTACTGAGCTCGGAGCCGAAACTTGTGTCGCTCCAGAACTATATTCCTCCGCGGAGTAAAATACGCCTCTAGCGCAGCAACAGTCTGAGCATGCGTACCTCTGTCTCCAGGAAGATTGGCGAAAATCCTTTGAGTTGGTGCTCCTATGCAATGCAACAGTGTGGCTCTTCTTACCGAATCTTGTGCATTAATCGTACCACTACAGGAGTCCATCCATAGGTTATATTCTGTGAATAAATCTGATGCGCTAAGGTTCAGCGGAACTGGCGGGGCTAGCTGAGCATAGCTTGGTCCTGGTGCAGCTCGTGCAGATCCTTGGCGCTGCTCGTCAGACGACATTGCTGTATTTTATTTCCTTTCTTCCTTGGCTGGGACGTAAAATCCTAGTCATCCTTCTTCGTCATGTGGTCCTTTGAAAAACAATCCTCGTCGCTAAAAATGTGGTGTTGTCCAAATAAACAGTCCTTTAGCTTAGTTTTATCTTGTTTTATTTGACACACCTTTCATTCAATCTTCCAGCTTGCTCGTCCTGTTCTCCTGTTCTTGTCTTGTCTATCTGTCTATATCACGATAAGTCCAAATATTTGAAACAAATGTTGGACTTTCTCACTGTTTAATCTTTTCAGAGATGCTGGGCCATGCACAGAACAAACAAAACCAAGAACATCAAAATGTACCTTTGTGGACGGGTTGCCATGTCTTCTACTGGTATCAATCCTTCACAAAAACACTTTGATTTCTGGTGGAAAGTAAGGCAATAAATGCAGCACTAATGTGGAGATTTACAGCATTGGGTTTCAATTTGCTTTTTTAAATTTAATTCGCATCCTATTTTTTTCCCTAATATTGAATTTTGGAGGGAAATTCAATTGTTAAATCACTGACATTTTTCCATTTTTATTTTTATACTGCATTGTACTATTGTGTTTGTTCACACAGGTAGGAGCCAGTGGCCATAAAAGCCGGTGTGCAGAATCATTGTGTTGCATTCCACAGACTAAAATTGGCACTTTATGATGGACTACAGGAATCCAAGAAGGCTGGTCGAGGCCACATCACAATCTCTACATGCAAAAGAAACTGGGAAACACATGTCAGATTGGACACATAGTTATGGTCACGGTTAGCATGTACCCCTGACTTAAATTTTGTTTTTTTGTTCAATATTTCTTGGTTTGTTTCGTAATTTACTTTAAAGTTCCTGTTTTGGTGATTAGCTTCAAGTTGTCCTTCCATTGTCCCAATCATCCTCACATTGCATAAATTCAGAAACTGTGTTTAACATATTCTTCAGTATCTAAATCATAATTTAATCCAGGTTTGAGCAGTCCAGGTCCAGCGGTTTTTGAACAGGACCGGGTTCTAGGTGACCTTAGTGCACTGGTGAATAGGAAGCCAACTTCAGCGTCGTTCCTGACCTCTGATCTAAAGAAACATTTGTGGGAATATTTGAGGTTTTTTAAAGCCGTTCTCTAAATCGGCATGACTCTGCTAACACGTCTTAGCTTCATATTTCTGATTTTCCCGTGTGAACCGCGGCGCAGACAGGCGGCAGGTGACAGAAAGTTTAAAAATACCATTCAAATAGTTTTTGTCATAAATCCTATTGATGTAGAGTTCTTCAGGAGCTGGAGCAGCCGCTTACCCACACAGAGGAGAGCCGCCAGCAGCACCAGCGCACGCACGCGCCTCTCCATGTTCCCAGGCTCTTTTCCTGCTGTCTCCCGCTCTAAATCCACACGTTTCCCGCCGCGGTGGAGGAATCCAGGTGAAGCAACGGAGGTCCGGGGAAGGGGGTCTGTTAGCAGGGGTAATTCTTTAGTGTAAGTTTCTACCTTTTGTCCACCTGCAGTGGAATAATTCTGAACAAATCACAACGGACAACCACCTCTGACTGCAGTCACTGACTTCTTTCTATTACCAGTACAAAAAAAGCTTTTGCTCTCACATCAGTTAAGTGGAGAGAGAGAAGGAAGGAAGTGAACATTCTCCTTATATGGACAGGTTGTCTTTGCTCACATAGGTTGTGGGATTGTGTTAAAACCAATGTGTCTGACCTCGTTGTGGTGCAGCAGAGGAGGGGGGAGAGTGTGCATGTGAGAGTGTGTGTGTGAGAGTGTGCGTGTGAGAGTGCGAGTGAGAGTGTGTGTGTGAGAGTGTGCGTGTGAGAGTGCGAGTGAGAGTGTGCATGTGAGAGTGTGTGTTTGAGAGTGTGCGCGTAAGAGTGTGCGCATGAGAGTGTTAGAGTGTGCGTGTGAGAGTGTGTGCGTGAGAGTGTGCGTTTGAGAGTGTGCGCGTGAGAGTGTGCGTTTGAGAGTGTGCGTGAGAGTGTGAGCGTGAGAGTGTGCACATGAAAGTGTGCATGTGAGAGTGTGTGTTTGAGAGTGTGCGTGTAAGAGTGTGCGCGTGAGAGTGTGAGAGTGTGCGTGAGAGTGTGCGTTTGAGAGTGTGCGCGTAAGAGTGTGAGCGTGAGAGTGTACGTTTGAGAGTGTGCACGTGAGAGTGTGAGCGTGAGAGTGTGCGTGTGAGAGTGTGCGTTTGAGAGTGTGCACGTGAAGGTGTGCGCATGAGAGTTTGCGCGTTAGAGTGTGCACCTGAGAGTGTGCTCATGAGAGTGTGCGTTTTAGAGTGTGCGTTTGAGAGTGTGCGCGTGAGAGTGTGAGCGTGAGAGTGTGCACATGAAAGTGTGCATGTCAGAGTGTGTGTTTGAGAGTGTGCGTGTAAGAGTGTGCGCGTGAGAGTGTTAGAGTGTGCGTGTGAGAGTGTGCGTGAGAGTGTGTGCGTGAGAGTGTGCGTTTGAGAGTGTGAGCGTGAGAGTGTACGTTTGAGAGTGTGCGCGTGAGAGTGTGCGTGTGAGTGTGTGCGTGAGAGTGTGTGCGTGAGAGTGTGCGTTTGAGAGTGTGAGCGTGAGAGTGTACGTTTGAGAGTGTGCGCGTGAGAGTGTGCGTGTGAGTGTGTGCGTGAGAGTGTACGTTTGAGAGTGTGCACGTGAGAGTGTGCGCGTGAGAGTGTGCGTGTGAGAGTGTGCGTGTTAGAGTTTGCGCGTTAGAGTGTGCGTGTGAGAGTGTGCGTGAGAGTGTGTGCGTGAGAGTGTACGTTTGAGAGTGTGCACGTGAGAGTGTGCGCGTGAGAGTGTGCGTGTGGAGCATTCACGTGGAGTCAGTCGGTGTTTTGAAGTTGAGAAAACGTTCTAAAGTTCCTCCTACAGAAGTGACACTGTTCTTTTCTTTGCCTTTGTTCTTTAGCCTTAACAGAAACTTGGCTCCAACAGGATGACTATGTTAGACTGAATGAAGCAGTCCCCCCACTTATGCTAACTATCAGAAATCCAGAATTTCAGGGAAAGGAGGTTGTTTGGCAGTAATATCACAGTCTAGCTTACTTCTCAGCCCTAAAGTTAAAAATGCTTATAATTCATTTGAAAGCATCATATTGTCTATAAATCACCCAAACAGGAAGACTCCAAAACCTGTTTTATTCATAATTATTTATCGCCCCCCCGGCCCATATTCAGAATTTTTAACGGAGTTTTCCGACTTCCTATCGACTATTGTCTTAGATTCTGATCAAACTATAATAATAGGGGATTTTAATATTCACGTTGATGACCCCAGTGACTGTCTAGACCAGGGGTGGGCAATTATTTTAACTGGGGGGCCACATTGAGTTCTAAAACTGGATAGAAGGGCCAGACCAGGAGCAGATGTGTGAGAATGATAGAACATGGAATGTAGATGAAAACATTTGGATTAAAATTAAATTCTAAAACAGAATATTCTAGAGTTTTTAGTGTAAAACTTTTAGATCTCTTTTATTGTGAAGCCCTTTGGTTCCTTCAAGGAGTTGTAAAGTGTTGTATGAATAAAGTTTCATTCATTCATGATCCTTTTATTACAATAAATAACACTATTTATGAAATAAAAAAATGACCAAATAACACTGATTTTAAAAAGACAAAAATTCAGGAAAAATATATACTTATACATTAAAATAATGATAAATAAATAGTGGATCCTCTCCCATCATAATCCTAATGAAGACTTTCAGACCGCTGTAGCTCCTCACGTCTTACAGTTTCAGATGTTCTGTGTTCTGCACGTCTGTTTCTCATCCAGTTATACTGAAAAAGCTCATTTCTGTGTCTTCTGCTGCAGCTACACATATACCTGTGTTACCTTTTCACCAGAACAGAGTTCCCTCGTTTGTTGCAGGAGTTACGTTCTAAAATAACCGTGATCGGTGAAATCCACTGAGTCTGATTATTTACAGACGTTTATGGCAGTAAAACTCCTCACTGCATAAATACACTTTTCTCACACAGACATGAACATTTTCTCCATTTCTCTAGTTTAAATTCTCAAACCTTCATAGAAATTAGGATCTTAGAATGAAAACAAAGATTTGATCATCGATCACAGATTTCTGATCTGAAGAGCTGCGTGTTTCTGTACAGGAGACACGGAGGAGATTGATTGACAAGGTCTCCAGCCAATCAGAACACAGAACAGGGTGCTGTCTAAAAAAACCAGCATGATGCTCAGAAATAATGAGCTAAACCGGGAAAGATGAACTGAGACGTAGAAAGAGAAGAAGACTGGAAGAAGAGAAGACTGTCTTCTGGTCTGTTTGACAGATATTTTTAGAGGGTTTCCGATCAGGACACAGACTGCAGAAGGGGGAAGAAAATGTCACGTCTTGATCGTGTGGCCAGATAAAAATAATAAACATGGGTCTCTGACATTGGTCAGTGGGCCGAACCAAACATGGAGGCAGGCCGGATTCAGCCCACGGGCCGTAGTTTGCCCACCCCTGGTGTAGGAAATGCTTTTGCAGCTTTATTAGATGATGCTGGTTTCACCCAAAATGTAAATGAACCCACTCACTGTCATAAGCACACCCTGGACCTCGTTCTAACCCATGGGATAGAGATCAGCCAGCTGAGTGTCCTTCCTCTTAACCCCATCATTTCTGATCACTTTCTGATTACCTTCCAGTTTAATTTAGAACATGCTACTGCCCCAGTGAATAAGAAACAACTTAGAAGAACCTTAACTGACCGTTCTGTGTCTGAGTTTAAACTCATAGTTCAGCCAGTACTTAGTGACATTCTGAGCAAATATTCTGAGACCAGCTCCCATAGCATCAGTCCTAGTATAAATGACCACTTTGTTAATGATGCCTTACAAGCCCTCAGGAGTACACTCCATGTTGTTGCCCCCCTGAAACCTAAGTTCGTTAGACAAAACCGAGTAGCACCGTGGTTTAACGCTGAAACACGTTCTCTTAAACAAGAAACCCGTAGAAACCCTCTCTTCTCTATCTGTGATCATCATTTATCATTTAGTTCTCCATGCCTCTGTTTGGTGCAGTACGATTCATGTATTGTCCCTCTATCCCTCTCCCCTCCTGGGGAGTGGGAGTGCTTCCAGACTCCAGTTGGTCCATCCGTGCTCCTGTTCCTGACTGTGTACCTCCTCTCTGCTCCTGCTCCTGACTGTGTACCTCCTCTCTGCTCCTGCTCCTACACCTGGCTGTGGTTCCTGTCTCCGGCTCGACTCGTCCCCCTGACTGTCCCCAACCCCGGCTGGATGAAGCTCGTCTGCTGGACTTTAAATATGTAGATGTAGAGTTAGATAAGTTCATTCTTCTCTAAGAGTTCTGGTAAATCGCCTGTCTGTCCTGGGGGAGGATCCCTCCTTCATGTGGGCACCCCTGAGGTTTCTTCATTTTTTTCCGGTTTTTTAGGAGTTTTTCCTTACCGCGAAGGGGGGTCTAAGGGCAGGGATGCCAGTGTAGCTTAGTCAGTTTGTTAGTTTATTTTAGTATTTTCCTATTGACTCTTTGTATTCATGATCCTTTTGAGTTCATGTTTTACTTCAAAGCCCATCGAGACGACTGTTGTTGTGAATTTGGGCTATACAAATAAAATTGAATTGAATTGAATTGAACTGGAGGCTCTAAGGGTCCAAACGGGGAAGTGGATCCCAGAGGAAGATCAGGTTTCAGTCCTGGAGAGGACCTCCCTTCATCCTCAGAGAACAAAGTAGGAAAGGTGTGCAGTTACAAGCAGTCATATGTTCATCAATACTCCCACTTATGAATGACTTGCATTATGTACATTAGCATTGCCATATAAACAAAGAAATAGGACGTCACTCAAATATCAGGCACTTTCTCACCAAACACAATCCCTGCAAACGTCATCCACTTCTGTTTGGTGACGGTTTAGTCAGAACATCTGAAACTACGTCTTCTGAGGGGCAGTGATGTCCTCCCATCTCTAATGGTGGACCTGATGAAGTCCATGTGTTTGTCTGATAAGTGCAGTGGTCCCCTGCTTGACCTCATAAACTAGAGTATTTATGTACTCATGTGTCTCTATACGTTTCAGCAGTTGTTCCACAAGTACACTCCTGGATTGTTGGGGCCAGAGCCATGTACAAGTGGGCAGGGCTACTGTTGGTTGCTTCTTGGTTGTCCACCAGATCAATGAGCTGTCTAATGCGTTACTATACAGCCAGAGGCCTCGACCCTCACTGCTCTTTCTGAAACAGTTGGTTGTTAGCGGTGTCTCTGAGGTTAGGTGGAACATGTGTAACTGTAACACAGAGCTCGTCTGTGGGATCAGCTAGATGTTGATCGTTTGTTTACCACAAAACTAAAATCAGGTGTGCTGGAGGTCAGATAGATACGACTGCCAGCAGCCTCACTGTTCTTTGTATCATTGACCATCTCAGGTCAATCCTCAGAATCATTTACCTCATGGTTACATGAAGTTTCCAATGTTCTACACTCCTGCATGTCACAGCGGGTCAGGATCTTTTCAACATTCCTCTCTTGAGATGTTTTTACACAACCCTCAGACTGGCTGAAGTCAAGACCTACAAAGCCCCCATCTCATCTCCATAACGGGTTCTGAAAGAACAGCAACCGTAGGAAACCACTGAGACCACCAGGATCATGGACAGTTCTGAGGAGAACCCAAAGGAGAGTCGGACCCTCCTGGACGCCTCATCCGTGTTTACGGAGTGTCCAGGTGAACACCCAGGTCCTGGAAGGAGTCCACCACCTCCACGTCCGGCTCCTGAATGGGTCTCACAGCTCAGATTCCTGTCTTCAGTTTTTTGAAGACGTGGTGGAAGAGACCCCCCCCCCCCCCCCCAACGCTGCAACATTTCCCTAAAGCCCAGATTCCAGTCAAAGTCTCTGACTGGCTCTAGCGTGGGACGCGCTCAGTCCTCCTACACACACACACACACACACACACACACACACACACACACAATACAACCCCTATTTAGTTAGTTGTTACTGTTATTAGTTCCTAAAGAATACTGTGTTGTAATTATGCTGCTTCATCATTTTCTCCGTGGAGAAGGCGGGGTTTATTAATTTATTTAAACCCTAGAGCCCAGATATGAGCTGGATTGTTCATCCTTCAGAAAATGCTGCTTCTCTCAGGTGAATGTTTGTCTCCTTTAGTCTAGACCAGTGTTTTTCAACCTTTTTTGAGCCACGGCACACTTTAGCCTTGACAAAAATCCCGCGGCACACCAGCATCCAAAAAAGAAAAAAAAAAAAAAAAAAAACTCAGTCTGTATTGATCGACAGCCCCCCCCCGCCGCCCCCGGAGTCTCACGGGCATTTTCATGATAATTGTGGCAGAAAAAGCTGGAAGTTGTAGCTGTTTTTTCTAAAAGATGTATTAAAAGTTAAGTTAAAAGATTCAAAAACTGTTTGATGTGTGTCCCTTGTTTAAAGACGTTAAGAGGAGAGGCTCATTGTGCGCTAAGACAGTCATTCTAACCCAATGCATCATGGGAGATGTAGTGCCATAAATACGCCGACCGCAGAAAGACCAGCTTCTCTGAGCTTCATGGTTTTGTTCTCTTGTTCCACGGTCTGACACCGGATTCTGTGGAAAGCTACACCGCTAAAGACGAGCTTTAGCTGGTATTTCTGTTGGAACTGAGAGACTTTATGAGCAGAATCAGAACAAGGAAGTTAAGACTTTAACCACTTCTGATTGGTCAGACTGATGACATGTGATTCAGCCTTCAAGAATGATTGGTGGAGACAGTTAAAGGGGCGGGACTTTTCCCCATCACTTATAGCTGCGGCTAAATCGCTGTATCTTCATTCTTATCAAAATGTATTTAATAGAATCAAATAAACACAAAGAAAAAATAATTTTATGATCTTTTATATTCCTAACTACTCAGTGTTTATCAGGGTTTGTTTGGATGAACAAAGAGCTGATTTCCTGGAGATGGAAATGTTGTTAGATCAGTTAATGAGGGCAATTTCCCACGGCACACTAGTGTGCCGCGGCACAGTGGTTGAAAAACACTGGTCTAGACTACAAAGTCTGACTGAAAACACAGCTGGGACTTTGATTCCAAGAGTCTGTTCATTTAATTATTATTCATCCAGAAATGGGGGCTACATTTGTCTTGACTTTGATTAGATCAAAGCTAAATTTGCTTTAAGTTGTCTGCCGTTTGTACCTATTGCTTTCCTTAAGTGTGTGTGTGTGGTGGTGGTGGTGGTGGTGGTGGTGGGGGGGGGTGTCTGTAAAAATTGGAAATCAAATTAAAAAAAACAAAATGGGAGATTTATTTTTAGGCCATATTGGCCAGCCCTACTGTAAAACTGCTGTTCGTAGACGGGAAAGATGTCCAGCATCCAAGCATTTCAGAAATCTGATCTGGTGTGTATTTTAGAAGCTGTTAGCTGCTGTTGGATGGATGCTGAAATATTCAGTTCTTTCATTGTAAATCTGACTCCAGAGGAGTCGGTGCCTCACCAGCATCAACCTCACCACACGTCACTGGATCAGAACTATCACAATTTAGAAGACTGATGAGACTGACGTCATGGTCTTTGGTCCACAGAGAACGTGTCAGCAGTTCCCTTCACTCTCTGTCTCTACAAGCTTCACATCAGGTCAGAAACCTGAACCTGAACTTTAACAGGAGCATCAGCAGCTTTTTACCATCTACAAGCCATAGAGTCAGAGTCAGACCTGGAGATACTGATTCCTGCATTTGTCTCCAGGAGTTAGATTACTGTAACGGCCTGCTCACTGGCCTCCCAAACCAGCTTCAGTTCATCCAGAACTGCTGGAGTCCTGACTAGAACCAGGAAGTAGCATCAGGTCTCTGCACAGACTTCTTGTAGCTCAAAGAAACGACTTGAAAGCAGCTCTGCTTGTTTCCAAGTCTCTCCATGGCCTTAAAGTACATCTCTGACATGTTAGTGCCATGTGAACCTTCTGGACTCTGAGGACCTGAACCAACTTAGACCAGAGCCAGAAATGCCATCCCAGTCCTGGAGTCTGTGTAGAAGGATCCTATGATCACCAGAGTCAAAAGCAGAGTTCAGGTCTAGCAGGATTTAGACAGAGACTTCCCCAGCATCAGTGTTCAGGCGGATGTCGTTAGTTACCTTGATAAGAGCCGTTTCTGTGCTGTGATGGGTCTAAAGCCTGAATGGACAACATCAAAGGAATTATTTAGTAACAGAAACTCAGTGAGCTCTTGGTAAATAACTTTTACAAAGACATTTCCTAAAGATGGCAAGTCTGAGATGGGTCTGGAATTGTTCAATACTGTGTCATCAGGAGGACTTTAATGACTGCATGACCCGGTTCAGCAGACGGACTTCAGAGTCTCCTGCTGCTGGTTCTCACTGATCTATTTCAGCAGAAGCAGAGAGGTTTTGGGGGCGGAGCTGTGATGTTGGTGGTCTCAGACTGATGCGGTTGATGCATCAGAGAGCAGATCAGAGAACCCACGGCGTCAGAACCTCAACCTGCAGACACACACGCTGCACCTTCTGCTGGAGCAGCAGGAAGTCTCCGCCCACGCTGCTGCACCTGATGGAGGCTCAGCCGTAACCGTCTCTGAAGGTCTGCCTCAGGTTCTAGACCAGGACTGGAACCTTCCCCTCAGTCTGAAACCAGAACCTTCTGGATGAATGTGGAGAGAGAATGAAGGAAGCAGATGTTCTCCATCTGCAGAGGTCTGCTGCTGCCCCCTGCTGGCTGATGACAGTCATGACGGTCCTTTATGTCTGCTGTTTGTGGTTCTATTGATGAGTTTGTTCCACTAATTGAACCCAAAACCTCCCGTTTGAGGAACCATAGATGTCTCTATGGTTCTATGTGAGGACCATGAGGTCTGGAGAAGGCAAGGCAAGGCAAGGCAAGTTTATTTGTATAGCACAATTCGTACACAAAGTAATTCAAGGTGCTTCACAAAACAGAAAAATGCATTAAAATCACAATACATCATAGAAATAATCAACATAAAATTTACTTTAAAAGAAAAAAAAAAAAAAAAAGGATTTAAAAAGAAAGGAAGGAA
This sequence comes from Oryzias curvinotus, assembly GCA_023969325.1. NCBI lineage: Eukaryota > Metazoa > Chordata > Actinopteri > Beloniformes > Adrianichthyidae > Oryzias > Oryzias curvinotus. The sequence goes on from JALJSC010000136.1 coordinate 159,143, forward strand.
AGAAAAGTGCAGATAGGACTTTTCAATCATATACATGACTAACAGAAATGTTTTAAGTCTAGATTTGAACATGAACACAGAAGAGGCCTGTCTTATGGCTTCAGGGAGGCTGTTCCAGATTTTAGCTGCAGAATATTGAAACGCTGATTCCCCTTGTTTAGTTCTGACTCTGGGAATCAACAGGAGGCCGGACCCTGAGGTCCTCAGAGTACGAGATGGTTCATATGGCACTAACATGTCAGAGATGTACTTTGGTGCATGGCCATGGAGAGACTTGTACACAAGCAGAGCTGCTTTGAAGTCTATTCTTTGAGGTACAGGGAGCCAGTGCAGAGACCTGAGCACAGGACTGATGTGATCATACTTCCTGGTTTTGGTCAGGACTCCAGCAGCAGCATTCTGGATGCACTGAAGCTGTTTTACAGCTCGTTTGGAGAGGCCGGTGAGCAGGCTGTTACAGTAGTCTAACCTACTGGAGACAAATGCATGAATAAGTATCTCCAGGTCTCGCTTTGACATTATGTTTTTGATTTTGGCAATGTTTTTCAGATGGTAAAATGCAGCTGATGTTACTGACTTGATATGGCTGTTAAAGTTCAGGTCAGAGTCCATGATTACCCCTAGATTTCTGACTTGATTTGAGGGTTTAAGAGACAAAGAATGAAGGTAGCTGGTGACACTTTCTCTTTGTTTCTGTGGGCCAAAAACAATAACTTCAGTCTTGTCTGAGTTTAGCTGGAGAAAGTTGTTCTGCATCCACGCGCTGATCTGTTGGAGGCAGTGGTTGAGTGAATCCACCGGCCCATATTCACCTGTTGTCAGTGACACATAGATCTGAGTATCATCTGCGTAGTTGTGATAAGATATGTTATTACTGCGTATTAACTGCCCTAGTGGTAGCATGTAGAGGTTGAACAGAAGGGGTCCCAGGATCGATCCCTGGGGCACACCACAATTCAAGCCCATGTAGTCTGAGACACAACTACCAATTTCAACAAAGTATTTCCTGTCTTCTAGATAAGACTTGAAGCAACTTAGGGCAGATCCAGAGATGCCAACCCAGTCTTGGAGTCTGTGCAAAAGGATCCCATGATCAACAGTATCAAAGGCAGCGCTCAGGTCTAGCAGGATTAAGACAGATACTTTTCCATCATCAGTGTTCAGGCGGATGTCATTGGTTACCTTGATAAGGGCAGTTTCTGTGCTATGATGGGGTCTAAAACCTGACTGGAAAACATCAAATGAATTGTTTAATAAGAGAAAGTCAGTAAGCTGTTGTTAGACAACTTTTTCAAGGACTTTTCCTAAAAATGGCAGATTAGAGATAGGTCTGTCATTATTCGGTACAGTGGGATCAAGACCGCTCTTCTTCAGGAGGGGTTTAATGACTGCAGTTTTTAAGGCCTCGGGAAATATTCCAGATTGAAGAGACATGTTAACTATTTGAGTAATTGGTGGCAACACACTGTTCAGGACAGACTTTAGAAATCTAGTGGGTAACACATCAAGGCAGCATGTAGACGAGCTCAGACGGGTGATGGTCTCTTGGACAGTTTGGTCAGTGACAGGTACAAAGTGAGTCAGCTTAGAGTGAGTAGGTGGCCGTTGGATAGTTATATGTTGTGGAGTTGATGGGTTTTTTAATGCCCTGAACCTTGTCATTGAAAAATACAGCAGCAAGAACCAGACGTCCTCATGATCTCAACTCTTCCATTCTCTTTTTTTTAGAAACAGACTTTTTCTTCTTAGAGAAACCCTTTCTCTGCAGAAATCTACCTCTGGAAACCAGGTCTTCTTTTTTTGTAACATTCAGGATGTCCTCTTGCTATAGTGGAGGTGTGGAAACCTTAAAGCTGGTTTCTATAGTAACCACGTTAATAAGTACACGTATGGGATGAATCAGGTATGATGAGGCAGAGAAACCTGTAATTCGGCTGCTTCTAAAGCTGCAGGAAGTTTCTGGAATTTGACCATTTTTCAATTTATTTTATTTCTGTTGATCAGATTTGATGCAGGGAAAAATCCTTTCAGGAGTTTCTGTGTTGATTCTGGGTTTGATTCTAATGGAGGACAGCCTTTTTTCTGCTACTCTTACTGTTTCCTGCAAAGTCCAACTCGCTTTGTTTTTAAATTTTCATTCCAAAAATGTTTAATAATGCAAAGCCATTTTCTAACGAGGAATAATTTTGACAGACTAACTTTTTGCTACAATGAAAAGTCAAGCAAAAAAAAGTTTTTTTTAATAATTCACCACAAAAACAGTATATTTTGTGATGAATTATAATATAACAAAATCAACACTTTAAAAAAAAAAAAAAAAGTTTGAATATGTATGTTTGATCAGGCTGCTGCCATGGACCCTGAAGACCTACAGAGACGAGGATCTCCTGGACCCGATGCTTTACCGGTAATTTTTACCTTTTTTTTAATCCAACTGTGGTTCTGCTGAGCACTGAGTGTTTGTCTTTTCATGTTCAGAAAAAGCCCCCGAAGAGCCGGCGGAGTTCAAAGGTGAACACAGAAGACTTGGCAGAGGACCTGGAGGCTGAGGAAGTGGACAGACCACACAAATCCAAAACTGTAATTCTTTTTTTCTTTTTTATATTTGACTTCAGCCGTTTCTAAAACTGTCACAGAACAGCAGAGTTTCATGTCTATATATCTCTGACCATCTCTCCAATAAAAGAAGAAACTGATGACGTTTACAAATGTCTGATGAAGTGTTTGCGCTGTTTGACCCTCAGACTGCTGAACGTTTGAAAAAGGACCCCAAAGTAGGGTCAGCTTTACCGTAACAAGAGGTGGCCCCCCCAAATTAATACTGAAGGACAAAAATGAAGTGGGGAAAAGCTGTTTATGTACTGAGCAACAGGTTGATCACTATTGCTGTTATTGTATGATAAGCTAAAATGACTTTTTTGAAGCAAACATCTACGTCTGTGGTGTTGCTATGACGTTTGCATCACTAGAAAAAAATGGAGGAAATATTACAAACAGAAACAGTAAGTCAACCCATGTGACCGAGTCGGGGAAAATGGGCTTTAAGGGAAATTCTTTTTCAGTTTATATTTACAGACCTGTGGTGCCAACCCTCCTGTGCCTCTGACACACACACACACACCCTGACCTTCGCCTTTTTCATCCTCCTCCTCCTCTCCTGCAGAAACATTTCAAAGGGAAGCGTAAAAGCAAGACGACCAACAGCGCGAGTGAATCCAGCGAGTGCAGCTCTCAGAGGTCCGAGCCGGCCTGTGCTGTGAGTTCAGGAGCTGAAGGTGTCTTGGGGCGTGTTTTTAGGGACTACAGACTCATCATCAGTGAGTTTTTTTTTTTTTTTTCTGCAGGAGGGGTTTGCTGAGGAAGACTTGCATGATGAAGACGACTATGACGATGACCTCTACAAACCGGTATCTGTGCTTTCATCTCTGGGCTGATTTCCTGGAAATCTGCAGTTTTTGCACTGAACCCATCTCTCTTTTCCATCAGAAAAAGCCTTCAAAGATGAAGGGCTTTAAAAAAGGGAAGCGTAAGGTGAGTCTGAGAGTCTGCAGGTCTTCATCTTCCTGTAGCTGCTGTGTGACGTCGGTCAAAGGAGAATGAAAGGCCTGTTTTTACAGAGTAAGTTCAAACATCAGAAGGGTGAGGATCCAGCAGGAGCCGCAGGGAACGAGCACCTGTCGGAGGCTGCAAAGGTGAGCTGGAGGTGCAAACATTCAGAAGATGTTTCCCTTACAAATAACTGAGTAACATCCTTCTTGTGCGCTCTCTCTTCTTCTGGAGTTTGACTTCAGAGGAGGACAGGATTCTTCTACTTCTTTACATTTTCCACAGACTGCTTGTTCATCCTCTGCTTCTATATCTGTGTTATAAAGCAAACGCCTGTAGCATTTCTCCTTAGAGGATGTTTCAACTCTGACACGAGACTCCTTTTGAGCAGAAAGAACTAAGTGGTGTTTTTATTTTATTTTGTATTTTTGCTGTAAAGATCCTGTGAAATGAAGCCGGACTGGTTCGGCTGCTGGGAGAAAACACTCCAAATATTCCTGGCGAGTTCATGTGTTTCTTTTTGATCCCTCACCCCTCAGGCCGAGTGGTTGGCTGCTCAGAAGGATGGGCGAACCATCGCTGGAGAGGATGAAGATGAGGACGAGGACGGGGTCAGTTTGTTTTAGAAACACCGCTAGAACTTTATTCAAATGAAGCACCATTTTTGAAGGCCAGTGTTGCAGTGAGCCTGTGGCTGGTATGGGTCAGTTTTACTTATCTTCCAATATATTTACCAACTACTGATTATGTTTCATATCTTATATCAGCATCTTTTTATGAAACACAGCAGGTTCATAATAGACCAAGGAAGAATGTAAAATGTATGCATGGATGCCACAGAATTTGTGCACAGATGGAACATTTACTTGTAAATGAAGACCATACAATGACACAGTATTAGGGCCCCCAAGAAAGAAAAAAATAGTAAAATACGGGAATCAAGTTATAAAATTGTGAGAGAAAAAAGCTGCAACTTTAAAGACTAAAGTTGAAAATTGTGAGTAAAATAGTCAATATTTTACAATTGTAAATGTATTATTTCATAAGTCTAGAATTTATTAGATTAAAGTACTAAATTTATGAAGCAAAAGCTGTTTACTAAAATAAAAAGAAACGAAGCAAAAAGAACTGATGTCGTGTTTCAGTATGAGAGACGTAGAGCGCATTATGGGCAGTTCCTTAAGGAAAAACAGTCTTTCAGTGAGTCCACTTTGACTTAATATAAATAAAAGCACATTGAAAATAATTGGCATATAGTTGTTGGTCATCAGAAGATTCTTGACCCAGAAGGAGTGGATTTACGGGGGGATGCTCCATTACGCCATCGGCACTACAGCTGCAGAGGTCCAAATTCACTATGATACATGGATTCCTATAATGAACTAAAGCCGTATAGCGCCACCATATATGGCCACATTGATGAATTTAGTCGGGACGTAATGTGGATGGACACTTACACAATCCAACTTTATTTTTGAAAAAGTACGGCTTTGTCACTGCAACTCTTCTCTCATACATTTACAACTTTATTCTCGTATATGGTTTTTTTTTTCCCACTGTGGCCCTAATACTCCGTCGTACCATGGACTAAAATCTCTGTGACGTTAGCGTAAAAGTCCTCCTTATCATCTTTTAGTTTTAGCAGTACATTGAAACTTATATTAAACTTTGAAGCTTAAAGCCGATAAGCTCCAGCTTTGGTCTTCACGTTTTGATTAAACCTCCAATTTTGGAGCTGAGATAATACATCTGCCATTTTTGTAGCCAGTCAGAGCAAAACATAAAATAAAGGACTTCTCTTTTAGCGAGCACCAAAAACCCACGTGAGCTCTCTTCATGAGACGGCTACTGCCTGCCTCACCGTCTGCCTTTTCACTGCGGCTTAATCTCAGATCTGAACCCAAAATAAACAATAGACAAACGTGAAACATATTGCCTATTAAATGGAAAGTGAGGACATGCAATATAAATGTTTACAATGTATACATATGTTTTAATAAAACATGATATTATCAGCGTATGCAAAGTCGGCTAATAACATGCAATCAACCCAGTTTACATGGGATTGCGCAGTCTAACGTGAGCGTGCTGCTTCATTTTACTGTAATTGAACAAGAAATACCCAAAACAAAAACAGATGAGCAGTTTTTAAATGCTGCCCTGGAGGTCCTCGTCCAATCAGGTGTTGTGGACAATTTAGGCAATCTGTAAACACAGATACCATATTTTCCGGAATAAGTCGCCCTTTTTTTCATAGTTTGGCAAGGGGTGCGACTTATACTCCGCAGCGACTTATATTAAAAATAAATTGAAATACATATATTGTTACCCCTCCTGTTATGTTCATTTGTGAGGAACAGAGATGATGTTCCTGGGTCAATTTGACTGTTTCTACAAATACAGGATGGAAACAGAGTATTAGTTGGCCAATGATGCTTCATGAAAGGAATAAATAAATATGAGAAAGAATTACTGTGAAATTATGAGATAAACAGTCTGCTATGATTGTGTCATATGAGGTTGTGCAAGTTATTAGTTCTTGGTCTCAGATTTTGTCAAATAAATTTCCCGTCCCAGTGCGACTTATCTGTGTTTTTTTTCTAATTTATAATGCATTTTTGGGCTGGTGCGACTTATAGTCCGCAGCGACTTATAGTCAGGAAAATACGGTAGTATAAAATAAAGACAGAAAAATTCCCCCTTTTGCAGAAAAAGAAAAGGGAAACAGAAACACAAAAGTACAACAAAAACCCATCCCAAATTGCGCCCTCAGCTGTAACACAGACGTGTGTGTGTATGTGGAGCTCTTCACAACGTTCTCATTCTTCTTCTTGTAGGACACGGACAGTTTGATGGAGTGGTGGTACACGGTGGAGAGTAAGTCTCCCTTGGTTGAAGTCGAAGCTGGATGAATTTCCATGAAAGTATTGACGCGTTGGTTCCTCTGCTTTGTGTCTCAGAATGGGACGAGGTGCTCTCAGATGAAGAGGAGGCAGCCGTCATAAAGGACGAGACAAAGTGAGTTTCTTTGAGGGAGCTTTGGGGCGGAGATGAAGATGCTTCAGTGCTGGGATTGTCTTTGAATTGAATTTGCTGCTCATTTAAAACATTCAACAACAACAAAAACTAAATTTGAAAAAAAAAAAAGCTGTGTTCTGAAGACCATTATGTCATTATTAGAAGTGTTTGTTTTAAAAAAGTTTGTTTTTTTCTAAACAATTTCATAATTTTTTTTCCATTTTGCATTAGTTCTTACTCTGCCTGATTCAAACACAAATATAGCTTTTTCAAACTATGATGTTATTTCCTTCTCTTATAAAATATCTGCCATCTTAAGGACAAATTACCTTTAAAGGCACACACTATAATTGCTAATCTTCTTTCATGCAAAATGTCCACAAATTCTAATGCATTTGATTTTTTTAAATAGTATATTTATAATTTCATAAAAAACAACTATTTGTGGCTCTAATAGCTCTTTTAAGTTTATTTATTGGATCAATATTTGTTTTGCATAGATTTCCGTAATAATAATAGAAATTTGAAAGATTTATTGTAAAAATAAAGAATATGACAGCGATTTTACTTGGTGGTCTGTAGGTTCTGTGGATTATTCCAATAGCTTTAGTTAGGGCTGCATGATATGAGCAAAACTTGCGATATGCGATATGAGTGATCAATATTGCGATAACGATATAATTTGCGGTATATAAACAAATAGCAAAACAACCAAAAACGTCATTACCATTTCACTGCAACAGTTTAAAAATCATACTCCAAATGACCCTCGTCAACGTAACAGGCAAACATCTAAAATAAAAGGGCTCATCTGATTGGTCAACAACGTGAAGGGGTCCATCCAATTGGTCAAATGCATAAATGGATTTATTTTATTCGTTAAATGCTTCAAGCTGCCATAAGATTGTTTTAGCACATTTAAGGTAACCATTTATTGCGATTTTTGCTGACTTTTGCAATATGGATATTGCACTGGTTGATATTGCTATAACGATAAATTTGCGGTATATTGTGCAGGCCTAGCTTTAGTTTAGTTTTTTTATATTCAACATGGGCTTTCCAGTGAAGTCAATAATGATTCCAAAGAACTTTGTTCCATAGATCTCTGTTCCATCAGCATGAAGTTGGACATTGTCATTTGTTTAATCGGTTCCAAAACCCAAACAGTTTGTCTTCTTTTCATTTAAAAAATAACTTGTTGATCTCAAAACATTGAAGGATATTTAACATTTAACCAACTCCCATTCCATTTCTTAATGACTTGATTAACATTTTGACCACACTATACATTTGTATCATCTACAAAAATGACCTAAACTTGTTTGATACATTAGCAATATCATTTAAATAAAGTAAAAACTGTTTCTAATTGACTTTTTTTTTTTTACTTTTATACAAAGTATGAAGATTTAAAAAAAAAAAAAGAATCGATCAATAGTAAGAACTGTTGATTATTAATGACACAATTTCACTTCTTGCACACAGAATAATGGTTTCTGGGTGCAAACTAATTCAGTGTGAAGCAAAAAGATTGTTAGTTTGAATCGTATGAAACAGCTTTTAAAGGATTTCTTCATTTCTCCCTTCAAGAGAGGGAGGAGAACCGGCAGCATCATTTATTAGTTTGACTCAATTCGACAAGAAAAGACACCAACATGAAGAACATTTGACTAAATCTGCAGATAAAAGGATCTGTGTGAAGCCTGAAGGTAACATGTTCTCTACAAACACAGCCAACAAATAGAATACAGGCAACAGCAGGAGGACCTAAGGTGGAGCCTTGGGGGACTCCAGAGGGGCAGTGGAGGGGAAAGGTCCTCTCAGACAAAAAAGGAGACTTCCACAGAGGGCAATCAGTTAACCTAGATGTGTGATGAGAAAGGATCAAAAGCTCTGACATCATCTTCTCGAAGAACAAAAAATCTCTTCAAAGGACAGCAGAAAGAGATAAAAAAACCTGAGTTTTTCTCAAGCCTTGACATGTTAACTATGACATGAACCACATCAACCCAAACTAGTTATTTAGATGGGTAATCTTTAAGATTGAATCAACAGTTTAAATGATTCTGTCTCATCTAAAAATATACCAAATGTAACGTAAAGCAGAAAAATGTATGGTAAGCAACAGTTTGATAAATGTTCTTGTCAACAGAAATGTATTTCTAGTTACTATGGGATCATTATACGTCTCAAAAACTCACAAAGTGCCCAAAATGTTTCAGGTTTGAAGACGCTCCATTATTGTTAAATCTACATGTTAGAAATTGGTTTGCAAACAGAAACATTGGTGAAACTAGGTCCAGAGTAAGTTTTACCTTCAATTTGTAATGAAAGTGGGAACATTGTTCTGCAACAGGGGCTGGTTCTGTTGGGTTCTGCCACCTCTGAACGGGTTGCTGCTTCGGCCCGCAGGTCCTTCACCATTCTGGCGGACAAGGTTGACCGCGGCCTCCGCGTCTTCAACAAAATATTCACGGAGCGCGCCGAGATGCTCTGGCACTCCGTCATCATGCTCCACACGCTGGCGGACGACATCAGCGAGTTTCACCACAAAGCCAAGATTGCTGGCATCACTGGGGGCACCACCACCGCCGTGGGGGGCATAGCGGCCATCGCGGGCTTGGCTCTGGCACCTTTTACCTTGGGGACCAGTCTGGTGATCACGGCCGTGGGGGCGGGAGTGGCTGCAGCCGGAGGAATCACCTCGGCGTCTGCAGCCATCTCGGACAACGTCAATAACAGTAACGAGCGCAAAAAGGTGAGACGAGGACCCCTCTGCTTAACACCTCCTGTCTGCAGCGCTGACCACGAATGTCTGTCTGCCTTCAGATGGAGGTTCTGCTGAAGGAGTACGAGGACCAGCTGGAAGACATCGCCAATATCATTCATTTTGTCAATCAGGGCTTGTACAGACTGCGCGGCCACCCCTTCCTCAGGTCGGGCACGCAGCATTACTCTCAGGAGTGGGAGATCCGCAGGGCTGTGCAGATGATCAGCATGGTGGACTCGCCTGTGATGAAGGCCACAGATGTGGTGGACAAGGCGGTCTCCTCGCTGCAGGGCCTCTTCAAGGGCATGGATGAGTACTTTGTCAAGGACTCCCGGGAGCTGAAGAAAGGCTGCAGGAAGGAGGTGGTGGGTCGCATCAGGGAGGTGGCCGGCGTGCTGAACGACAGCGTGGTGGACCTGAACGCCTTTAGGGAGGAGCTGCAAGAAGCCATTGGACTCGTATGAGCAGCAGCGCCCCCTGCTGGCCAGCACAATTTTGTGTTTTCAGCTGTTTTTTTTTATTACAAAACAAAAAATTTTTAAGACAGATTTTAATTATCTTATGCTGTAAATAATTCCTGCTCAAGATTTAGATTCTGACTGTAAATTAGTCTGTTCATCAGCCGTCGTATTTTTTGCTTCTCTTTAAAAATCTGGAGTAACACAGGAGTTAGTGTACTTTTCTGTTTTTAGGGAAATCACTTAGGGTGGAGTTGTTTATGCATCAATTCATACTTAATTTTTCTATATTTATGTGGATTTAGTTCAAATTTTCACCAGAATGGATTGCACGTGAGGTAAATGTTTCATAACAAAGCCCTCTGAGTTTTCAAGAGTTTTATCATTATGCATGCGTCATTTAAAAGAACTGTTTTTCTGAAGTTGGCTGTTTGAATTTTAAGCACATTTTTGAGTAAAAAGGATTTATAATTTATTTTAATGTGTTTACGAGCTACATTTAATATTTCTATAATTCAGCACAAACAGAGAGGACTGTCTGCACGCGCTTGTTTGAGCACTCTGTCTCCATGACGCCCGTTTGCTTCAGTCATGCTTTCATGTCTTTTAACTGAAGTCCCTGCTCGTAGAAATGCCATCCAATCGTACAGATTACCTGTAAATACTCAAACTGCATGTGCTTAGAGGTGTTTGTTGCTTGAGCGCTTTTTATTTTAAGGATTCCTATCTGATGTTTTTAAGTCATTTTAAACTGAATAAAGGCCTCTGTCAAGACTTGGAAAACTGTGAATAAACACATGTGACCTAATTGTTGTGTTGAATTTTCTGCTCAAACTGAGAAAAGGCAGGTTGGTCTCACAGATACACTACTTACAGTAAGTTAGGATACTGTGAAAAGCTCAGTGGATGTTGTAAACAGTGTTCGTTTCACTTCTCAGATTTCCAGGCAGCCCACCACCAGGTAGTGCTGGCCCCAGTAGAACACAAACACTTCAGCACTTTTGCACAAATAGTGTTTGCATGCATACGTATGTGTGTGTGAGCTGTAGTTGTATTGTGTACATGTTGACATGATTGTATGAGAAGATTTTTGGAGCCAACAGGAATGTTTGTACCATTGAGTGTGTGGGGACAGGCCTTTTGACTGCTGACTGTAATGATTATAAACTTCCAGAAACTTGCTGCTTTGTTTCTATACTCCCCGCCCCCTCACTTCCATCCAACTTCCTTGACCCCCTTTTTTCTTTCTTTCTTTTGTGCTCCTTCTGTTTAAAAAAACTACAAGGGTTGACATTCACTATAGCGCATGCGCCCTGCAGCACAGTAAACCTCAGGAGTTTCAGGAGTTATCCAGCCCCGCCCCCTACAGGTGATTTTAGAGACTAGCTATGATAAAGAGAAGTGCTGAGGAGGGTGGATGCTTTTGGGTGTAGCCGGTGAGCGTTCGCTGACATGTGAGCTCCGTCAGGACCCGCCTCTGACCTGTTTCAGCCCGAAAGGGGAAGCAGAAACAAGCACAAGTCTTTTGTTTCCTCCTGTTTTTGCTCAGGAGGACCGTCGCAGTTTGTGGCACTTTCAAAAACTGCGCAGAAGTTTCCCGAACGGGTCCACAGGTGTTTCCAACCCAAACGGACGCTTTTGCTTTGGTTCCCATACTGTCCAAACTTCTTCACATCAGCAGTTCAGGTCGCCGGAACTTCTCCGGACTTCCTGTGCAGGTATGCCGGACAAAGCAGCGAGCTGTTCGTTTGGTTTCTCCTCACTTCCTCCCTGTCTGTTAGCATGAACATGTTCAGGAAAGTCCCAACCCCCGCGGACCCCTCCGGGATCAGCAAAGAGGTGAGGAGGGGCGGGACAGACTTGTTGCCCAGCTTGCGGACACGCACACGCGTGTTAAACCGAAGTTCTCTGCGCTCCTCAGGAGCCGCGGAATCCCAGCAGATCCGGACGGGACGCGCCGGAGACGGAAACGAGCGTCCCTTCAACGGTGAGCCAAGGGCGCGCGCGTGACTCCTTTGAAAATAGCGACAGAAAGTTTCTGAAGTTCTCGTGCGGCTTTCGTTCCAACAGCAGAAGTCCGGTCTGATGAGAGCTGTGCATAAAATGAACCCGCTGAACCTGAAGGTACTGACACATCCGCCGCTATGCCTCACCTTCATGACGTCATTAGTCTCCTCACCCCCGCAGGTCGCCCCCTTCCCCGTCAGCAAAGCCGCATCCTCCGAGTCAGTGGACGAAGAGTCTACACAGGTGACGTCACAAACTCGAACCTCATGTTCTTTTCGTACCCATAATGTTTAATAACCTGATGAAGAGGACTTTCTCTTTGTCCGTGACATGATTGTTGTAATGGTGGACAGTTGAGCTGTTTTGACCATAACAGTGATGACTGTTGTTGCATATTTGCAGTTACATTACAGCAGAAGATGTTCCAAAGGAGTCATATTTCCTGTCATGCTTCTGCCTGAGGCCTAAACGCATGTCAGGAGTGATTCTGAGCAGATAATCGCTAACAAACATTCCTTTTTCTATGAGAAGGAAACACATGAAAGGACAGGATGGGTGAGATATTCATAAACAGATCTGAGAAGATCACTCCACATTCAGATTTATGCCAAAAAGAACTACAAATAGATGATCTTTGAAGGTGCAGTGGCTATGAAGGGTAGGCTACACCTGGTTAACTGAAACTGAGAAGTGCAGGGATTATGTATTTTGTAAACTAGTTCAGTCTGTTCCATCCAAAGACATTTGATCCAACAGAATAGAAAAGGCGCATTCATTTGGACCCCCCCCCCCCCCCCCCCCCCCCCCCCCCCCGGGGTCTGGAGGTGCCCGCATGCGCGATTTTTTTTTAGCAACAAACAAATCTGGTTGGTCATTGTCCATCAATCAATTATTTGTAGAGCACATGTAAAAGCAGAGGCAACCAAAGTGTTGAACATAAAATCAAATATAAAATTAATAAAATAAACAAGCTGACCCACTAGATCTGCTCGCTGGAGTTAAAAGCCTGGGTGAAAAAGATGAGTTTTAAAGAAAGTGACTTAAAGTCACTGAGAGAACTGGCAGACTTCACAGAAAAGGCGAGAGAATTACAGAGCTCAGGAGCTGCAACTGAAAAGGCTCTGTCTCTGAAGAGGTGGCTGAGAGAATGAGGTCCTGGATGCACGTGGCTGAAAGGAGCTCCCTCAGTAGGGTTCCTGGGTGCGCCTGTAGAGGTAGGGTGAGAAGCTCGGTCACCCGGAGTGAGCTGGGAGTAGAACTGCTGCTCCTCCACATCTATAGGTGGCAGTGGAGGAGGCTCGGGCATCTGGTCCGGACGCCTCCCTACATTAACAGCAAACATTTGCGCGCCAAATTCACGTCCACCGTTTCTCTTAGGACGCTCGTCGACTGCTCGACACTTGCCCAAAAATGGGTTCATGAACTTGACCCTCCCGCTATGTGTGGGAGGAGCTACTGTCAAAAGTGTTTAGCGTCATCGCTACATGGAAGCATTGTCCATATACAGGGCTGCCAACTTTTCATAAAACCTTCGAGTGAGGCTGTGCGGAAAGACTTGAGACAAGTCAAGTGCAGTTTTGGGACAGTGCAATGGTGAAAAAAAGTACCACACGGTAAAAAATAAACGGATTAATCGAAAAGTAATTTAAAAAAAAAATTAAAAAACGGTTTTAAAGAGCGACCAGTAACTATAGGAGAACTGGATTGAGTGAGTGGGACATCACCATCAAGAAAATGGTTTACTTCCAGCTCCAACCAAATGAAGTCAATTCAGTCGCCATTTTTCCACAATAGACGCCACCATGTGGAGCCAGATAAGGTTATCGAGCAGTGATTGGTCCAAGTTGATCTGATTTAACTTTTTAATTTGTTTTTATTCAACCTTTCTATGGCAACTACTGTCACCAGTCAGGAGTGAGCTTGTTGGAAGTGCACACCCCTACCCTACCACTGACAGTGGGCTCAGGAGAATCTGTCAAATGTTCGAGGAGGGGCCCACATGTTTTTTACGAAGGCATCTGATTGGCCAGTTTATAACTTGAATAACTTGCGATTAAAGAGAAAATACCATGAAAAGAAATTGGGATTAGCAAGAACATGTAAAAAAAAAAAAAGGGATTATAGCAAGAATGGTTATTCTGACCAATAAAATGACTGATTATAGCCGTTTATTTCTCTATAGCAGTCTATGGGATTTGGGCTTCCTGGGACCACCAGGTGCTTCCTATATACAGTCAGGACCATAACTATTTGGGCATAGGTACATTCTAATTTTGTTTCTGTACATGACCACAGTGAATTATAAATAAAACAACTCAGATGCCATTGAAGTTCAGACTTTCAGCTTTTATTCCATGGGTTGAACAAAAAGATTGCATAAAAATGTGTAAAACTAAAGCATTTTTTTAAACACAATCCCTTCGTTTAATGGGCTCCTAAGTAATTGGACAAATTAAATAACTGAAAACAAAGTGGTCATTACTAATATTTGGTTGAAAACCCTTTGTTAGCAAGGACAGTCTGAAGTCTTGAACTCGTGGACATCACCAGATGCTGGGTTTTCTCCTTCTGAATGCTCTGCCAGGCCTTTACTGCAGCGGCTTTCAGTTGCTGTTTGTGGGCCTTTCTGTCTGAAGATTAGTCTTCAACAAGTGAAATGCATGCTCAATTGGGTTAAGATCAGCTGTCTGACTTGGCCATTCAAGAATATCTTACTTCTTTGCTTTAATAAACTCCTGAGTTGCTTTGCCTGTATGTTTTGGGTCGTTGTCCATCTGTATGATGAAATGCCGCCCAATCAGTTTGGCTGCATTCACCTGGATCTGTGCATACAGTAAGTCTCTGAACACCTCAGAATTCATTGGGCTGCTTCTGTCCTGTGTCACGTCATCAATAAACACTAGTGTCCCAGTGCCACTAGCAGCCATGCACGCCCAGACCATCACACTGCCTCCACAGTGTTTTACTGATGATGTGGTGTGCTTTGGATCAGGAGCTTCTCCATACGTTTCTCTTGCCATCATTCTGGTAGAGGTTGATTTTGGTTTCATCTGTCCAAAGAATGTTTCTTCCAGAACTGTGCTGGCTTTTTTAGATCCTTTTTAGCAAAGTCCAATCTAGCCTTTCTATTCTTGAGGCTGATGAGTGGCTGCATCTTGCAGTATACCCTCTGTATCTACTTTCATGCAGTCTTCTTTTTATGGCAGACTTGGATGTTGATACGCCTACCTCCTGGAGAGTGTTGTTCACTTGGTTGGCTGTTGTGAACGGGTTCCTCTTCACCATGAAAATGATTCTGCGATCATCCACCACTGTTGTCTCCAGGTTTTTTTGTGTTGCTGAGTTCAGTGCTTTCTTTCTTTCTCAGGATGTACCACACTGTTGATTTTGCCACTCCTAATTCTATAGCAATTTCTCGCATGTTTTTATTTTTATTTTCTCAGCTGAATGATAGCTTCTTTCACCTGCATGGAGAGCGTCTTTGACCGCATGTTGTCTGTTCACAGCAAAATCTTCAAAATGCAAGCACGAGTGCTCTAAACAAGTGGTCCCCAACCCTCGGGCTGCGGACCGGTACCGGTCTTTGGGTCATTTGATACCAGGCCGCACAGAAAGAATAAATAACTTGCATTACTTATGTTTTATTTATTTCTAAATCTGAAAGATGTTTTATTTTGAAAAAATGCCCAATTCTCTGTTACATCAGTATGTCGTTTTTGACGCATTCCAAGGCAATCTTCTTGGTCACGTGATAAGTTGCTACTAAAATAAAACCCAGGAGCTAGCAAAATGAGTGAAAAACAAAACATCTTTGGAAAGTTTCTCTGCCTAGGGGAAAAGGCCCAGCCAGGAGACAAAAGAGGAGCCTTCCACTTCCAAAAAAAAAGAAAGCTACATTAATACTATTAGTACTATTTTTTTTTTGCAACATGAGTGTGGGAAAGGGGGGAGGATGATGACACCTGTGCCATGTCAACTGTTAAGTGTGTCAAAATAAAAGCACAGGGTTTGTCTAGTCATGTATGTGATCCTCCATCATCCTAGTATTGATAATCATCTGCCTATACTTGAAAGGCCAGTCCGCGAAAGTTTGTGTGAAGTCATATGGGTCCGTGGCATGAAAAAGGCTGGGGACCACTGCTCTAATCAACTCCAGGCCTTTTATCTGCTTCACTAATAATGACATAACAAGGTAATTGTCCACACCTACCCATGCTATAGCATGGAAGTCAATTGTCCAATTACTTACGAGCCCATGAAATGAAGGGATTGAGTTTAAAAAATGCTTTAGTTTTTCACATTTGTATGCAATCTTTTTGTTCAACCCATGGAATAAAAGCTGAAAGTCTGCACTTCAATGGCATCTGAGTTGTTTTATTTATAATTCACTGTATCTCTGTCCAAATGTTTATGGTCCTGACTGTATAACACAAGGGGGGCAGGATCACTCAGTCCAGTTCTCCTATACAGTCAATGAGAGCAACACCTAAATTTATCCACATTATTAACCCGACAAACTAAACTACATACTCCTATTGAGACAAAACATAAGACATTTAGCAAAAGTAAGTTTCAAACTCTGTGTCTCTTTTTTCTGGATTGTAACCTTTTTTTAAGCTTTGAGAATTTCACGGGATGACTTTGATTTCAAACACGGCTCAAGATCTGCTGTTTTCATTTTCATTATTAATAATAAAGTTCCATCCAGGAATAAGCTGTTCCTGCTCCTGGTTTTTTTTAGACCCGCTTTATATTTGAGTGGAGCAGCACCAGAACCAGCTTTACAATCCACAAGCAATCTAAAAAGAGCCAATCGAGCCAAGGTTTTGATTGGTACTTTTGAATGAAGTGATCCAAAGGACTGGGCTCCCGCCAAAGAGTCATAAATTCCATCTCTATGAGGATAACGTGGATGAGACACATGGATTTTGCGTCTCATCCAGAAAATCAGAATGCAGTTTGTGTGGCCATTCTGCGCACACCTCCCTTGTGGAAGCATTTGCGTGCGATCAGAGCCAGTGCGCGCACTTGCTAACTAGACTATCCTTACAAAGACTTTATGACACACTGACGACACGCACCACAATCGTACATTTGACGTCCCTTAAAGTGGCCAAACAAGTTGATCTAGTTGTCTACAAGTGGATTCATCAGAATGGAGGAGAGCAGGGACGTTATAGTTTGCAGTAGTAGCTTCTGAGTCACACCTACAAGCTTTCCAACAGTTTTATTTAATTGCTCTTGATTCACAGGAATTTGAATAAAGAACTACTTAGAATAGCAGTTTTAAACCTAATTTTTATTAGATATGTCTATCAGAAATATGTTATAAGAACATGTTAAAAACAACCATTATTTGGATTGGAGTGGGTCTTTAGAAAAATAAAATCACACTTTTTTTTTAACAGAAATGACTTAACTGAACAATTAAAAACTGTAGATTTTGATATAAAAAAACACCCAGATGCATTTCTGCTTGCCAAAGAGACCACACAAAATTACAGGAACTAACAGATGCTGTAGCATTCATCATGAAGAATACAGCTTCGTAGTCAGTTAGAATCTTTAAGAGTCAAAATGGTTGGTGTAGGACCACCCAGAAGTTCTTTGGTGCTATGATAGCCCAACTCTGGAAAAAACTCATGCAAACCATTCAAAGCGTCTAAAAGTTAAATGTGCTGCTCTGTTCATCGTCTTAGTCTCTCCTGCTGGTTTCTCTCTCAGGTGTCTAGAACTCCGTCTTCCGAGTCGCTGCAGCAGAAGAAAGCTTCAAGCTCAGCTCAGGTATGAGCGTGTCAGACGTTGAGCCTATAGTTTCCAGTATGTGTGAATGTTTGCTTTCTCTCACACACATGTTTGAAGAGCAGATTATCTGAATTCTTCCTGTACTTTATTGAAGAACCTGGGGGTGATGAGAGGAGCCCTGCAGAAGGTGAACCCCTTCAAGTCTTCTGCTCAGGTGCTGATCTGGAGTTTTTTTTCTGGAAGCAGCTTCAGTTTCAGGGATGTCAGAGAAACTTCACTCAACAGCTTTTGTCTTGACGGTGCAGAAGGATGCTCCAGGAGAAGATTCTGCAGATCCACATGCAAGTGAAGAAGACCTCAGCACCAAACGGGTGAGCCGGTCTGGTTCTGAGTAAACTCTTCCTCTGCTGTGAGGATCTCTGTGTCTTTGCTCATCGTTCTTGTGTCTCTTTTAGAACCCAGGAGGGATAACCAGTGTGATCCAGAAGGTCAACCCCTTCAGGTCTTCTCAGCCAAAGGTGCCTTTCTGAAAGCAGCCTCTGTTGCTCTCATGCTGCTCTGTACACTGACGGGGGAGGAGGTGAGTCTTCATCCTCATGCTGCTTCTCCTCCTTCAGGATGCTGGGTTTGGTGAGCGCCCACCCGGTGGTGAAGAAGACGAGGCCGTTGTTCCGGTGAAGGAGGCAGCTGTATGTGACTCAGAGAACTGCACACACTTTTCTTTTCAAACTGACAGAACAATAATGCCAGAATGCCAAATGTCAATCATCTTTTTTATTCCTTGGAAAAAAAAGTTTTAACCCTAAATATCAGGGGCGTCCATCTCCATTGGTGTAATGTGCTCCCTCTTCCTAGTTCTCTAGGCGTGCAGCAGAGTTCTGGACTAGCTGCACGCGATTGAGAGTGGTTTTCTTTACACCAGAAAGGAGGACATTACAGTAATCTATTCTTGATGTAATAAAAGCATGGATTAAGACTTCAGCACTGGCTCTGGAGAGAAAGGGTCTCACTCAGCCGATATTCCTTAGATGGTAAAATGCAGATTTAGTTAGTTGATTCACATGTTGGTCAAAGCTAAGATCTGCATCTAAAATCACACCGAGGTTCCTTACTGTCACATGTAGTCATAGAATTGGTTGATGGATAAGATTGGACCCTATCTCTCTCAGCCTCAGAACCGATTACCAAGACTTCAGTCTTGTCTTGGTTGAGCTGCACAAAGTTCTCTCTCATCCACATTTTAATGTCTAAAATACAATTTAAAAGGCTATCCATGGGTCCAGTGTCATCAGGAGACACGGCTACATAAAGTTGAGTGTCATCAGCATAGATAAAAGTTAATGCCGTGTCTCCTGATGACATCACCAAGCGGAAGCATGTAAAGATTAAAAAGTGTGGGACCCAGGATGGAGCCTTGGGGCACCCCACATGTCAGTTTATGCCTTTCAGATGAAAAATCATTTAGATGAATAATAAAATCTCTGTGAGGTCAGATTTAAACCAACTAAAAGCTGTCCCAGTAATTCCAACCATGTCATGAAGTCTGTTTAAAAGGATTGAATGGTTAACTGTGTCAAAGGCGGATCTCAGGTCCAGTAAAACTAGTACAGATACTTTCTTCATGTCCGCATTGGACCTGAGATCATTTAAGACCCTGACAATTGCCATTTCTGTTTAGTGATGAGTTCTAAAACCAGACTGAAACTTCTCTAAAATATTATTTTCATTAATAAAATCATTCAGTTGAGTAAAAACAAGCTTTTCTAAATTTTACTTAAAAAATGACAGGTTGGATACCGGCCGGTTGTTATTTAAATTGGACACATCTAAACCACTCTTCTTCACAATGGGTCTCACCAAAGCAGTCTTTAGGGATGCAGGGAAGACTCCAGTCTGAATAGAGCAGTTCAAAATGTTTAGTTACTCTTCCTCACATGATGTGAAAACTGACTTAAAAAGTGATGTGGGGATGGGATCAAGAGAAGACGTTTTTGTTTTCATTTGGGACATCACTTCTCTGAGTGCTGCAGCGTCAATCAAGACAGAACTGTTGAGCTTTTCTCACTGATAGGAGGAGAAAAAGCAGCACAGTGGGCTACTATGGAGTTCCAATGTTACGGGGGGAGAGTAGGAGGTACCCAGGCGCAGAGAGGAGAGGAGGCAGGAGTTCTAGGTGGAGAAGGACTTTAATAACTAAAGCTAAACAAACCAAAACCACTGCATACGGCAGGCTAGAAACTCGAAACACTCGAAACGGGGAAGGCTGAAGAACATACTATGGACCATGGCAGCAGGAGGAAGGGAATGACAAGACTTAAATACATGCAGACAAATGAGACACAGGTGGAAACACTCAGGAAGGATGGGGAAGTAAAACTCAAAACTACAACAAACCAGGAAACACCAAAAAATAAAACAGGAAACCAAGGAACCAACCAAAAAGAAAACTGAAACCGTTACACCCAAACTGTTCATAACTAAATAAATAAATATGACCATGTGAAAATACACAATCAACCAATAAATCTCTCATAAATATATAAAAAGATCATGAAATTGTGAAAAACCTGCACACAGATTTTAAATTAGCCATTACATTATTAAATATATTTCATTTTGCTTTAAAAATCTGTCCATTATTTTAAAACAACATGATTAAAAATATTCATTTTTAATCATGTTGAATATTATTATAACCTTGGATTTCAAAATCAATATTTCCCCAAGTATCTTTGTTTTTATTTCATGTTGCTGTTTTTCAGAATGACTTATTTATTTCATGAAGAGCTTTTCCAACAAAATGAGTCTTTCTGTCAATCAAACCAGACAGTGATTGGCTACTCCTTTACTCAGACATGAGCAGCAGCATCCTAACTACATTGATTGAAGATGCGTCAGTGAATGTGAAAGGGCAATGCACACCCCTCAACACTAGGGGGAGTATGCACCTCAACACATTTACAGTGTTATCAGATCTGGCGGTTTGGTTCTAAATTTGCGGGTAAAAATTGCCTTTGGGCGGTTTTAGGGTCGGCTCTGCGTTTATTTTTTTCTCATGAACATATTGTAGTGGTCTAAATTAGGCTGTTGGAGTTCCACTAAGCTTCTATGAACTGGAGCTCCGTGAACGCACCATACCACGTGTGGGAGGAGCTACCAGCTAATGTTTTTAGCCTGATCGCTGCATGGAGAGCAGTGTCTGTGTTTATCTCATTTACAATGCATGGAAAACATGGAGAATGTTCAGAGATCAGGTTTTAATTTCGAAAAGTTCTCCATGGTAATCCTGTTTCCATGTTTGAGTTCATGACATCATCCCAGCTTCCCCTCCCTTCATGACGGCCGCTTCAGCGGTTTTTCCATCACTTCCTGACTGAGTTTGAAAGCTTGCTGTCCCGCTTTAACATGAGAGGGAAAACTAAAACCAGAGAATCTGATTGGTAGTAATCGTCTTGATGAAAATAAAAAAACATTATAAGGTATAGGAGTCCCGAGCTGGCTGGCTCTGCTTTCGGGTCTATGCCACACCACCAGCTCGCCTCCCGGGAGCCGCCACAGTGATGGGGCGAACAAATGTGACGACAGACTGGATCTGTGAGCACAGACAGCGGAGCTGTGTCTGCTACAGAGCAGAGAAGAGCTCTGAGAGAATAGCGTGGGGATTTTCGGATGAAACCCGTGCATTTTCCAGACCCCCCCATTGTCCGCGGCCATAGGATCGGGCGTTTTTTTGTTGGGTCTGACGGTTTTCAAATGACTTTTGGGCTGGAAAACTGGGACACTGTCTAGCAATCCTGCACAGAGTATGAGAGTCTGGAGTGTTTCAATGTGAACTTCAAGACGTGGACGACTGACGCTTAAAGAAAACTCCTCTGTGGTTTGGTCCACATGAACCCTCAAACTAGTAAAAATGGAGTCGTCCATGTTTGCATCTTCTGCAGCAGACAGATTATTTGTCTCTATTTGATCCTCTTATGTCAGCAAAGCCGTGCAGATGTCGCAGAAATATGTGTCTGACTGGCACACCACAGAGCGGGTATCGCGGAATACGAGTCGATTTCCAGGGATCAGCCAATGAGTGTTTAGATCCCAACCACTTTCACTGATTGACAGACAGACTCATTCTGCTGAAAAAGCTCTTCATGAAATAAAGAAGTCATTCTGAAAAACAGCAACATGAAATAAAAACAAAGATACTTTGGAAAATATTGATTTGGAAATCTGAAGTTCTGAAAAAAGACAGACTTATAATAATATTCAACATGATTAAAATTAATATTTTAAAATGCTGTTTTAATAATAATGAACAGGTTTTTAAAGCAAAATGAAATATATTGGATAATATAATGGCTAATTTGAAATATGTGTGCAGGTTTTTCACAATTTCATGATCTTTTTATATATTCATGAGAGATTAATTGGTTAATTGTGTGTTTGCATGAGGTCATATTTATTTATTTAATTATTAACAGTTTGGGACTCCATAGGCTAGTCCAGGGGTCGGGAACCTTTTTGGCCAAGAGAGCCATAAACGCCACATATTTTTAAATATAATTTCGAAAGAGCCATACAATAATGTAGTGTCCCTTTCCCACACTGAGGCACTGAGACTTAACCTCTTCTTAGGTTAATTTTTCTGGTTACTGTAGACCAGGGGTCGGGAACCTATGGCTCGCGAGCCACATATGGCTCTTTTGATGGTCACGTATGGCTCGCAGACAAATCTTTATTTATACCATTTTTTTTTTTTCATCAAACCAGTCCTTCTCGTGCGCGATGCGATGCCAGAGGCGCGCAGTAGTAGCGGTGCTTGGAGAGAAAAATCTTCGCCAGCACTCAGTTTACTATTATCTATTATTTCACAGAGTTTATTCCAGCAGGAAACCTATTAATTGCCGTGCCTAAACCTGCGCGCTCCCGTCTCTGAGAAAGAGCGCGCAGATGCGGGGACGGGATGTGAGGAAGAAAGCAGAGGGTGGGGGTGCCCCCCACCCTCTGCTTTCTTCCTCACAGGCAGCAGGTGAATCGCACAGGGATTGTAATAACGTGAAACCCGCTGCCCGTCACTCACTGCAGTGTGTGAGTGTGTGTCTGTCTCCAGGTCTGCATGTGAGTCTTTGTCACATCTACAGAACATTCAGACCTACGATCACGTTTAAAGTCTCTACGCCTGCATGAAGCAGAAACTCACCACGTATCAACCAGACTAGACCATCAGCAGAACCACCACGAGAAATACTCATCATTTATTAGCAACAGCATAACCATGTTATTAAAAAGAATCCACAGACTTATTGTACTTTAAAAATGTTGAAATTACATCAAATGCTCACATTCACTTCTATTTTTAGTTTTAAACATATTGTCGCGGACTGAGTTGGGTCCGCTGTTGCGCCGCGTTAAAAGTTCTGGAGTTCATTAAACACATCATGCAGAGATCTGATTGGCTCTCAGTTCTGTCGCTCAGCCTGTTGTTAGGTAGTTTGGACCAATGGGGTTCAGCTATGGGCCGAATAAGAGAAATAGGAGGACTGGAGCGGGAGAAGGGAATATAAAGTTGGGAGAAGCGCTCTCGTGTCAGCGGGAGAGATTGAGGAGTTACTGTATTAATTTTACGGCGTTTGCTGCGGTCTGCAGTAACCAGAATAAAGAACCTTAAAAGAGGTTAAGTCTCCGTGCCTCAGTGTGGGAAAGGGACGCTACATTATTGTATGGCTCTTTCGAAATTACATTTAAAAATATGTGGCGTTTATGGCTCTCTCGGCCAAAAAGGTTCCCGACCCCTGCTGTAGACTGTAACCAACGCCGTACAACTAATTCAGCAACTGCTCAATCTCTCCCGCTGAGAGCACTTCTCCCAACTTCTTATTCCCCCCCTCCCGCAACAGCCCTCCCATTTCCCTTATTCGGTCCATAGCTGAACCCCATTGGTCCAAACTACCTAACAACAGGTTGAGCGACAGAACTGAGAGCCAATCAGATCTCTGCTTGATGCGTTTAATGAACTCCAGAATTTAGAACGTGATCCAACAATAACCCAGTCCAACTCAGTCCGCAAAAATAAAACTAAAAATACAAGTGAATGTGAGCATTTGATGTAATTTCAACACTTTTAAAGTACAATAAGTCTGTGGATTCTTTTTAATAACATCGTTATGCTGTTGTTAATAAATGATGAGTATTTCTTACCATTATTACGACTTCCTCACACATCCGTCCCTCCAGCTGCCGCTCTTTCTCAGAGACGGGAGCACGCAGCTGCAGGGACGGCAATTCACAGGTTTCAGGCTGTTGCAAACTCTGTGAAATAATATATAATAGTAAATTGATAGTGGTGCAGATTTTTTTTTCTCCAAGCTCTGCTACTACTGCGCCCCCCCCCCAGCATCGCATCGCGCACGAGAAGGACTGGTCTAATGAAAACAAATTGTATAATTAAAGATTTGTCTGCGAGCCACATCTGACCCTCTAAAGAGCCATATATGGCTCGCGAGCCATAGGTTCCCGATCCCTGGGCTAAGGGGACAGCAGTTCTACCCCGGTCCCCCACACACAGAAGATGGCGCGCAGAAGATGGCGCCAAAGCAGCAGTTTTCAATTTCTTACTTTACTATTTTGTCTGTTCGTTTTTCCTGGAATACAATTTAAAATAAAGCAAAAATTCCTTTTTTTGTTTCTCTTTTTAATGTTTATTTTTTTCAAAAACCCATGTCATGCCAATGTTGTATCTTTTTGTGAATATTTATTTTTTATTACTAATGAGTCTCAAACATTTACATGAATTAATCTTATTTTTCCAAATGTCCTTCAGAAGTTTCTCCCCCATGGAAAAGTATAACTGAACTAAAAGTTAGGTTTAGTCCACACTACCATAGAACCTCCTCTGTACTTCTCAGCGGAGCTCAGTCAGAATTAAGAACTACAAGTATTTCTTTTAGAGACTTTTAATAAAATCAGGTGGCTGCAGCAAATATGAGCAGCAGTAAAAGGAAGGTTTTTTTTTTTTATAATTCACAGTATTCTTTGCTGTTTGGATCAGTACTTGAAGTTTTTGTTTTTACCACCAGATGATGCCAAAGCAGCACTTTTCAACTTCCTGCTGTGGTTCTTCACCTGCTGTTAATACATACATTCATTCGTTTGTTTTGTGGTTGTTGTTTTTTTTTTTTTTTTTGCAGAACCCTGGAAGTCTGAAAGGAATGATCCAGAAGGTTAACCCCTTCAGGTCCCGCACACAGGTATCCTCCAAACCCTTCTGTCCTCTGTCAGCTGCAGGCGTGTGACTGTTTGAGGACTACAAGGCTCTTCTTTTGTGGTGCAGGTGGCAGAAACTGAGACAGACTCTGCAGCCCCCCCGGACCAGCCTCAGGTGAGGACGAGTGCCCGTCTGCGCATTACATCACAGTCTCTGGACTTTGGTTCTGATTTCTGTCTCACCAGAAGGATCCAGATGTTCAGACTGGAAAGCTGGAGAGCTCTGAAAGTGTTGATGACAACTCCATAGAAAGATATGTAAGACTTTAGGGTTTTAGTAGAAGAAGTCGTTTTTTAAATTCAGAGTTGCTGGTTCAAAGCAGCATCTGCCCTCATCTCAGGTGAGTCGACCTCACATCCTCCATCAGCTGAGCAGAGAGCTTCCACAAAGTCTCTGTCTTCTGATCTTTAATCACAGGTGATCATGTTAACCCCGGGGTGGGTAAACTACAGTCTGGGGGGCATTTGCAGTTTACTAAACTATTTATTATCAGCAGGTAGAAATAAACTGGAATAAATGATGTCAATAACTTTTAATAATGTTTTATTTTCCCTATGATTCTGGTGCGTCCCTATAGATGGTAGACTACAAATACATTGACATTCGTTTAGGTGCAGAAAGTTACTCTGCATTCAAGTGGTGTTTAAAGATTGTTGTGTTTTCCAAGGCAGTCATTTTTCCGATCATTCTAACACCACACGAACGCAGCATTTCTCTTATGTTTACATTTTTCCTAGAAGGACATGAACCCCTTGATGCAATTTGCACTAAAATGAAAATAAAAGCCACAGTTGTGAAATAAAAACTCCAAAATGTTTAAAACTTTCAATCAAAATGTTTCCAGTCATATTCCATGCTATTTCTTTCTCTCGTGACACTCCACTCATCTGCTCCTGGTCCAGCCCTTCTGTCAAATTTTAGAACTTTTTGTGGCCCACAAGTCAAAACGTTTGCCCACCCCTGGTTTAACCCCAACACTGATGAGAAGCAACATCCATTCATAGAAATCACAGATACAGAACACATAAAATAACACATTAAAAAAGAAAAGGGTTTTTTGTGTGTTTTTACCTTAAAACAAGATATGCGGTTTTAATTAAGTTTTATTTAAAAGTCTTTATGCCTGCAGCAAAAAGCACAAAACTACAAAACAGAATAAATAAAAGTCATTTTGTGGCATTTTTATTTTTATTTTTAAAGGAACGTGAATTTTTTCTAAATGAAATGAAGATTTACTCTCATCTGCTGTTGGTTTACTTTAATTCTTTTATCCAAATAAAGGCAATTTATTCTTCCTGAATGTTTGATGACTTTCTGTTAGATGAGCTTCTAAATCAGATCAAAAACCAAAGGAAAACTGTTTGAAATGAGAAAAATCTTTTGAGCAAACACAGGAACCTGAGCAGGAACCTGCTGGTGTTATGATGTCACTTGGCAGCTCATTAAAGGGCTGCCATCAAACTTAAGGAATGCAGTTCGATCGAGACGATGGCGAGCATGTGATCACGCAAAGATTCATGTTTGGTGGAAACAGTTTGTTTGGGGGTGGGGGGGCAGTGTGGAGACAGATCCTGGTTTCCATGCTTGTCACTGACTTTGTTGTGGTCTCCTCAGTCTGTCTGGTACATCGATGCTGACCTCGGCGCCCCCATACAGACCAAGGCCCCCAAGAAGAAGGTCCGTCTGTCGGAGCTGAGTCCCAATCAGCACAAAGCCTGCATGGTTTTAGTCATCTCTGTTTTATTTTCTACAGTTCATTATGAAGATTCTCCCCACATCCTTGTTTGGGTTGGGAGCAAAGGTACGACCTCCAGGGTTTGAATTTCACCATCATTATTTTGAGATTTTCTCCTTTTTTTGAGTCTTTTTCTCCTGTTTCCTGCAGAATTCTGCAAATGCGTCCCAAGACTCCCAGACTCTGCAGCAGGTGGGTCATCCTGCAGCTAAACGTGCACAACAAGGAAGAGCATAAAAGACTCTGCAGTTACGCAACTACATGCTGACCAAAACAGGCCATTTTCTAACCAATCCAAAAACGTTCTGCTCAGAAACCGGAATTCCTTACATAAATGAAGTTTCTAGAACATTTTTGCATCTCTGCTGTATTTCTAAAACTTGTCACCTTTTGCTTTCTTAGTGAAGGGATTACACTGAAAATGCTTCTATGTAATCTGTTGACCCTTTAAACAGCCTGTTATTAGACACATAAAACACTCTGACTATTGGATTAATCTGGACTAAACTGGATTATGACGGTCATCTTTAAAAAGGTCTTTAAAAATGTCGCATTTTGAGAGAAAAGTGTGGCTCTTCTAAAACAACTCGTATAAGTGTGCGTTCACACCAAACGTCATTTACTCGTCAAATCCGCTGCTGGACGCTTCTCCAAAGATATGTTCATAAATGTGACGCGTGTGGGAGGAGCTACAGTTACCTTTTTAGCCTCATGACTGCATGGAAACATTGACTGTGTATCTCATTCTCGATGCATCGAAGACACGTATGACGTTGAGAAATTGAATACTTGAATTCAGC
Source organism: Oryzias curvinotus (assembly GCA_023969325.1). Taxonomy (NCBI): domain Eukaryota; kingdom Metazoa; phylum Chordata; class Actinopteri; order Beloniformes; family Adrianichthyidae; genus Oryzias; species Oryzias curvinotus. Next base: position 186,477 of record JALJSC010000136.1, read on the forward strand.
CTCCTGCGGTTTTTAAATACACCTCTAGCTGTTGTTGTGGGGGAAAAAATAACCAAAAATTCTGCCTATTTATGTTTTAAAAATTCACATAAGTTGCTTTTGAGTTTAAGGCGCACCCCTGGCCAAAAGGTGCCAAAAAATTGCGACAAGTACTAAAAAAAATACTGTAGCTCTTTATGTAGTGAATTGATGGATTAACCTGATCAAATAAAGATTTTAGTTGTTTGGTATTCTTCATAGTAACCAGACGGCCTCTCCCCTGCCCTGACCTTTGTTAACCCTGCATGCTCTGAGGTTAACTTTGGCTCTTCCTCTGCGTTTCTTGGCAGGACGTCCCGTCGTGTCACGCTCTGTTAACTCAGCAGAGAAACAGGATTGTTGAGGGCCTCTAATCTGCTGCCTCACATAACCAAAATCTCCTTTTTAATCTGCAACAAGATAAAAACAGAGGAATTTGTGAGCCTTGTGTCTGTGTTTTTTTATGAACAATAATGTGAGAACAAGCTGAAGATAAACTTTTACAAAACCAACTCTCTCTTCCAAGTGTGTGATTAAGGCGTGTTTGATCAACTTTATTCCAGCTGAGCCGGTTTCTCACCTCGGTTTACCAACATCATCCAGCTTTATTTAAGAGTTGTTTTTCGGATCACAGAACACAAAAGCTCCAATTAACTATTTCAACACCAAGTAAAAGAGAGAGTTTTCTATTTCAGTGTTCTCGTGTAACGTTTGCATTTCCATGTTCTCGTTCCCTCATCCAAAGAGATCTCAGCTCAAACGACAGCCTGCACTCAAACCTCTGTGTTGGATCACGAGCTCTGCCAAATTCTTGGTTTGCTCACCCAAGAAAAGGCGCATCCCGTCTGTTAAGGGCAGTTTCTGTTCCATAAGCATTGCCTGTATAGATGTTGATCCCGCTGTGGGGGGAGGGGGCAGCTGGGGGGTGTTACTGTGTGATCATTGGCTCTGTGTTCAATCAGGAAGCCGTTGAAGTTCAGACGCTGCAGCTAGCAGAGGTGCCGGTGCCCGGGGAACAAACACAGCTGGACCCCCTTGAGGTGCATTTCTCTGTTTACCCAGTTCTGCATGACTCGTGTGCGCCACAGCTGCATGCTAACCCCAGTGAGCGTGCTCATTCACAGGATGAAGAGGGCCTGTGGGCGTGGTGGAGAAACGTGGAGGGTATGTCAGTCTCTTACAGGCCCACTCACATCTGTCAGTCTGTAAAAGTCTATATCTGGATCTGGAGGGGTTCTCCTAGTCTGGGTTCTCCTTGTTCATCGTCACATTGTCCATGATACCCCTGGCCTGAGCGTAGACCCCCCCTTCCCCATGCTGTAGAAGGCAGAATGCCTTACTCTAGATGTATAACTAAATGGAACCAAATGTTGCAGTTCTTCAAATAACCACTGACAGGTGGGGGCCATTTGCAATTGACTCCAATTAATAAGCAAAAACAAAAGTCCAAATCACAATTAAATGGCGGCGTTCTTATAGCAAAGAAATGGCGACTGAATTGACTTCAATTGGCTGGAGCAAAGTAAAAAGTTTTCTATGGATGACATCACACTCGTTTGGTCCACTTCTATCAAACGGTTAATGGGGTGATGTCATTGGTCTCCTGTCAATGTCAAACCTCCTATAGCCAAGCCCAGAACACTGACTGGACTCTGGTACAGACTGTGAGGTGTGGGTGTGGCCTTATGACCCACCAATGTCCAGCTGTGACTTGTCATCTCTAACTGTGTGTTTATATGTTAGGTTGGGATGAGTGGAATGAAGCAAACCCAAATGAAGATGAAGAGTATGTATGTCATTTCGTCTCCATGGAGACGTTCTGGTTTCGTGCCAACATGTGCTTTCTCCTTAGGGTGGTGGAGGAAGCTGCAGACAGAGTCTTCATGGCAGCTCGGCTCTTCGTGCGCCTCTTCAACAAGCACGGCGCCTCGCTCCAGCAGCGAATCCTGGAGCTCCTGTCTGTGGCCGACTCTGCTGACAACTTCCATAAGCGAACGGTAACAGCCAGTGTCGGCGGCGGGGTGGCCAGCGTGGCGGGCTCGGTCACCACCATCACGGGCCTCATTTTGGCTCCCTTCACTGCCGGGACGTCGCTCATTGTTACGGCAGTTGGCATCGGTATCGCCACTGCAGGCGGAGTCACGTCTGCTTCTGCCAACATCACAGATACGGTCCATTCTAAGACGGACCGCAAGAGGGTGGAGCAGATGATCAAAGACTACGAAAAGGAGATGAAGGACATCAAAGAGTGCCTGAAGTTTCTGGAGGTGTGGTTGAAGTTGCAAACTAAAAGTGAACATAAATATTTTCTTAACTCTATGAACCAAGTTTCTCTGTTTGTGTCAACCATTTCTCCTTAACAGGAAGGGATGGAGACTCTGGAGGAGTGGAACTTTGAGAAATACGCAGAGGGCATCTCAAAGAAGCACCTGAATCAGAACGTCAAACACGTGATGAAGGAGGGCGGCAGAGCTGGCAAGGCTCTGGCCATCAACGCCGAGTCTCTGATCAGCACCGTGCAGGTCCTGAGCGTGGCCGGTGGAGCCGCCAAAGCCGCTCAGGCCATCAGCGTCACCACTGGAGTCATGTCGGGCCTCTTCCTGGCGCTGGACGTCTTCTTCCTGGCGAAGGATTCCATGGAGCTGAAAAAGGGAGCCAAGACGGAGTTCGCCACCAAGATTCGAGAGGTTTGTAAGGATCTACAGGATGGACTGCTGGAGCTGAACCGCGTCAAGGAGCAGCTGCAGAAAACTATGGATGGGATTGAGGTGGAGGTGGAGGTGGAGGATGAGGAGATGCTGAAGTCTGACCTGAAGAAGCTCATTGAACTTAAAGAATAAAGGACAGCTGCTACCAAATGTCAGTAAAGAGATCCAGTCTGAAGATGAATCATAGTTGCTGGACAGACAAATGACTATTTTATGTAGTTTTTAAAGATACATTCAAAGTAATAATATTTATACTTTGTTTTATTTGACCTTTTGCACAATAAAAAGTTTCCTGCATCTGTGTTTCACTTCCTGTCCTGCCTGCTGAGCTTTTCAATCCTGCAGCCTGATACCCAGCAGAGAGGCAGAGCGGCTGAACGGAGGCTGAGCGAGACGTGATCAACGTGTGCGCACAGAAAAATGCAGAAAGACAACGACTGGAATTTACCTGCTGCAGTTTGTCAACATCTGATCAGAGATGCATGCTTGTTTCATTAACCAAAATCTGATAAGAGTGACGAGAAATGAAACTTTTATTTTAATCTGGGAGTAAAAGGAAGTGTTCAAATGACATTTTTGGGACATGCGTGTAATTCAAACTGACACCATAACATGCAAAACTAGTAAAACATCAGAAAAAAATAATGTGACCCAAGGCTAAAACACTCACTTTTCTTGTAGTGGCTGTTTGTAGCAAAGAAGTTGCCGTAAACCATAAATTTTCCACTTCTGCTGTTTGGAAGTCAGACCTGCCTGATTATCTGGGAAAAATTTAGAAACTCTTCTATGTTTCCGTTTTAGCCAGCATGACGGACTGACGTGTCCAAGGTCCTGTGAAGTGGTAACCGGTGAGAGCCGGAGAATCAGCTCAAGAGACAAATATTTGACACCTTATGGAGAGTTTTTGAAGGAATCGCATGAAAATCATAGACACTCAATGTTCTAGCAGACTAAAGACGAAGCTGTGAGGAAGACAGAAGAACTCCTTAATAAAAACTGCCCTAAAGTGACTTTTCCCCCTGGTGGATTATTCCTGAAGGCCAACAGCCCCCCACCCAGCTTGGTAGAGCCACTGTTCCTGTTTTAAGGTCTGATGGTAAACTGGGAGGCTGTGTGTGTGTGACAGAAGTGTCTGAACACACTGCATTTATGCCAATTCATCCCTAAAAAAATCAATAATTGATCTGATTGAAACACCTGTTCACAACTGCATAATGTTTTGCCCTGTAGAATAAAAATGAAAGAATTCTGACGAATAAAAATTAAGAGGAAAAAAAACCCTCACAAGGAAACAAACTTCAAACAATAAAAAGAAATGTCCTTACTGATATGGCAAATATGCCACTTAAAAAGAACATGTCATGAAAGAAGATCCAAACTCCAAGAATTGTGTGCCTTTAGGAAGAAAACAGCATTTCAACAACCTGCCCTCCTATTCCAAACTGTGAAAGAGAGAAAATAACTTCACTACTTAAGCTTCATAGGTAACATGAAATCTTTGTCTTTTAGTAGGTGAATCACATGAATTCCATCAACTTTGTACAATTTAAACTTTTTGAACAGTTTCATCCAAAACCTGTGAAACAGTTCCTGTCCTCTTTCGGAAATCTAAAAATTACTTGAATTCCTTTTTTCAGCTGTTTTTTTTTTTTTCTGGCCTCCATGACAGCACCACTGAAGCTCCAGCTACCAAAGAGAAGTCCTGAGCAAACGCCCCCCAACACTTTGAGCCCACAACAGTTTAACCAACGGGATCCTTGGAGTTGTGGCTCATCAGACTTAACTCACTGTATTCTGTCAATATTTTTTGTTTGTTTCTCCAAAATTCAGTTGACTTTCATGTGACAAAGTTTCTGAATTCTGAACAGCTTTTAACAGGAGGTTACATTTTTCCACATTCTGCTGTGGGTGACGCACGGGGAGCAGCCATCCTGAGAATCCAGCTGGCGTTGTTTTAAGAAGGACGACCCAAATGCCTCTCAAGCCCTTTGAGCAGAAAAACCTGTTTGATGCATTTAGATGGAAACAGTTCAACAATCACAGTGATTGTTTTCTTTGTCTGTAGTCACGAACTTTACATTTAAGGAAGGTAGGAAAAGGAGGGATGGTAGAGACAGGGGGTAGGGGCACAGAAGAAAGTGGAAAAGGGGAGTTAGGAAATCGGGTGATTACAGAAATTTGTGTTTGTGTGTGTGGGGGGGGGCAAATCAATTACTTGTGCTATCCTATAACACCATCCTTACATTGACGTGTTCTCCCTACCATGACAAAGGTGGATAAAGGTGGAGAGGAATCCATGGACACCAGTGAAGATCACAAATCATTGAAGAAAAAAGGTTCAGCGCACTGTCTAGTGGGTCTAGATGACCCAACTCCCAATGTTAAAGTGCCTAAGATAACACAAGGGCTACGCATCAAGATGTTAGAGGGCTATCATTATCGATAGCCCTAGCCGTGCCATGCCATCTCCGGATAGCCCCCCCATGCTCACACAAGCAGCCCACCACCACCTGGCTCAGATGTGATCCCGGGTTCATTGTCTTGTCAGAGAACTCAGGGATACCTCTCGCTGCTTGGAGAGAGGGTTGCTTGGCCCTGGAAGCCACCACCCCAGGGATACGGCTCCTGTTGCCCCTCCCTGTCCTCAGGGCCGTTGAAGTAGTGATCGCAGCCCCAGGTGCAGGTGGGCAGCCCATCTGGCACAGACAGGCCCCCTTGGGACGGGCCCCCACGCCAGCCCCCACATGCAAAAAAGAGCACCCCCCAAACCAAGCCAGACTTCCACCCAATCGTGCCATCCACAACCCCCCACGCCCAACCAAGGAAGACTACACAGCAACCCTCGGTAGTTCGGCAACCAGGTGTTAAACCAGACCCCAGATCAACGGAGCCATCACTGGCCCCACTGGAAACAAGAAGGGCCCAACCCCATCCCATAACCCCAGCAGATGGACAAGGAGCAGCAGCGCCCAGGCACCCCGCCCACTCAGTCATGGAGTTAACTATGGGAGACCAGAGAGACTCCATTTTTTCCAAGTTACTTGAACTCTTGGCTGACATTTTTTTCCAAGCTGATATGATCAAACAGCAGATTCCTTTATTGACTTACATTTGTGTTATTCTTGTTTTTCCAATTTAGTAATTTATTTGCTATACAAAGAGTTATGAAAGCTATAGATCGATGGCACTCATGTCACCAAGCACACAAAGTGAAGGTGAGGCTGTGATTGAAACATTAAGCCAGATTGATAGATCAGCAGATACCTGTCGCCGTAGAGCCTGGACATGTGTGCAGAACCACAGTCCACAGTTAATCATGTCTTTTTCGTGATACATTTTCAAACGGGTGTCCCTTCCGTGAAATTAAAAGGGAAGCAGCCCATTCGTCTCTACCAGATCTGAGTCCCTGATTGGTCAAAGTTTAACCTTAACTTTCAAACGCCTTTTAAAGCGCCTGTAGGTAAAGTCCAAAAACAGACTGAAAAGCTTATAAATGTGCATTTACGCAGGTTTACATGGACTTTTCATGAGAAGTGGTCTCTGGAACACTCGTTGCTGAGGACGGTGTGAATGTAGCATAAAACAGATCACAAAAAATAAAGAATTTCTGCTAAATGGGGGCAGCTGTTCTGCAGTGGCTGGACTGTTAACCTCTGAATCAAAGGTTGCAGGTTCAGTTCCTGCGTTACCCCTAGCAAAAATCAGTACACCTGAAGTTTGTTATTAAGGATACTTAAGTATAGCAAGTCTTCTGTAGATCATGTATAATATACATACAAAATACTGCTAGTATATAAAATGTAATCTTCAAGTATACTGCCTGACTTTTAGTATAGACTAGTGTACTACTAGTAGTACTACTAAAGAGAGTACTTTTTGCAAAGCGTACCTGCTCACATATCAAAGTGTACAAGACACTGAAGTCCACATTGGTTCTAGTGGTCCAGTCTGCCCACATCTGGCTGCCAGCAGTGTGTGATTGTGTGTGTGTGGTTGAATGGGACAGTGAATGCAAAGCACTTTGGCTTTTAGCAAAAAGTAGTCTATTTAAGTGTAGTACAGGTATGCTTAGGGTATACCAAAGGTGAAGCAGTTTACTTGAAGTTAATTTTTAATATACTATGTATACAAAGTAAACTTAAAATGTTCGAATTTAGTCTGAAAAAGTATTTAGTTACTTCCTATACTACAAGCATAGTAGACTTGATAGACTTTAACTCAAGCATGCTGTGTAAAATAAACTTCAAGTGTACTATTTTGTGCTAAGGAAGGCTTTAATGAAGGTAGAAAACCTCAACGTAAATACAGCCAAACCAGAGTGACCCTTGTTTCCTTCTGCCTAAAAACTTCAGAGTGATTTTCAAAGTTCAAACCAGATGAGGTAATATTCTTTCAAAAATATGTTTTGAAAAATCACCATCAGCAACAGTTATGACCAAGGAAGACACACAAAGGCACGTCTGTTTAACAATATTTCTTTTTTTGTCTTTAGAGCATAGTGCAGCTCCTCCATATGATGACTCATCATGTATTACAGCACACATGTCACAGGTATTGAGAAAGATAACTGAGGGAACGTTTTCTCCTTCGGAAGTAGGATGATGTCGGTTCAGGTCATTACTGGACTCTGGCATGCTCCTCGTGTCTCTACGGGAACCGGAGATTTTACTGTCAAAAGCCTCAAAGATTTTTTAAGAATGAGGAACTGTGTTTGGTTCGGTCTAGATGGGATTCCATCAACCTGCTGTCAGTGGTTTTGGAGGCTCTCTGAAAGCTCACTGCTGCTTTCTTCAGACCTTTCTGGCATCACTTTGACTTTTGTGGTTAAATGTACATTTAACTTCTGCAACTTACAGAGTGTAACAGTTGCACGACTTGGGTTCGCCTGGAACGTAAAAGGGAATTTCTTTTGTGGGTGTGGGTGTGACTGCTTGGGTGTGTGTGTTTTAATGCAAGGCAGAAAGAATCTGGACTGACATGTTCATTGTTTTGTTAAAGTTGTGGTTTACAGAAACTCCTGAATGCTTCCTCAACAAGAACAGCTTGTGTTCTGTAACTTAAAGGAAATTCCTCAGAAACAAAGAACAAAACAAGAAATAAAAAAAAGAAAAACACTCAGTCTGACTTCATTTAGAAAGAATGCTTTTAAACTGGTTACTGAACTTGAGTTGTGTTTTAATAAACATTAGTCATCACGGCGTCACGGGGTCAGTCATTTACTATGGAGGGATATTTCTGCCACCACGTTGCACACAAAACTTTCTAAGTTGCAGGAGAGAATATTAAATATTTGCTTTTCAATAATTTATTATTCTGCTTTGATATATATTTTTGGCTTTAATTTTTTTTTTTTTTTGCTTTCAAAAATTGTTTTTTTGCTTTCACAATTTTTTTTTTTTGCTTTCAAAAACTTTTTCTTTGCTTTCAAAAACGTTTTTTGCGTTTGCAAAACACATTTTCTCGCGTGCGTTCTGTCAAATCTCACTTTTTTCCTATCTTTGCTGAGTTGAGTTTCAATTTGACGTGACCAAGCTGCCATCAAACAGCTGCTGATTGATCCAGATTCTAACCAATCAACTGTCTCTGTCTCATATTAACGGTACTCTGAGGCAGACATGGACTTTGGACTTTGTGTCGGTTCAGTTCGTACAGGGTTCTGCTGTTTTCAACCATTCTGGCCCGTTTTTCTAAGAGTAAAACCCTGAAGGAGCAGCAAAGCAGCTAAAATCAAACCGAGTTTTGTATTTATTTCTGTCAGTTTAGTGATGAACGTGTTTAAAACGTCTGCAGCAGAAAAAAACATGTCCAAACGCCAACTCCGCCCGGGTGGATGAAGTTAAACTTTTTAAGATTTATATCTGAACTATGGTTTTATTGCACAGTGGCGCAGTGGTTAGCGGTTAAAGTCCCGGCTGGGGGACATGAAAAACACAACATCAGTGGGGAACATTGATGTTGTGGGTGTGTGATTGTGGACATTCTACCCTGTGACAGACTGGCGACCTGTCCCGTGTGTCCCCTGGCTTCGCCCATAAGTGGTCGGGATAGGCTCCAGCAGCCCAGTGACCCCGATAGGGAAAAACGTAATAGAAAATGAATGAATGAATTGTTGAAAATTAGAAATTCGCAAAATAGCATTCGAAATTAGAAAATAGCATTTTTGATGACTAATATTTTTTAACTTTGGACAAACGTTCACAAGTTCTAAAACATGAAACACTTTCAAAATGATAATAAAAGTTAAAAATGCTTCTGTTAAATACATTGATTTTACTGTGGTGAGCCATCATTCTTCTGCTTATTATTGCTGTTCATCTGATCCCAAACACGTGCAGCATAAAATATGTGCTGTAAATCTTTTATTGTTTTGTTTTAACAGACAGACCTTTAGGAAAATCACACTTTTCACTAATAATTTGCTCTCCAGGATTCACAGATCACACACAGGCCTGTTGATTTAATGTCAGCAGATAAACTTGACAGTTTCAGGAGATCCTCAGCCATAAATTCACAATATCTGACTTAATACAAATGAACCAATGCTTAAAAAAAGAAAGAATGAATTATTGTTAAAATTATAAAAAAAGGAAAACGTCTTCATCCAAAAAGACAAGAATGAGGGTAAAAAGAGCTGATTCAGCCTCTGAGCCTCGGGAGCAGACACCATGTTAGATTCATATGGCGATTTGATTGGTTAGAATCTGGACCAATCAGCAGCTGTTTGATGGCAGCTTGGTCACGTCAAACCGAAACTTAACTCAGCAAAGATAGGAAAAAAGTGAGATGACACACAACGCATGCGAATTTGTTTTTGGCGATGCCAGTGGCAGTCATATCAGTGGGGCAGATACGTGAAACAATCGTTCATTTGATGTTACAAGCATGAAATTTGGCATAATTATTTAATTTGCATTAGATTTTGAAAAAAAAAGTGCTAGCCACTTGAAATTCCAATATGGCGGCCATTTTCCAAGATGGCCGCCATATGGTCCTTTTTAAGGCAGAATATTGCAGTACTACGTGCCATTAAAGTTCTTACTCAGATACTTGATGAGTTCTCTTTGTCTGGGTTTGATTTGGGAACACCACTAATCATTCTGAGGGCCCAATATGGCAGCCATTTTACAAGATGCCCGCCAAATTACGTCATTTGCTACATATGCCAATATCTAAGAGTCCATATTTCAAACAATACTCAACCTACTCTGGCCAAAAGTCCATTCATTGTTCATCAGTTTTTTTTCCTGGGAATTCTGGCAAGGGCAACTACAGAGTAGAGTACAGAATAGTCCATTCTTTACACACTTGCACCTTCCACCACACTCTGTCTTGCATCCACACTTTGTCAGTTCACGGAAGCTCTTGGAAATGGGTTCCAGCACCATCACCGTTTTTTGACCATCCCCACTTGGAAGGACACTGAGGTTCTGGCTGACGATTACCACACTGCCCCCAAATATGACCTGCTTGGTAGGCTGCTCGTTTGGCATGTTCCTTCAGTACACTTTTTGTTGGTGGAATCATGTCATATGACCTCTGCTTTCATTCAAAGAGATCAAGCCTTGCTTCGTCTACAGAAGATGTTGTACTCGACCGGTCATACATAAGAACCACATATTTCTCCAGAACATGTAGATCAGACTCCTCAATCTCAGATGGCCTGCGGCTAAGTTTTGCAAAGGTGGCAGAGGCATCATTGATGACATCCCATGTCTGCCATGCTGTCTTTTTCCCTTTGCCATTGAAACCTGACACAACGTCACACCCAGTAAAGGCATGGAAGAATAGCATCCCATTGGTCTTCTCTGATCCTAAGATGGACACCAGGTCATGAATAGGAATCCATCTAGTGTGCTCACCTTCTCCAAATCTAATCCACATTTGCTCCAGGCCAATTGCTTTGAGAGAAGGCATCTTTGATATGGCAATCACAATGACGTCTGTGTCGTTTGCGTCGATCATAACAGATTTGTAGCCTTCCGCATGCCAGGCATGTAAGAATATACGTGTGTCAGCCTCCTCATGTGTACAGGGAGCCAATTCCTCTAGGTTCATGTTGGTGTAACTGGCACTCGTAAGGGCATTTTCTTCCTTCGTCACAATGACTACATTTTCCGTAGTCATTTCAGCTACTGCATCAACAAGAAAGTGGCCTCATTTTGGCTCCCTTCACTGCCGGGACGTCGCTCATTGTTACGGCAGTTGGCATCGGTATCGCCACTGCAGGCGGAGTCACGTCTGCTTCTGCCAACATCATAGATACGGTCCATTCTAAGACGGACCGCAAGAGGGTGGAGCAGATGATCAAAGACTACGAAAAGGAGATGAAGGACATCAAAGAGTGCCTGAAGTTTTTGGAGGTGAGCCGCTGAGTGGTTGAAGTTGCAAACTAAAAGTGAACATAAATATTTTCTTAACTCTATGAACCAAGTTTCTCTGTTTGTGTCAACCATTTCTCCTTAACAGGAAGGGATGGAGACTCTGGAGGAGTGGAACTTTGAGAAATACGCAGAGAGCATCTCAAAGAAGCACCTGAATCAGAACGTCAAACACGTGATGAAGGAGGGCGGCAGAGCTGGCAAGGCTCTGGCCATCAACGCCGAGTCTCTGATCAGCACCGTGCAGGTCCTGAGCGTGGCCGGTGGAGCCGCCAAAGCCGCTCAGGCCATCAGCGTCACCACTGGAGTCATGTCAGGCCTCTTCCTGGCGCTGGACGTCTTCTTCCTGGCGAAGGATTCCATGGAGCTGAAAAAGGGAGCCAAGACGGAGTTCGCCACCAAGATTCGAGAGGTTTGTAAGGATCTACAGGATGGACTGCTGGAGCTGAACCGCGTCAAGGAGCAGCTGCAGAAAACTATGGATGGGATTGAGGTGGAGGTGGAGGATGAGGAGATGCTGAAGTCTGACCTGAAGAAGCTCATTGAACTTAAAGAATAAAGGACAGCTGCTTCCAAATGTCAGTAAAGAGATCCAGTCTGAAGATGAATCATAGTTGCTGGACAGACAAATGACTATTTTATGTAGTTTTTAAAGATACATTCAAAGTAATAATATTTATACTTTGTTTTATTTGACCTTTTGCACAATAAAAAGTTTCCTGTATCTGTGTTTCACTTCCTGTCCTGCCTGCTGAGCTTTTCAATCCTGCAGCCTGATACCCAGCAGAGAGGCAGAGCGGCTGAACGGAGGCTGAGCGAGACGTGATCAACGTGTGCGCACAGAAAAATGCAGAAAGACAACAACTGGAATTTACCTGCTGCAGTTTGTCAACATCTGATCAGAGATGCATGCTTGTTTCATTAACCAAAATCTGATAAGAGTGACGAGAAATGAAACTTTTATTTTAATCTGGGAGTAAAAGGAAGTGTTCAAGTGACATTTTTGGGACATGCGTGTAATTCAAACTGACACCATAACATGCAAAACTAGTAAAACATCAGAAAAAAATAATGTGACCCAAGGCTAAAACACTCGCTTTTCTTGTAGTGGCTGTTTGTAGCAAAGAAGTTGCCGTAAACCATAAATTTTCCACTTCTGCTGTTTGGAAGTCAGACCTGCCTGATTATCTGGGAAAAATGTAAAAACTCTTCTATGTTTCCGTTTTAGCCAGCATGACGGACTGACGTGTCCAAGGTCCTGTGACGTGGTAACCGGTGAGAGCCGGAGAATCAGCTCAAGAGACAAATATTTGACACCTTATGGAGAGTTTTTGAAGGAATCGCATGAAAATCATAGACACTCAATGTTCTAGCAGACTAAAGACGAAGCTGTGAGGAAGACAGAAGAACTCCTTAATAAAAACTGTCCTACAGTGACTTTTCCCCCTGGTGGATTATTCCTGAAGGCCAACAGCCCCCCACCCAGCTTGGTAGAGCCACTGTTCCTGTTTTAAGGTCTGATGGTAAACTGGGAGGCTGTGTGTGTGTGACAGAAGTGTCTGAACACACTGCATTTATGCCAATTCATCCCTAAAAAAATCAATAATTGATCTGATTGAAACACCTGTTCACAACTGCATAATGTTTTGCCCTGTAGAATAAAAATGAAAGAATTCTGACGAATAAAAATTAAGAGGAAAAAAAACCCTCACAAGGAAACAAACTTCAAACAATAAAAAGAAATGTCCTTACTGATATGGCAAATATGCCACTTAAAAAGAACATGTCATGAAAGAAGATCCAAACTCCAAGAATTGTGTGCCTTTAGGAAGAAAACAGCATTTCAACAACCTGCCCTCCTATTCCAAACTGTGAAAGAGAGAAAATAACTTCACTACTTTTGCTTCATAGGTAACATGAAATCTTTGTCTTTTAGTAGGTGAATCACATGAATTCCATCAACTTTGTACAATTTAAACTTTTTGAACAGTTTCATCCAAAACCTGTGAAACAGTTCCTGTCCTCTTTCGGAAATCTAAAAATTACTTAAATTCCTTTTTTCAGCTGTTTTTTTTCTGGCCTCCATGGCAACACCACTGAAGCTCCATCTACCAAAGAGAGGTCCTGAACAAACGCCCCCCAACACTTTGAGCCCACAACAGTTTAACCAACGGGATCCTTGGAGTTGTGGCTCATCAGACTTAACTCACTGTATTCTGTCAATATTTTTTGTTTGTTTCTCCAAAATTCAGTTGACTTTCATGTGACAAAGTTTCTGAATTCTGAACAGCTTTTAACAGGAGGTTACATTTTTCCACATTCTGCTGTGGGTGACGCATGGGGAGCAGCCATCCTGAGAATCCAGCTGGCGTTGTTTTAAGAAGGACGACCCAAATGCCTCTCAAGCCCTTTGAGCAGAAAAACCTGTTTGATGCATTTAGATGGAAACAGTTCAACAATCACAGTGATTGTTTTCTTTGTCTGTAGTCACGAACTTTACATTTACGGAAGGTAGGAAAAGGAGGGATGGTAGAGACAGGGGGTAGGGGCACAGAAGAAAGTGGAAAAGGGGAGTTAGGAAATCGGGTGATTACAGAAATTTGTGTTTGTGTGTGTGTGGGGGGGCAAATCAATTACTTGTGCTATCCTATAACCCCATCCTTAAGGCCCGTACACACCGGGACGAATTGAGCCGAGCTCAATAAAATAAACTTCAAGTGTACTATTTTTGGCTAACGAAGGCCTTAATGAAGGTAGAAAACGTCAATGTAAATTCAGCCAAACCAGAGTGACCCCTGTTTTCTTCTGTCTAAAGTGTTAGAGTGATTTTCAAAGTTTAAACCATATTCATTCAGAAATTTTAAAAAATCACCATCAGCAAATGTTACAACCAGGCCAGACACACAAAGGCCCGTCTATTTTCACAATATCCTCCTGAGAACCGAGGCAAAAAAGTCTTCCAATTTTTGTTTTTTTGTGATTTCCTATTTATTTGGGCCTAAAAACACCTTACAATTTTAATTTTATTAAAAATATTTTTTATTTTAATTTCCCAACATGTCCACTGTAGAGGACAACAGGATATTGCTGTGAAAGTAGAACTAGAAAGTAGATTAAATCTTTAGAGTGATATTCACCCAAAAAACATTACATTTTGTTCTAAAACAATACAATTCTATATCAGTCTTTTGTTACTTGTTGGACCATCTGCTACAGAGGAAGATCGACCAGTAAATTGAGAGCTTTGCTTTTATGCTCAGCTCTCTCCTCACCACAACTGACAGGAACAGCAACCACATAACTACGGACACTGCTCCGATCCACCTGTCAATCTCGCACTCCTGTCTTCCCCCATTTATGTACAAGACCCCAAGATATTTAAACTTCTCCACCTGGGGCAGGGACACTCTACCCACCGAGAGCTGGCAAACTACTTTTCTTTGGTCGAGAACCATGGCCTCAGATTTAGCGGTGCAGACCCTCATCCCAGCCACTTCACACTCTCCCACAAAACACCCCAATGCATGCTGGAAGTCCCGGCTTAATGAAGCCAACAGGACAACATCATCTGCATAGAGCAGAGATGAAATCCTGTGGTCCCCAAACTAGACCCCCAACGGCACCTGCCTGTGCCCTAGAAGTTCTGTCCATAAAAACTTTGAATAGAACCGGTGATAAAGGGCAGCCCTGCCAGAGTCCAACATGCACCGGGAACAGGTTTGACTTACTGCCAGCTATGCGAACCAAGCTCTTGCTCTGGTCGTGCAGAGACCGGACACCCCTCAGTAAGGCTCCCCGGACCCCATAATCCCACCCTCCACAGGATACGGGGGACGTGGTCAATTGCCTTCTCATAATCCACAAAACACATATGGACTGAATTAGCGAACTCCCGCAATCCCTCCAGCACCCTAGATAGGGTGTAGAGCTGGTCCACTGTTACACGACCAGGACGGAAAACTAACTGTTGTTCCTGGATCTGAGGTTCGACTATAGCAGTGTTTTTCAACCTTTTCTGAGCCACGGCACACTTTAACCTTAAAAAAAATCCTCAACTCATAGTTGATCTACAGCCCCTTCACAATCTCACATGGATTTTTGAGATGATTGTGGCAGAAAAAGCTGGAAGCTGCAGCTGTTTTTCTAAAAGAAGTAATAAAAGTTAAGTTAGAAGATTTAAAAACAGTTTGAGGTGTGTTCGTTGGTTTCAAGACGTTTAACAACAGACCTATTGTGCGCTGTCACTTTAACCCAATGCATCATGGGAGATGTAGTGCATAAAACGGCCGGAGATCGCTTTTCTGAGTTTCATGGTTTTGTTCTCTTGTTCCACGGTCTGACACCGGATTCTGTAGAAAGCTACTCCGCTAAAGATGAGCTTTAGCTGGTATTTTTGTTGGAACTGAGAGACTTTATCAGCAGAATCTAAACAAGGAAGTGAAGACTTTAACCACTTCTGATTGGTCAGACTGATGACATGTGATTAAGCCTCCCAAGAATCATTGGTGGAGACAGTTAAAGGGGCGGTACCGTCATTCCTATCAAAATGTCTTTAATAGAATCAAATAAACACAAAGAAAAAAGTCTTTTACAATCTTTTATATTTCTAACTACTCAGTGTTTTATCAGGGCCTGTTTGGATGAACACAGAGCTGATATCCCGGAGATGGTAAATGTTTTTAAATCAGTGAACGGATCATCTCCCACGTGCCGCGGCACACTGGTTGAAAAACACTGGACTATAGGACGGACTCTCTTCTCCAGTACCCTGGCATAGACTTTCCCAGGAAGGCTGAGGAGTGTGATTTCCCGGTAGTTGGAACACAACTACATCAAAAACAGATCCTCGAAAATGTTATCAATGTACTGTGAAAAGTACAGGATTGGACACCAGTATTCACAAGCTTTCGGGTCATCTTGATTGGCAGGGCGCCCTGCTAGCACAGGTGAAAACCTGTTATGATGGACGTTTAAAAAACACAAAAATATCAAGTTAATTAAAAAAAACAAGTTATTTTTTTCCTGAATCTCATCCTCCTCCTCCTTTTCATCATCTGAAAGCTCCAAATCTGAATCTTCCTCGACTATCTGACATAGAATCCTCTCTGCTTCACTTTTTTCTTCAAACATTATGTGCAGCCATTAAATACATTGAAATGGTCCCGGTGTCTTCTAAAGTGGACATTCATTAAATACCTGCTGTTTTAAAACAGAACCCATGAAACTGCTTTCAGATCTAAAAATACTGTTCCTAACATGTTTATGAACAAGAATATATATAATTATCATGGTAAAAAAATGAATAGATACAGACTTTTTGACTTACTGTTCACCTTTCCATAAAAATAGGTAAATGGTATGGAAGCCATCTTGGCAGAGGTAAAACTTAAAGTTTCCAGCATGCAAACTTATCACATGACACATCACTGGAAAGCCCAGGATGTCCTTTACAGAGTAGAGTAGGATTTGGAAAGGTATCTCTTAATTCCTTAAAAATATACAAGTAAACAAAATGCCCATTATAGAGGACATAACTGAATGGGCCGGGTCTCAGGAGGATATTTCTTTTTTTTTGTCTTTAGAGCATAGTGCAGCTCCTCCGTATGATGACTCATCATGTATTACAGCACACATGTCACAGGTATTGAGAAAGATAACTGAGGGAACGTTTTCTCCTTCGGAAGTAGGATGATGTCGGTTCAGGTCATTACTGGACTCTGGCATGCCCCTCGTGTTTCTACGGGAACCGGACATTTTACCGTCAAAAGCCTCAAAGATTTTTTAAGAATGAGGAACTGTGTTTGGTTCAGTCTAGATGGGATTCCATCAACCTGCTGTCAGTGGTTTTGGAGGCTCTCTGAAAGCTCACTGCTGCTTTCTTCAGACCTTTCAGACATCACTTTGACTTTTGACTGTGGTTGAATGTACATTTAACTTCTGCAACTTCCAGAGTGTAACAGTTGCACGGCTTGGGTTGACCTGGAAGGTAAAAGGGAAATTCTTTTGTGGGTGTGTGAGTGACTGCTTGGGTGTGTGTGTCTTAAGGCAAGGCAGAAAGAATCTGGACTGACCTGTTCATTGTTTTCTTAAAGTTGTGGTTTACAGAAACTCCTGAAATCAGTCTGACTTCATTTAGAAAGAATGCTTTTAAACAGGTAACTGAACTTGAGTAGTGTTTTAATAAACATTAGTCATCACGGCGTCACGGGGTCAGTCATTTACTAACACATTTATTTTAGGTCATGCTGTAATTTATTTTCCAAAGCACTTTTCAATTCAAACAAATTTAAGAAGGTACATTTAAGAATGCTAAAATGTAAAATATTTGTAAAAAAGCGAATTTTTTCAATGGAAAGAATGTATTTTAGTGTATTTTTTTTGCTATTTTTGCTGCTGACGGGATTTAAAAATACATAAATAAAAACTCTTTAAACATTTTCAAAACCAAACTTAACGTTGTCATAACAAGTTTAATTTAGGTTCCCTCATATTAGCCTATCTTTGAATATATAGGGTTTACTCTGGACTGACCAACAGTCAAACAGACAGAAACGTTTGGACTTTGTCATTATACAATGAGATCAATAGTGTGTGAAAACCCACACTGGCTAAAAACAGGGGAAGTAATATGTTTAACACATGAAAGTACTGTAATTCAAAAGGAAAGTGTAAAATGTAAAACAAATGCAGCAGAAGTCTGTTGGACTGAATGAGTTTTTGTGAGAGTGCTTTTAAAAGTGTATGTGTAAATGTGTGTGCATCCGTTTACATGCACGCTCATGGGTGTGCGTGTGTGCATGTATTTGCTCAAATGCATTGATGCATGGATTGGTATAAGGCAGTGTGAATTTGTGTGTCCTTTTATGTGTGTAGGGCTGCATGTGTGTTTGTGTGAGCGTGAGTGCATTAACGTGTCTGTGCCTGTTAGTGTGTGTGTGCAATATGAACGCATGCCCATGTTTGTGTGAGGATTTGTGCGTATGTGGGAGGAAGGTGAGTTTGACTTTTAGCTCAGCAGAGACGGAGAAGCTGTTTCTGAAGATATTTGTCTTGCTCTGGAGGGTGCAGAACCCCCCCGGAGGGTGGGAACCCTGATGGATTCCCCCTTCGCCCTTGTGCTACCAGGTTCTGCTCACAGGTCTTCATGGCAGTCTGTCTTCTTGAGAGCTTGCTGTAGCTGTTCATTGTCGCGCCTGCAGCTTTAACTCAGCTTTATCCCATGATCCTTTGTGGACTAGCGACAGTTCATTGTTTTTAAAATCTTCTTTAAAACAATTAGAAAATGATTTGAATCTAATAACACAGGGATTAAGATCAGGATGACATTAAAATGAGAAGAGATATTTGGTTTTAAGTTCTGTTTTTACAACCTTTGTCTATGTTTTTATGGTATTTTAAAGAGTGCTTTAAATGCTTCAAGAATGACTAACTGGACTTTTTAACATTTTTATTTAAACAGTCTTTTCTTTCTTTCCTCTGTTCAGAGGTACACTCAAGCATAATTCTTGATTTATGTTTCTATAAAAATATGAAAAACAAAAAAGTTTGTGTCTCCTGTTTAAAGGACAGTAAAAACGTATAACCTGCTTCAATTTGAAAATATAGGCATATAAGGCAATATAGAAACAAATATATATTTTTTTTCATTCAGGAAACTTAAATGGAAATAAAATAAAAATAAGATTTTTGATAACAGGAAAACATTTTGAGGTAAAACCTGTTATGGGACTGTGGACAGACAGAGCGTCATCATCACATAATCTAATGAATGATGGTAAAAAGGGGCAGTCACGTAGTTCAGTCATCAAACCGGAAAGTCCTGCAGCCGTTAGAGCTGATTCCCAACTTATTGTTCTTCACATGCAAGTGTGGAAACACCCACAGAAACAGACGTTCTCCTTTTTAATTAAGGTGACTCAAAATGATAAATGTTGAAAGTTTCTGCTTTACAGGTAAGCTCAGTGTATGATCAGCAATGAAGCTTCCATGAGTAAAATAATGAGGAAGTTTAAGAGGATTTTAAAACAAAGGCTGTTTCTAAACCACATAGCAGAGGTTTTTGGAACCGTTACAACTATGCTGCCTGTTTAAAAATGTTTTTAGGAATGCTTATTAAAACCACAATTTTAAGGACGCGAGAGCAGGAAACAGCAGGGCAGGAACTCAAACAATTTAATAAACAAGCTGAACCAGTGTTTTTAATTCATCCTAGAATGTGACAAAACCGAAACCTTGAAGACACAGAAATAAAAAAGCTAAATGTTCTGATATGTAAGCTTCTAAAATCTTAAATCCAATGCTCAACTTTTTAGAGAAGACATGGGGGCTTATGGCATTGGTGGAGGGAGTATGATGGTGTGGGGCAGTCAAATGAAATGCAGGCATATGTAGATTAGTGGGACTGGTGGCGTTCTCAAATTTTTACGGCTTGGGACCAAACTTGAACCTCTATTCTCGTTTATCAGTGGCTCCGTCCAGAACTTAGGAGAGGCGATGCTGAACTCCACCCCATTGAACACTCGTGGGATCATCTTGGTGCCAGAGTGGCCAACAGAAACACTGGCGGTCCCACAGCAGTGAGTGACCAGGCTGGTGACCCACACAGATGGGAGGAGTCAGGATGTTGTGGTTCCTCCACACAATGCACAGGGTTCTGCTTGTTAAATGTAGAAGCTGTGAAACTGATAGAAATGTCTTCATTCTTAAACCTCTATCATCCAATTGATCTGACACATGCGCCCACAGATCAAATGTAGAAATGAACGTCTTCTCAAATGAACATATTACATTTGATTTATGACACACCAACAGAATTACATGCTTTTAGAAAATACCAGGGAATTAGAGATACGTTTGGAAATAGGTCTGAATAATTTGTTAAAAAAACAACTTTTGTCAACTGTAATAAGTTTATCTGGTTGAGAATCTTATTTTTGGTTAATTTGAGAGGTTTGGCAATGAATTTACTCGATCTGTATAAAAAACAAACAGCAAAATGTTGTTTTATGATGTATTATGTACACTTAAAAACAAAAATAAAAGAAGGATTTGGAGACGTGTACATGTCATCTGACAACACGGATGTCCGCTAATCTTGCTATTTACTCCCCACCAAAGTCAACATGTGCTGTCTTTACCTGAATATTTGGAGAGCTACATCATTCTCATGCGCCTGGGAAAGTTTAAAAGTGGGATCATGGAGGTCAGATGGATTCATGTTAAAGTACATTTTTGGGTGTTTTGTTTACGTCAGTGAGAAGAATTCAGCTCGGCAGGTTTGCCCAGTTTCAACGGCAGCAGGTTGTTTGATTGAACCCGATATGTGGCTTTGGGCAGGTATCTGAGGGTGCTGTGGAACTATGCATGACAAAACAACAGACTGAGAGACAAAGTATCTGACAATCAGATGACTGGGCGGATTGTGATGCTTCATGCAAGTATGCAAATGCAGAGCCCCGTGTCCCAACAGAGTCTAGCTGGGACTTTCTAAGCACTTAAGGCTTGACGTTTGCTAACACCTGTGCTTTAAACCGTCATCAGTCTTCTCTGCTGACTCCATGCTGACCTGCAATAATGTTCTGTGAGCCAAACATGGACGTCATACTTCTCAGTCATTAAAAAGGTTTTAAGCTTTTATCAAGTGAAGCAACAGAGCTAAAAATATGTATTTACACCCACTGCCTGGTATAGGAATGGATGGGCCTGCAGTAATGTGGACTAGTGTGAGAACACCTCCTTGTCCGCCTGAAAGAGCTGGGAGACCTGGAGAGGAAGGGAGGTCTTAGCACCTCTTTTCATACCACCCCCACAACTAGAATCCTACACAAGCAGAACATTTTGGACACACACTCACTCTGTTTTAGTCAGACATACAATTCTTCTTTAAGCCTTAGCCATTGTTACGAGCTGTCTGCAGGTGGAAAATGTGAAAACCTGTACGAGGCACGCAAGAAATATTTTTACGAGCATGCTGAGTGTGAACAATAGGTTGTAAGGAACTTTTATGAAACACCTAAGGGTAAATTAACCCTTGTGCTATTCTAGGCACTTTAAAATTGGGAGTTGAGTCATCTAGACCCACTAGACAGTGAGCTGAACCTTTCTTCTTCAACGATTTGTGATCTTCACTGGTGTCCATGGATTACATGAAATCCTCTCCACCTTTGTCATGGTAGGGAGAACACGTGGGATGGGTAAGGGTGGGGTCAAAGGATAGCACAAGGGTTAAGGGTGAAGCAGGTGAGGTGCCGCACAGATTTGTCCTTTTTTTGGGGCTCGTAAGTGCTCTTCATGTGATTAGTGTCTGCTCCCTGTGTGACCCAGACAGGTTTGCCTATTTTTGGCTCACCATAAGTAGTTCTGACTAATGCTCTATTAACGAATAGAGTGCAACGTAAGGGCACTGTACGCCATCATCACCTGAATGTCATTAGTCCATGCTACTTACACTAGCCTTACAAATTCTTCACGTGATACTAACCACTCACACATCAATTCCATTTTCAACAAGCCTCAAGGGAACTGAAAGATATACCTGTGCTCTCCTTAAAATGCACCTTGAACGGTCCGCTCCGAGAGGAGTACCTGCAGCCCCAGTGTGGGTCAACCTCTGTATAGGTGCAAGTGACTATACCTTGACACACTGACCTTGTGCTTTGTTGGTTTTTAACTCAGTTTACGCCTGGGATGTTACAAAGCTCAAGTCATCACTTTATGACAATACATGACCACAGCAGACACGTGTCAGAGTTTACTGACAAACTTTGTGTAGAAAAGTGGCTTTGTGCTGATATACAACACTAGTGAAGTGCTTGAGCAATCAACAATTGTGAGAAAAAGGCCTCAAGAACATGTTAAAAACACCCAAACCATGACTTTATCTCAGGGGGTCTTTAAAGAATTACAATTTAAAGCTAAATTGATTGATGGAACTGAATTGTTGCCAAAGTGAAATCTCTTTATTTCCTAACATCTCTAACATCTCAGAGACAGAACTGCAGTCAAATACTGGCAAAAAAAATAATAAAGGTGAAGAACAAAACATTCTGTCACACAAGTTCTGTGTTCAGAAAACACAGGAGTAAGGAAGGCGCAGTTAATGTTTAAGAGCAAAACCGTAACATTTTAAAGAGATGTACCTTGAGCATTGAACCGTGAAGGTGAAGCTCAGAAATGTTGCAGACAGCTCAGATGAAGTCATGTGTATCTTTATGGCACATTCTTGACCCAACATTTTCTTTGAAAGATCGTTTAGACATAAGGGCACAAAGTCAAATTTGCTGCACTCATTTATTTGGTCTGTTCCTATGTTTTGATGGCTGTTTGATTAAGAGTGATGGAGGAAGCATTAAAGGTTTCAAAACATGACCAACAGCAGATAAGAGTTCTTATGGCGTGCTGATAATGTTCTAATGTTATATGTGGAGAGCTTCTGCATTCAGACAAATGTTTGACTGGAAAGTGGGAGACTGGGGAGTTCTTTGGGAGCTCTGGAAGTTGTCCAGATGCCATAAAAATGAGCCCATCTCATTTTTCTGTTGTGAGTATAAACAGTTTTCTCTGAATCACACTATAGATTTTCCAAACATCTTATCATCCGTTTGCTGTACAGTGGTGGTATGGTTGGCACTCTCAGCGAATAAAACCCTGGTCCAAATCCAGACTGGAAAAGGTTGACTTTTGACTCTGTATTGTACCGTGTAAATGAGAGGGAAGGACCAGTGAACTGCCCCAGCTTCACCCCGAAGGAGCCGGGACAGACTCCAGGTTTTCCTTGATTCTCCACTGAACAAAAGGGGAACTCACTGCTCTAGAATCCAGTGTTGCAAACCTCAGCTGTGTTTATACATTTCATCAGAGAAGCTCTCTGCTAACAGAGCTCTACAGTTCTAAATTTATGTTTTATGCTCAGGAATTACAGACTGACCTTTGAGTATGTTTGCTGAAAGCTTAACTCCAGGAAAGACACATAACTATGTCCAAGAGGTTTTACATCTGTCAGAAATCAAGTCAGTATGGAGGATATTTTAGTGTTTTTGTGTTCCTATTTCATAGCTTTAATTGTTGGTAGGGCTGATCACGGACACTGCTATGAAAATTTTGTTTTAAAAAAAAATGTTTTTAACATGTTCTTGTGGCATTTTTCTGATGATGGAGAATTGCATTTCAGAGAATTTCTTTTTTTAAACCATTGCGAATCAGGAGTCAACGAAAAAAGATCCTAGTTGTGACATAGATTATACACTGGGCAGGCCACAAGCTCCCTGCTCCACTCCATTCTGATGCATCCACTTGTAGACAGATACATCCACATACATCTTTGTTTGCTGGTATCGGGCTTAAAACTGTACGGCTGGATTGCTCCAATATTGCTTGCCATCTTTGTTGCACCGGTAATGCTAGGTTCGATGTGTGAGAGGCTGTAATATTTTGATTTGAAATGGTTTATTTCAAGCAATCAAGTAGAAACAATACACAAAAGCAATATAATCATCAGTTGTACATTCATACAGTAACTAATCAAAATTGGGATAATTAGACATATTAATAATATAGAGGGAGAGTGTGAACAAATAGATGATGGGAAGCACATGCAGGCTTATTATGTGCCATTAGTCCCGCCCACAACTTAGAGGCAAATTTCTAGGGGTGTAACGATACGCTCAAATCTCAATTCAGTTACATTCAGAATTTCATAGGGCTCAGTTTAGTACCGCTGTTTAATTAATCTGCCTGATATGAACTGCTATTTTATGAACTATTATTTTATTGTTATTTATTGTGTGTTTTTGTGTCTGTTTTGCAACTGGACACCTGAATTTCTCCCTTGGGAGATTAATAAAGTTTCTATCTATCTATCTATCTATCTATCTATCTATCTATCTATCTATCTATCTATCTATCTATCTATCTATCTATCTATCTATCTATCTATCTATCTATCTATCTATCTATCTATCTATCTATCTATCTATCTATCTATCTATCTATCTATCTATCTATCTATCTATCTATCCTGGCCTGAAAAAAAACATTTTAACTTGCACATTTTTTTTCTTGAAGACCTGATTGTTACAGTGGGGTGATGCCGTTTTAAGTGTCATAGTTTGTAGGCGTGACAGGAGGAGGAGGTAATAGCGCGGCTATCGGCAGCCAGCGTTCCACAGGTGAATAGGAAAGCTTCAGGTGACTTCCACACAAGCGACCTTGTGGCAGGTGGGCGTGTAACGGCATTTGGCAGTCGCATTTTTACTGCTGCACAGAGGCTGATGATTTTTTGACATCGGTCAGATTAGGTCAAATGAGGCTGCCCGGGCACTCTTTGGGGTCGCGCAAGGGGAGTCAGTGACACGCGGGTAGCAGGAAGGCAGCAGTTCAATATTTGAATACTGTAATAGAAGGGTCACAAAGGTCTCCAAAATTGGCCAACTTCAGACTGCCACCCTCTAGCCGTTCCCCTGCCTGCGTGCTGCCATCCCACTGCCACCCTCTGATTGTCAGAAATTGTAGAGTAGCAGCATGGGCATTCGACGAGGGCTGTTGACATGGGCTGGGGGCCTGGCAATGACCAGATGTCACTTTAGTGATCCCAGCAAATGTGGGTTCTGTATATAAATGGTGAGACGGCATTGATGCTGCACAAAACTCATGCGGTTGATAGCATCACAGCGACTCTGAGACCTTCATATTGACGAATTGCAGTTACAGTTTTTCTCAGTCGCTTTAGTACAATTTTCAGATCAGAATGAAATTCCCAAAACTATTTGTTCAATCTTCACATCATGATGTCACTTGTGCACATCATATAAACAGTTTCTCACTTCTTTGAACAAGTTGCAATTGCTTTGGTACATCCATGCAAATGATTATGTACAATTCTCTGCTCTTTGCTACATTATCAATTGTTTATGTCATGTTGATCAAAATGTATTATATAGTTCACTGTGCAATAATCTTACTTCTCAAAACACCTAGTCATTAGTTCATCGTATAAGTCATTAACTGCAAAATGGTTGATCAAGTTATCATAATGTGACAAACATATTTCTATACATCTCCATTATATGTTTTTGTCTAAATCTGTCGTGAACTGGTAAATTGCTCTCAGGTGACTTGCCTTCCTCTAACAAAGGGGCATCTCATTGACAATCAATGGGCAAGTATATACTGCATATGGCTGTTCTATGTCTGACAATGGAGGGACAAGGAATTGGACGGGGTCAACAGCCAGAGAGAAGAAGAAGAGGAAGAGGAGTGAGGCTGCGTGGTGGAGGGGTTAGTGGGCAAAACCGAGGAAGAGGCCAAAGAATGTAGGTTCTGATGAATAAGAGCACATGTAGACCTGTTGTCAACCAGGGCTCAATGGTAGGGTGCTGGAAGGGTGCAGCAAATGTTGGGAGAACACTGTGTCCAATCTTCGACCTTTGTCGAGAGAGAAACTGTAATCAAAATATGAACTGTTCGTGATGTTCTAAAATTAGCATTTACAGATGTAAAGCTTACTGACATGACATGCTCAATGCAATAAAAATTGTTTTAGAGTGAACTAATTTGAGCATACAGGCTTTGCAAGAAAGAAATAGTGTTTGCTGTTTGTCAAATGTTTGAGCAATGCACACAAGTATTGCAAACTCATTCTGATTGAGAATGTACTAAAGCACTGTAATGCTGAGAAGAATACAAAAAAGATAGAGCATTGTGCACTACTCAAAGAAAAAGAGCAACGTGCACAAGAAGGGCGAAGAAGAAGAAGAATCTGAGTTGCGAATGACCAGTGGTGCAGAATGGCCACTATATACCCTCGGGCTATCGGGCGGTTGGCGGCCGGTGGCACTGGATATGGATGGCCTACGTCCCATAACATTTACACATATTCCAATCAGAGCTGCTTCTGGCTGGTTGCCACCACTCTGTGGCCACTCAGCTGTCAACCTCACCTGACTGATTGCCACCTGACTGCCGCTGTCTCCATTTATGACCATGGCAACAATTTTCAAAAAATTAGGTGGAGCATAACTCATCACTGCATCAACAGAAAGATAGTAGCATCTTCAAGAGCTCATAATCCTAAAAAGGACTTTGAAACATCTTCCAGAACCCCATAAAAAATCCATTCACTGAGGGAGACCCAGCTTGTTGCTTCCTCCACCTGTGGAGCTGCCTTCCTAAAGGACTGAACTCAGACTTTTGCTCCTTTTGAGCGTCAATGTCAAATTTATTGACATTGCTTATTTTTCAAGAAAACCCTCAACTGCCCAAAGTGCTGTATAGCAAGACGAAAGTAAACTCTGTGGTAAAAATAATAATAAAAAAGTATTAAAGCTATCTTTTAATTGCAACAAAGAAACAAAAGCAACAATGGAATAAAAACACAAAATCCCAGCATGGATCTTTCTGTATAGAGTTTGCATGTTCTCCCCATGTATGTGTGGGCTTTCTCTGGCTACTCTGGTTTCCCCCCACAGTCTAAAAACATGCTTCATAGGTTAATTGGTTAGTCTAAAGTGTCCGTAGGTGTGCATGTGTGAGTGTGCATGGGAGTGATTGTATGACCTACAACAGACTGGCAACCTGTCCAGGGTGTACCCTGGATGGAAAAGTTAAACTCGACTGAGTTTAAAATCCAGTGAAAAGACATGTTTTTTAAGTAAATAATGTGAAAGCGTCGTGGAATCTCTGATGTGGAGGTGAAGAACATCCCAAAAGTAAAGTGCAGCTGCTGCAGATGCTCATTACTTCTAGACTTGTGTCTCCTTTTAGGAACCTTCAGGAGATTCTAAGTGGAAAATCATCTAGATGCAGCAGCCCAGATAAATGTGTTGGAGACAAACCATTCAGAGCTTTGAAAATAATGAATAAAACCTTCAACTGGAGTTCCCTGGATGCAAGTGGAGAGCAAGGAGAAACTTGGGTAATGTTGTCATGTTGTTTTTCCCCAGACACCCTACGAGCAGCTGCATTCTGAGCGAGCTGCAGAGGATGGAGAGATGACTGATCTAGACAGTAAACAAGAGCAAAACAATAGTTCAGCCAAGACACATTCAGACACATTCCATTCCTGGGAGGTCAGGCTCAAAACATTTAATTATTTAGTCAATCTGTTACCTTTTGGTGTTTGTCTAAACACTACAAGTTTAAAGTGTCTTGTCTTTTAGTACTTTGAGATGAAGTGCATTATAAATGAAATGATTTTGTCATTTTGTTGTTTGAAAATCACTGTCTTTTTCAGGGAAGCTCCTTGAAAAGTATCAGGAAACGCACCATGAGACAATAATCAGATGACACTTTACTTTCGTGACAGCTTTTGTCACTCTGGCTTCTTTCCAGGTGCATTTTTATTTTCAATTTGCTGCACAGGTAACATTGTTATGAGTTTAGCTGCAGGACAGAGAAAAATGCCACCTTTCCGATGCCAACAGTTACTCAGAGATATGTTGAAAAACAGCTTCCAGTCATGAGTTTTTATGTAACAAAAAAAACAACAAATAATGTTGTTCTCCCACGTAAAACACTTCCTGTTTGAGAAGTCTGCCAAGATGGTTTGAGTTTTTCTGCTTCACTTCATCATCAGTTAGGTTTGTGATGTAAAAACAGCTGTTTGGTGACTGGAAACTGGACTATATTAGCTACATTAGCGGCACTGGTGCAGAGATAGAGGGGTGGAACCCTGACTGAAAGACTGCAGGTTCAGTACTGCTCTATGCGCCCATGTGTCGAAGTGTCCTTGAGCAAGATACTGAACCTCATATTGCTCCTGGTGGTTATAGCTTGGTGCCAGTGTTCAGCACAGCAGCCACCATTAGTATATGAATGTGCGTGTGGATAAGTGAATGGGACTGTGACTGGCACTTTGGGCCATCTAAGAAGTTATTGAAGCGATATATAAGTATACGCCATCAACCATATGCCATTTCCTTGGGGGATTCTTTAGTTTTGTAATGTTTGCCATCGTGTCATCACATTCCTGCACATATGGTGTTTGCATTCAGTCCTTGACTTGGTGGCATCATCCCAATGCAAACACAGCAAAGATGATGATTCAGAGGAAAGCACACAGTCTCAAATGGTAGAAAATGGACACATTTTGATCTTTTTTAGATAAATGTTTTTGGTATTTATATATTTATAGAGTGGTGAAGCAAATAATCTGAAGGGCTCAAAACTTCGTTTAAAAATACTGCTTTTGTTACAATGACAGAGCGTGACGTCTTAATATTTGAACATTTTTGGGTTTTTATTATGGGTCAAGTAAAATAAAAACTATGCTTATGTGGACAGATTAATACTTTGTGCACAACCTTGCAAAAAACAACAATACAACATTTAGTTTTACATTTCACATGAGGCATGTGAAATAAATTTAATTTGAATATAATTTGCTCTTTGTTTCAAATACGACCTTCCCTTGTCTTGAATGCGAAATTTGCCCTGATAACTTTCTGTTGTCTAGTCACAGTCGAGTCCTGAAATATCGATTCAACAAAGTGAGCATGTGAATTGAGGCACATTTATTAAGCTAAAACAGAATAGAACTTTTTAGAATGTTGAATTGATATCATAGCAGGGAAATTATGTTGTCACCATAGTGCTGTTAAAAAAAGCACGGACAATTATAAACAGCCATTTCTGACCACATTTTGTTGTTGCCAGGTGACAGCAGCCAATCGTGCAAACAGGGCATCCGCAGATCGTTTCAGACAGAGAAGTGGTGGAAAATAGTCCAAAAGAGAGCAGCAAGCATGCCACTTATTACGAGTAAAAATATCCATGTTTGTCAAAACAGAGATGGTAATAAATGAATGATGAAACAAAATAACTAAAATGCCAGAGCAGGTGGAGGGATGCCTCCCTACCACCGCTGCTCTTACGCTCGCTCCAGCCCCTGGACTGGTCCAGGTGGACCCCGTTTTCACCCAACAGTGGCCAGGACAGGCTCTGGCAGCTCTGTGACCCCGAAAGGAATATAGTGGGTTTAAAAATAGTTTGAAAATAATATAAACAAGTCAACTAACTTGGAGCTGAAGTAGGTAAACTGGCCAACGACTGTAGCGGCGGTTAAAAAAAAGGAAAGAAAAATAAATGTCAGTACGATCAGATTACCCAACTGTTCTTTGGGACTCGTTCTGTTTTAGCTTTACGTACTTCTAAATGTTGTGTAATTGTTTGATTCTATTGTATTGTTATTAATAAACTACACTGTCTCATGCTCATGACATCACTGTTGCAACATGAAGGTTGGTGGTGATATTATGTCTATATATTTTAATAGTCTACAGTTACATAAAATAAACAAATGGTTTAAAAACAAAACATGTAAGCTGTTCATCAGTGCCCAATTGTTCTCCTTTGCCGAGGCTTTTTTTCTCTGACATTCCGTCTCTAGTTGTCTCTATTGTGTACGCATGCGTACTTTGTTAAATTGCTGTTTTGTAACTCTATAATTGCCTGTTAACTCGACATTTTTTTTTTTTCCAAAGTTGTGCACAAAGTATTAACATTGTCTTTTTGCAGATGTGTCTTTTTGACAGTTACTTTATTGCATATTATAATACCACAGTAGTTAATTCTACTTAACTGGGGCACTGTGACTGTGAGTAGAAGGTTAGCTCAAATATTAAATTGGGTCTTAAGAAGTTAAAAAAGCTTGTATTGATGATTTCTTTAATTTAATCAATAATGATACTAATACAGACTCAATTGGGCAAATCTTTTTACTTGGGAGGCAGCTGCCCCCTTGCCCCCTCATAGTTCTATCCCTGAGCTAAATGGAAAAATAAAGTATTTACCCAAAATGACTTCAATTTAAGGATTAAAAGCAGCTTGCGTGAGGCATGAAGCTACGGACGCTAATGAAATTAATACACTATAAAATGTTTAAGACCAAAACTTACATTTTTATATATATTTTATATTTTTGTTATTATTATTTTTTCTTTTTTTTAAAAATATTTTTTACAATTTGGCAGCTATATTTATTTAATATTTGATATTTATTTATTTAATATGAATCTCATTTTCGATAAAAATTGCAATAATAACTTAATATTTTTAGTTATATTATAGAGACTATTTCTGAATGTCGTTTTTGCTGCCACAGATAAAGGAAATTTCCCCATTGTGGGATTAAAAAGTCATCTATCTATCTATCTATCTATCTATCTATCTATCTATCTATCTATCTATCTATCTATCTATCTATCTATCTATCTATCTATCTATCTATCTATCTATCTATCTATCTATCTATAGACAAAGAAAATTTGAGACACTTTGGATTGCAACCAGTAACTTCTAGTAAGGCGACAAAGAGCCTTATCTGGTCTGTTGTTGAAGGTGAGTTACTGAGACAGTTTAGGAGCTGCTTAACAAAATGCACATAAAAAGAAAAATATTACAATAGATTCTCTGTCCAGGAGACGTAGACACACTTTGACACGAGTTGTAGCAACTTATCGCAGCCAGCAACCACTGTTTGTACTGGTGGTGTTCAAGCTTCTTTCTTCTTCCTCTTTTAATTTGGGCTTTTCCCTTCAGGGGTTTGCCACAGTGAATCAGCTTCCTCCATTTAACCCTGTCCTTTGCATCCTCTACTCTAACACCAGTTACATTCATGTCTTCGTTCAGTGGATCCATTAATCTCCTCTTTGATCTTAAAAAAAAAATTCAATATTATTTTTTATTTTTATAGCACCTTTCATGTGAAAAAAAAAAACAGCTCGAGGTGATGTACATAAAAACAAACAAGAATGCAAAAACACCAATCCCCATTCATGCAATAAAATAAGGAAATAAGCCCTTCATTATAAAATACACAAAAAAAACACAAGTAAAAGAGAATTGACTAAAGAAAAAAGCTAAAGAAGGGAGAACCCAGAAGGGGCTGTCCACCCTGTCCTCCTGTTGGCCGGGGTGACAGCATAGACACAAACAGCTCAGCCAAGGGGGAGAAAACACTCATAAATAGTCCAAAATGTTAACAGGATAAATAGAAAAGTTAAAAGTTTAAAAACAGCTGAAATATTAAAATTAATATAAGATAATGCATAAAAAATGTGGCTAAAAGACATTAAACAAATAAATATGTGATAAAATATAATAAAATATAAGAGTAAAACATTATAGATCCCAGAGATCTAATTAAAAGCTAAATTAAATAGATGAGTCTTTAGTTCCTTTTTAAAAAAACTTCAACGGTGGATGAGGCCCTCACTTTTCCTCTATACCTTTTCCCTGGCAGCTCTACACTCAGTAACCTCCAATATATTCACTGTCTCTCCTTTGTACATATCCGAATAATCAGCCTGGCCTCTCTGACTCTCAAACCTCAAACATGAGCTATCCCTTAAATGTACTCACTCCTGATCCTATCCATCCTGGTCACTCCCAAAGAGGAACTCTGCATCTTCACCTCGGCTACCTCCAGCTCTGCTTCCTGTCTTTCCTCAGTCCCACTGTGTCTATGCAGAACAACATGGCTGGTCTCACCACAGTTTTGTAAACCTTTCATTTGAGCTGAAACTCTTTTATCACACATCACACCTGACACTTTGCTCCAACCATGCATCCTGACTGCACTTGCTTCTTTACTTCTTTTCCACACTCTCCATTACTCTGGACTGTTGACTAGATACTTACAGTCCTCCACTGTCTTTATCTCTTTTCCCTGTTATCTCACTCGTCCATTTGGATCCCATTCATTCACACATATGTACTCCGTCTTCCTGCAACTAATCTTCATTCTTCTTCTTTCTAAGGCAAACCTCTACCTCTCTAGCTTCTTCTCCACCTGTTCCCTGCTCTCACTACAAATCACAATATCATTGGCAAACATCATAGTCCATGGTGGTTCCTGTCTAACCTCATCTATCAGCCTGTTCATCACCATTGCATACTGGAAGGGGTCCTAGTTGGTCCCTGATGTAATCCCACCTCCACCTTGAACCCCTCTGTCCCCCCTACAGCAGACCTAACAGGTGTGCTGTTAAGGGGGACAACACTTCTACATGTCTTGCACTGCTCTTAAGTACTTCTTTGTCACTCCAGAATTCCTCATACAATACTACAGTTCCTCTCTGGGCACCATATCATAAGCTTTCTCCAGACCTACAAAGAAACACTGTAGCTCTCTGTCCTTCTCCGTACTTCTCTATCAACATCCTCAAAGCAAATATTGCATCTATAGTGCTCTTTCTTGGCATGAAACCATACTGCTGCTCACTAATGTTCCCTTCTGTTTTTAGTCTAGCGTCAACTTCTCTTTCCCATATCTTCATTGTATGGCTCAGCTTTATTCCTCTGTATTAGACACAAATTTTCACATCTCCCTTATTCTTAAAAATGGGCACCATCAGACTTCTCATTCATTCCTCAGGCATCTTCTCATCACCTAAGATCCCGTCGAACAACCCAGTCAAAAACTCCACTGCCATCTCTCCTAGACACTTCCAAAGCTCCACAGAAATATCATCAGGACCAAGTGCCTTTCCACTCTTCATTCTCTTAAATGCCCCCTTCACTTCACCCTTACTAATCTTTGTTACTTCATTTTCTTCATTCAGTCCTGGCTGGGGGACATGAAAAACAACATCAATAGGGGACCTTTCTGTGTGGAGTTTGCATGTTCTCCCCGTGCATGCGTGGGTTTTCTCCGGGATCTCCCGCTTCCTCCCACCATCCAAAAACATGCTTCATAGGTTAATTGGCAACTCTAAATTGTGCCTAGGTGTGAGTGAATGAGTGTGTGATTGTGGACATTCTACCCTGCGACAGACTGGCGACCTGTCCAGGTTGTCCCCTGCCTTCGCCCACAAGTAGCCGGGATAGGCTCCGGCAGCCCAGTGACCCTGAAAGGGAAAAACGGAATAGAAAATGAATGAATGAGTATTAGTTCCATCTTTCCATTACACTACTGAAACATAACACGTTACCATCCATATTCCTAATCACCCTAACCTGCTGCATGTCCTTCCCATATCAGTCTCTTTGTCTTGTTAATCTGTAATCTGTCAGTCTCTCTCTCTTTACTACCCTACATAGCATACACTTGCTCATAAGCCCTTCTTTGGCCTTTGACACCTCTTCTTTTACCTTGCGATGCATCTCCCTGTTCTTCTGTCTACTCTTCTCAGTCCTGTCAGTGTCACTCTTCTTCTTGGCTAGCTTTTTCCTCCATATACACTCCTGCACCTCATTCCACAACCAAATCTCCTTATCAACTTTCTACCCTGATGACACACCAAGTACACTTCTACCTGTCTCCCTGATCGGATTAGCTGTAGTTCTCCTGTTATCTGGAGTACCCAGAGCCTGTTTCAACTGCTTCTTAAAAGCCATTCAACATTCTTCCTTTTTCAGCTTCCAACAGTTTGACCTCCAGTTTGACTTTGCCCTTTCAGTCGTCTTCATCATCACCAGAGTCATCCTACACACCACCATCCCATGCTGTCTGAAAACACTCACCTACCACTACTTTGCAGTCACTGATCTCCTTCAGATTACAAATTACACAAGAAGTAGTCTATTTTTGTGCTTCTACCTCCACTCTTAGGTCACCCTATGTTCCTGCCTCTTCTCAAAGAACGTATTCACTATAGCCTTTTCCATCTTTTTGCAAAACTAACCACAATCTGTCGTTCTACGTTCTTTTCCTGGATACCAAACTTGCCCATCACCTCTGTTTTCTGCACTAACATGTCCATTCAAATCTGCACCAATGACAACTTTCTCACTAGGAATGCTCATCATCACTTCATTAAAGTTCAACCAGAATTTCTCCTTTAGCTCACATCCTACCTGTGGGCATACCCACTAACAACATTACACACCACTCTGTCTGACAGACCTTTTACCCCACAACACTCCCAACAAACTCCTCCTTTAAGGTAACTCCTAGTTCACATGTGCCAAACTCAGGCCAAATTTAGCCCGCAGCTTAAATATATTGGCCCGCGAGATCATGTAAAATATGCATTAGAGCCTGCCCGCGGTACATACTGAACTGCTAATACTACAAATCCCACAATGCTTTGCTAGTATGTTGGTGTGCAGTCGAAATTGTCAAGCAAAACTGTTGACACTCATGCTCCAGTCACATCGGACAAATTCATTGCACCCTCCACAAAAATGGCCAAACAAAAGATGGACAACAGGAGCTTTCAAGACAGATGGGAGGCAGATTATCTATATGAAAAGGTTAAACATTACATATCAGCTGCAGTTAATTTTTCAATAAATATTGAATTGGGCCTGTGACTTTATTTCACTGCTTAATTTTGGCCCACAATGAATTTGAGTTTGACACCCCTGCCAGTTCATTTCTCTTCCCATCGCCACATTGGAAGAACAACTTGAACCCTGATTCTAAGCTTCTAGCCTTGCTGCCTTTCCACCTGGTCTCCTGGACACACAGAATGTCTGTCTTTCTCCTCTGCATTATGCCAACTAACTGTCCACCTTTTCCTGTTCCAACATTCATAGTCCCTACTCTCAGTCCAACACTCATGACATTTTCTTCTCACTATTCCTATGAACGTACCTTCCTCCTCTCCTTCAACCAACAGCAGTCGAATTTCTAACGGCACCCTATCGGAGAACAGCACCAACGGTGGTTGTTGTTCACCCAGGCCTTAACCGATCCGGTATGCATATCTTAGGTCTGATTCTCATACTTGGTTTGGCAAAGAGAACCTGGCTTATGCCCCCTCATGGCTACATTGTGTACACTGGTGATGCTCGAGCACAGATGGAATAAGCCCTTCCAGCCCTGGTCCTGCCGTGGCTTTGGTGCAGCGGTAAAGCAGCCAACCTCTGACTTGCTCACCCATATGTCAACTTTAGGACATATTGTTCACAGTGTTCATGGTGGTGATTGGTTGCTGCTAGTTTAAGGCGGCAGTGCCGCCATCACTTGGTTAATGTATGTGTGCATGGATGAATGGGACTATGATGCTAAAGCTCCTGGGGCCTGAAGGCAAGGTAGAAAAGAACTATACGTATACATCATTTACCATCTACCTCCCTGTCTGTTTTGCAGTTCTCCATGCACTTCTTGCTGTTGATCACCAGATAAAGGTGTTTGGTCAATCAGAATTGGGAAACACCTGATTTAGCTAATCAGGAGCTAATCAAGGAGGGAAGGCAGAACTGAAAAATAAGGGTGAGCAGTAGATTTTGAGGATCAGGGTTTGGCAGCCCTGGTTTAAGGAGATTTTAGGCAAATGCATCAAGTTTATGAGCGCGTTTTTGGACAAGCAGCAGCAGTGACTGACGCAAATGTGATGCACAAATCATGTTCAGTGTGACCATCAGTTCAACAGAGAAAACTCCACAAGCCTTCCTGTCATGTCTCTTTTGCAGCATAAAGATCAAATTAAAGCAACCAGCAGGTCACGGTGAAGACCTTTTCACTGAAAGTTTGAGTACACAATTTAGGCAAATGTAAAAAAAAAATAAATTCTAAGAATGGCCAAAATAAAAAGAAAACTTTATTTCAGATGCAGAGACCAATGAACACTTTTAAATAAGAATCATTTACAGGATTTGGCAAAAAAAAAAAGTATTTTTCAAATTTCTAGCATGTGTACTACTTTGTGCTTGATCAAAATCAAAATATGTAGTTTTATCTAAATGTACTAACAAGTTCATCGTTGCCATGAGCCCAAATCATTGACGCTGGAGTCTATTCTGGCATCACTTACTTCATTTGTCTGCTGCCTTGAAAAACAGAAATATCTATCAGACCTCCGTGACTGACACACAATTAATCTTTTTCAGAGATGATGGAGGACATCTCTCTGACGCAGGAAACATCCATGTTCAGAATCATAACCTCCTCTTTGTTTCTGTGTTCTGCACTGTTACCACACTTCATCCAGGAACGCAGGTGATGTGAAGTCAACATCACAAGGTGCGTCACTGTCAGTCATATTTGTGATGAAACTGCACAAGCAGGCCAACCAGGTCTTATTCAGTTTGGAAAATAAGACAATCAAGATCATAGAACAGTCTCAACGAGACTGATTTAATAACAAAACTAATAATCCCCCTCAAACATGTTTAAGTCAGAAAAGAGCTATCATCTGACAAACTGACTCAGTCACTCGTGGTTCCTGTTTTGCAACCAAATGACAGGTTAATGAAGACGAAACAATGAAGGAGAACATGTTTAGAGGAGATGAGTGAAGTTTTTGGCAGCTGGACTCCTCACTTAGACAATCTTTATTCTGTTTTTACATTTTTGTCTAACCAACCAACCAACCAACCAAAAAGTGCTAAAAACATTTAACTAAAAAAACTTAAAAGCCTATATATTTTTTAATAAAACTTATGCATCTAATTAGCTGGTGCTTAAAAATGTGGACTGTCCAAAGAGATGCAACAGTTGAAATGTATAGATAATGAGGTTTTGACAAAAACTGGTCTGAAAATTCTTTGAAATAGTAGATTTTTTGCAGTTATTTTTAATAGGGATGCACTGCAATCAAATGATTCATTTACAGAATTCATAAATCACAGATGATATGTTTTTAAAACTAAAAAAAATGCAAAGAAAAGTAGTTTGTACTTGGATATGTAGATTTTCTTGCCAGGATCTTTTTTTTCAGCAGTTACAGTGTAATGGTCTGGATTATGCAAGAAGAAAAGCAGTTGATTGTTAAACAAATGTGGCCTTTTGTTTTCATTCTTTCAGATTTTTTCTGATTTTCTGATTTCTGTGTTCGCTCAGACAAAACAATTTCAGAAAACTGTCACGTTGACTTCAGGTGAACATTGATTCACCCAAGGGACAGGAATTAATTGCTTTGCATTTCAGCATAATGACAATAAAAGTGTTTGTCTGAAATGTCATGAAAGATAGATAAATTTCGTTTTTCTGGAATTTGTATCATGAATCTGTTGAGTTTTCTGAAAAAGAAACTAATGTCAGCTGAAAGGGCAACACGCTTCATGGACTTTTGACAGTAGTTATGTCTGTGACAGTTAAAGCTTTTGTTCAGTTGTGATTCATTGTGCTTGGGCATTTGTTTAACCCTAATCCAGTTGTTTGACAGGTAATCTGTTAATACTACAGCTCCAATCAAAGTAAATGAAGTTGCATAAACTTTTTTTCTTTTAGTCCGAAACCTTTTATTTAAAATGGAACACTTTTTTTGTTGTTTAATGTATTTTACAAAAACGGAAAATGATAAAAGATTATACTTTTTTGTTAATTTTCTGATGTTTGTAGCAACTTTCACAAGCAGTGAACATAAAACCATTAGAGTCGCTCATGGAGCCCAGCCCGCATCAACCGCATGGCGTGAGGTCAAAGCTCTAAACCGCAGCACTGAGGATTTGACTGTGGACCAGCAGCTCTCCCCCTTTGTGCATCTTCAAAGATTTCAGTTTGAAAAACTTCCTCATTCATATTCCATTTGCATCCCCCTGTACCAAAGAATGCAAATATCATGAAAATGGTCCATGTCCTGCTAGGAAAAGCAGAAAAAAAACATCCTGAAAGATCCTGAAAAAAATTACCAACTTATCATTTTAGGGATAACAAATTAGTCCATAAACGAAGATGGATTCACCCTAACATACAACTTCCAGTGAAGTGAAGTGAAGTGAAAGCATTTGTTTTAGCGAAAAAAGGAACAACAGAAACTCTATTATATGCTTTCTATAAATGTTTTTCTAAGATCTATGATCAACTCATGCCATGGGGCAAAACCTTTCACAAGAAATATTTGATCTTGACTGCAACCAGGAAGAGGAGATGATTTTCCTGACCTGAACTGTACAAATAAATGCCAAAACAACATGGATTTTCTTTCGCCTTGACACAGAAAGTAAACACTGTTTAATAAACTGCAAACGCGGCTAGTAGCTGCTAAAACAACTGGTATAAAATAGGCATTTACGAGAGAGTAAATGAATATTCCTTTTTCATCGTTTGGGACAGGTTTTTGTTACTGTTCATTGCATATGTTTTACTGTATATAATAAGGGAGGTGTAGTTGGGAGCTGCCTGAACATGTTTGCTTGTACAACACTCAGAGCTAATATTGCCTCGGGAAAACCAGTTCTTTGTTTTTGTTTCTCTGTACAGCACCTTGAGCTGTCTTTCTTTTCATGAAAGGTGATATTTAAATAAAATTAATTAAATTTAATTTAATTTAGTGCCTTGACTCGGTATATGAACTTTTCAGGCGGTTTTGCTTCAAGCTGAAGGAGCATTTTCGGAAGCTTTTGCGTTAAATAATTTTGTGTAGACATAAAGTAAAAGCTTGCAAAATTTCAATGATGCTCATGAAATACTGTAAAAAGGCACACCAAGTTTAGATGGCAAATTGAGTTTCACTGAGCAACGAGACATCTGGATTCTCAGACAGTCACATAAACAACTAATTAATAAAACTGATAACACCTTTATCAAATGACTGACGACAAAGGAAGCCCATAAATAGCAGTGATGGAAAACTGTTACTTTTTTTGTGAGCACTTACGTAAGTTTTACGTCTAACAAGGTATGAAGGAAATACTATTTAGTGTAAGGAAATAGGAATGCATTGAAAGGAGAAAAAGAGTGTGACTTCTATCAAACCACTCCCTAAAACTCTAACCTCCACCCCTCCAAGAAAAATTTACTGACAATGTACTTTCATCATGATGGGTCCATTGTTTGAGCTATTCCCTCCCCCTTGTTTTAAATAGCGAAGCAGAGACAACAGGTGTCACAGCTTCACCTGGGAGCCTACTGAGAGAGTCAGAGACCTGGGAATAAAACTGCAGCGGATCTTTACTCTGATCAGCCCCGGCACTCACAACTGCTTTATCCTTAGTTTGCAGGCAAGACTATAAAGGTAGGTGAAAAAGCATGTTTGATTTAATACATGAATGTAAATATACAATATTGGAGCCTAAGCCTAATGTTTATGCAATCTCTAAATGTTGAATAACTACAGTTTGAAATACCATTTAATTTTATTTTACTTCATGCCAAAATGAGCTTACACAGATTGCTACAGTATTTAAAAAACATATGCCGATGCAATGCTCTTATAAAACTTTTTTTTTATTTCAATTTATGGAAAATGATTGATTTATTTGTTCAGTTCCAAACGTTAATCATACAATATTGTCTGACTGATTTTCTCCAAGGCATGGACAAGTGCACACTGCTGCTCAGCATCCTCCTTGTGACTCTGTCTTGGGGTTGTATGAGGACATCTGCTCAGGGCGATCCAACAGGAGGAAACGCAACAGCAACAGGAGGAAATGCAACAGCCCCAGGAGGAAACGCAACAGCACCAGGAGGAAACGCAACGGCACCTGGAGGAAATGCAACATCACCTGGAGGAAACGCAGTAGCACCAGGAGGAAACGGGACGGCACCAGGAGGAAATGCAACATCACCTGGAGGAAACGCAATGGCACCAGGAGGAAACGGGACGGCACCAGGAGGAAACGCGACAGCACACGGAGGAAACGCGACGGCACCAGGAGGAAATGCAACATCACCTGGAGGAAACGCAATGGCACCAGGAGGAAACGGGACGGCACCAGGAGGAAATGCAACATCACCTGGAGGAAACGCAATGGCACCAGGAGGAAACGGGACGGCACCAGGAGGAAACGCGACAGCACACGGAGGAAACGCGACGGCACCAGGAGGAAATGCAACATCACCTGGAGGAAACGCAATGGGACCAGGAGGAAACGCAACAGTACCAGGAGGAAACGCGACAGCACCAGGAGGAAACGCAACAACACCAGCTCCTGCATTGTCACCAAACACCTCAGTGGAAGTTCTTCCAGTGAGTAACATCATTGTAGAGTGACAGACGAGCTGAAAACAGGATTGTACTTTAGCTCCATCTCTTTCATTTATGAGTGAACCAGGTACGTTTCCACCCAATGTAAAATATCTTTTCTCTTTTCAGACAGATCCTTCCAGATCTGAGTGTGGAAAGTCTCAACTGTGTGCAGCAAAACCCTCTACATGTGACCCAACAGCAGATTCATCGTGCTTCTTTCTTGGTGCCCAGAAAAAGGGAGATAACTTTGGGTTTACACTCTCAGGACAGTCTGATGGCTACGTCGCAGCATCTGTGCTGAGTCCTACCATTGGGGTATGTCATGTTTCCTCACTACAGCACACCTTTAGTTCAAGACAAAACCATGCTTTCTTTCTCATTTGAAGTCTTCTTCTCTCCCCCACAGAAAGAAGTTGTTTATATCTGTGCAAATAACAACAATAAAGTGAAGTTTTTTGGTGCCATTCTGGAAAACAGCCAACTAAAATTAACAACTGTGAGTTTCACCATTATGCCTTCCACACTCAAATTTCATGTTTCTACATAATTTAGGAGATTCATATTTATATGAAGTCATTTACTGGTCTTATCTATTTAAAAAAATGTGCACAGATAATTATTTGAATTAGGTTTAACACAAACACGAAGGAAAATAATTTCTAAATAAATAATTCTGAATAAGTCTGAATTTTTTTTGTAATAAATGTTGCTACTTCTTGTTGTACAGCTCAGCGTAAACTCTGTGAAGGGTAAGGTCAGAGGCAGAACAATCCAGTGCACATTCCTGGCCACAGTACCAGACCCACTTGTTCTAGCAAGCAAGAGAGCACGCAGAGCTACAGACGTCACCCTCTCTGTCTCAACTGGATCGTACAACGCAAGTAAGTCAACATTTGAGCCCCATCTTAAAGCATTAAGATCAGTTCTTATAAGGATAATTTTTTGCACAAACCTTCTCAAATACATGTGGCTTATGAATGATTTCTTCTTCTGATGGTTTTCCCAAGGCTCTGACAATTTAGGAACACCAACCCCAACAATAAGAGCAACTGTTTCAGACCTGGCAAGCAGTAATACCACTGTTGTCAATGAGATTAGCAACTCAACAAATACAACCACACCACAAGGAAACTCAACAACATCAACAGGAAACTCAACAACAACTGGAGTTAACGCAACAACATCAACAGGAAACTCAACTACAACTGGAGGAAACGCAACAACATCAACAGGAAACTCAACAACATCAACAGGAAACTCAACAACACCAGCTCCTGCATTGTCACCAAACACCTCAGTGGAAGCTCTTCCAGTGAGTATTATCATTGTAGAGTGACAAAAGAGCTGAAAACAGGATTGCACTTTAGCTCCATCTCTTTTGTTTATGGATGAACCAGTAACTTTTCTAATCAATGTAAAATATCTTTTCTCTTTTCAGACAAATCTTTCCAGATCTGAGTGTGGACAGTCTCAACTGTGTGCAGCAGAGCCCTCTACATGTGACCCAACAACAGATTCCTCGTGCTTCTTTCTTGGTGCCCAGAAAAAGGGAGATAACTTTGCGTTTTCACTCTCGGGACAGTCTGATGGCTATGTCGCAGCATCTGTGCTGAGTCCTACCAATGGGGTATGTCATGTTTTCTCACTACAGCACACCTTTAGTTCAAGACAAAACCATGCTTTCTTTCTCATTTGAAGTCTTCTTCTCTCCCCCACAGAAAGAAGTTGTTTATATCTGTGCAAATAACAACAATAAAGTAAAGTTTTTTGGTGCCATTCTGGAGAACAGCCAACTAAAATTAACAACTGTGAGTTTCACCATTATGCCTTCCACACTTAAATGTCATTATTCTAGATTGACGAACATAATTTAGGAGATTCATATTTATATGAAGTCATTTACTAGTCTTATCTATTTTAAAAAATGTGCACAGATAATTATTGGAATTAGGTTTAACACAAACACGAAAGAAAATAATGTCTAAATAAATAATTTCAAATTGACAAATTTACTTTAAAAACATATATAAATGACAATATTAAAATATGCATTAAATGGATTTGATTATTTCTCACAAGGTAAAAAATGGAAAGTAGAAAAGTTAAAGTTTTTGGATGTGAGAAAGCGCATACACCTAAAGACATTTGATGCAATTATTTTCTTGAAGTTGAGTCATGGCATCTGGACCACAAATTTGATTTCCCCACTCATTCAGGAATGAATGACAACCTAAACTGACAAACAATTACTGATTTTATTTTAGTTGAAGTTTTTAGGCGACTGGTTTGAGCAGCTGTTTCATGTTAAGATGATTTGCTGATAACAAACTTCAAATCACCTGAAGTTGTGACGAGACTTTTGTGCTCAGTTTTCTCAAATTATTTCTGTTATTAACCCAAAAAAGGCTTAGTTACTCCAGTAAAACCTGAAGTCTGAATTTTTTTTAAAAATAATTGTTGCTACTTTTTGCTGTACAGATCAGCGTAAACTCTGTGAAGGGTAAGGTCAGAGGCAGAACAATCCAGTGCACATTCCTGGCCACAGTACCAGACCCACTTGTTCTAGCAAGCAAGAGAGCACGCAGAGCTACAGACGTCACCGTCTCTGTCTCAACTGGATCGTACAACGCAAGTAAGTCAACATTTGAGCCCCATCTTAAAGCATTAAGATCAGTTCTTATAAGGATAATTTTTTGCACAAACTTTCTCAAATACATGTGGCTTATGAATGATTTTTTCTTCTGATGGTTTTCCCAAGGCTCTGACAATTTAGGAACACCAACCCCAACAATAAGAGCAACTGTTTCAGACCTGGCAAACATTAATACCACTGTTGTCAATGAGATTAGCAACTCAACAAATACAACAACACCACAAGGAAACTCAACAACATCAACAGGAAACTCAACAACAACTGGAGGAAACGCAACAACTCCAGCAGGAGACACAGTCGGATCTCTACAGGTAAGTGGTACAAAAAAAAAACTAAGAAAAAATATCTGCACTGTGGAATAACATGAGCTGGATGTCACATGGATGAATGTATTTTATTTTGCAGACAGATATCTCGAGAACCGGATGCGGTACAACAAAACTTTGTGCAGCAGAGCCCTCATCATGCAATCCTTCTCTTGGAAACACCTGCTCCTTTTTGTCTGCTAAGCAGAATAGTGGCCAGATCTATTCCTTCGAGCTCTCAGGACTGTCAGATGGTTACATGGCCTCTGCCTTATCAACTTCTACCACGGTTCGTCCATCTTTCAAATGCTAGCACCAAGAAATCAATTTTCTTCTGCTTAAAGTTTGTGTATAAAATGTGTCCTGTTTTACAATGCAGAATAATGGATCCATAGCCTATGTGTGTGCCAACAACAACGGTGCTGTTAAATTCATCACTGCTGTCCTCAATAATGATAACACATTGACAGTGAAATCGGTGAGTCGAATAACAATTTGGGAGAGTGTTGGTGATGATTTACTTGTGAGCATGTTTGACCTATAATACTGTGTTCAATAATTCCAGCTCCACTGTTACACACTACAGAGTTGTGTTCTTATTTCTTGCTTCATATTCTCTTGCAGCAAAACGTAACCTCTGGCTCTGTGAAGGGGAAGATTAATGGAAAAAAAATCCAGTGTACATTTGAGGCCACGCTTCCAGACACCACTACTCGTTCAGCGGGTTACTCAATAATAGTCTTTAATGGAAG
This sequence comes from Oryzias curvinotus, assembly GCA_023969325.1. NCBI lineage: Eukaryota > Metazoa > Chordata > Actinopteri > Beloniformes > Adrianichthyidae > Oryzias > Oryzias curvinotus. The sequence continues at coordinate 230,084 of JALJSC010000136.1, forward strand.
TTACACTCTCAGTAAGTATATTCCAAGGCTCTCATTGATCATTTATTTGTATCTTGCTTTAAGAAATCTCTCTATCTATCTATCTATCTATCTATCTATCTATCTATCTATCTATCTATCTATATATATATTTTCTTTTTTCTTTTTTTGCAGGTAATGGTTTGGGAAATGCTTTTATTTTAGTGAGAACCTCTGTAGTAAACCTGTCAGATCCTACAGCAAATGCCACCAATCTTATTACTTCTGGAGTGGCGCCACACTACCATCCCTTAATGCAAGGTATTTAAAGAGATGGAGGATATTTGCAAAGGCACTAGTCAAGCTTTACAAATCATAACCTGTTTATTTTTCCTTTCCACTTAGCTCTGCTAGTCACCTTTGGCATCCTGGTTCTCACCATTCTAGGACACTGATTTAGACCATGTGTCACTTCTTATCCATCAACAAATACCAGTGAATGGAAGCTTTGAAGATTTAATAGAAGACAACCTGTGGACAGAGCACTCCCCATGGATTTCCTTTAAAGCCAATGTAGTACAGTTTCTTTATGTAATTTCCTGATGTCAGCATGAGTTTGGTACAGTATAAAACAACACAGAAGCTCAATGTCTAGTATGCAAGTATTTAAATGCATGAATGTTGGATTTCTTCTCCTTCACAGAATTTTAGAAATTAAATTTGAAATGTCAAAATCTAAATTTAAAAAGCTTTGCGCTTTAAACGTATCTAAAATTTGCTAAGCAAGTTACTGTATCAACATGCATGGAATAATTTATGTAAAATAGGTTTTAAGGTCTGGTTACCTCCTAAACCCATGTCTTTTCTGTACTGGATTAAAGTGCCATCAAAAGTAATTATTTTTACAATTTTTCTTGTTCTAATTATTATGATGTAATTGAATCATAGGTACATTCTTGTTTCTTCCTGTCACTTTTTAATAAGTATCCTGAAAGAGTTAGTCCTATTGAAATTTTACTATGAAGTCAACTTTGACTGATGTTTTTTGTGTGTTTATGTATAAATATATATGTGTGTGTATATCGTACTACAATTAAATGGAGTATGCTATCTAACAATGGCAAAAGTGATTTTACACATTGCAAACTATAATTGACCTCACAGAAATGATTTTCAAATAAAGAATTAACACAAACATATAAATGTCAATTTGTTTGTTTTGCTGTCACCACTAAGTGTGATGATGAAGTGATCTGTTGTGTTGGTAACAAACTGTCAGGTACAAGACTTGATGAAGGACCTAAAGAACAGAGATGGGCTGGCACAAGTTTCTAATGTGTTTATTTCTAAACAAAAGGTGCTGCTAAGCAGGGAAACCAAACAAAACCAAATGTCGAGGTAACCAGGCAGACATGGGAGAAGACAATCAGGGATATGACTGTATGGACCAGCACAGAAGAAGGCAGAGACAAGACAAGACAAAGGTGAAAACGATCAGGAGAGATTGTGACCAGGGAAGTAAAACTCAAAGATGAGCAGAAATAAAACATGAAGCAAAGCTCTAATATGACAGAAACAAAAAAGCAAAAACTAAGGTAAAAAGCTAAGCTGAAAAACCCAAATCATGACACAAACAATGGAGAACATCCTGCAGTGGATGAATGTTGAGACCATTGACAGCATTAAAGAACTGGACCAAGTAAGAAAACACTTATAGAAAATGGCTTCCTTTCCAGCTCTAACAAAATTAAGTCAATTTAGTCACCATTTTTTTGTGATATGGACGCTACCATGTTGGAGCCAGATGACACCAATAAGCAGTGATTGGTTCAAATTGGTCTGAGTCATTGTCTCTATCGCAACCACTCTTGCCATTCAGGAGGGAGCTTGTTGAATGCCCAGACCCCTACCACAGGGAGAATCTGTGAATAAAATATTTTGAATGGTTCGACATGGGGGCCGACAGCCACCACTTATTTTTACTGAAACATCATCAGAGCAAGAATGATTATTCTGACAATAAGAATGACTGAGTAGCTGTTTCTCCATAGAGGACTATGGGATTTTGGAGCCAGCGGGTACTTCCTGTTTGCAACGTGAAGGGGGAAGGGTCACTCAGTACAGAGTCGATGGTTGGGACAATGAGAGGTAAAATTAGAGGTGGATGACATGTGCTGAGAGGGAAAACCTGATTTTCTTCTTAACTTTCTCATGTAAAAGTATGAACTGATGCAAAGCTTTGCTAAAATTGATTGTTTTGACAGCAACTGACAGCACAAAAGCTCAATTGCTTCATTTGCCAGAATCCCCATAGGACACCTTCCCTGCAGCTATGAGACCACAACCTTTCTGCTGCTGTCCTCCTATTGAGAGAGTTGATGCATGTTCTTCTTCTGGCAGCCTGCTCTTCTTGTACATTACTAAAAGACCTGCTGTGTCTACAGAGACGACAAGACACAGCGTCTAAATTGAATAAATGGTAAATGGCGTATACTTATATAGCGCTTTCTACCCTCTTACGAAGGCCCAAAGCGCTTTACAGTCACAGTCCCATTCACCCATGCACACACACATTAACACACTGATGGCGGCTCTGCTGCCGAACACTGGCGCCAACCTCCCACCAGAGGACAGGTGGGGTTCAGTGTCTTGCCCAGGGACACTTCGACACATGGGCGTGCAAGGTGGGAATCGAACCTGCAATATTACGATCATGGGTCGACCGCCCTACCGCTGCACCACGGCCGCCCTATGATTTGCCTTCTTGGTTAAAATAGTTTTATACTTTTATGCTTGGCATGTTGAGTCCTGCACTTTTGTGTCTTTTATGTCTCTCATTGCAGCTTTTTCTTGTACAGGGCCCTCATCAGTAAAACTGAAAAATAACTAACTTTATCCAACATTTTATATTGTGTTGGGGCTTGAAATTGAGATTCAAAGCAATCTTAATTGGCCCATTTCTTTTTTTTCCCACACCAAGACCCTGCCGCAGCAGCTGTGGCAGCCAGAAACCCCCAACGCCCGGACGGCAGCGGATGGAGAACAACTGCCCCCTGGGTGATCACATCTGCCACCCAAGCCTGGGCCAGCAGGACCGCCACTGGGCCCCTAAAGCCAGAGAGCAGGGAGGCATGGGAAGTAAAGAGAGTGCAGCTCCAGCCCAACCAGGAGAGCACCCCCCCCCACCGCACCAGGAGGGCCCAACATGGGACCCTGCCCCAGAAGAGCACCCACAGCCCCAGACAAGGACCTCACCACCACCCAGGAGTTCTGTGCATCCCCCCACCCCAACCCTAGGTATGAGTCAGGACCCCCCAAGGGAGTCCCGCCCAGCACTCCAGGCAGCCACCCATCCGGCCCAAGGTTGGTCCATGAAGGTGCAAGGCAGGGGCCAGCTGTCCCTACCCAGGAGGAAGGCACCCAGGGGAACAGGGGACCCACAGGAAGTGTTGTAAACATGGCCCGACCAGGCTCAGTTGGAAATAAGGCGAGGCCCAGCGCTCAGGGGCAAGAACCAGAACCCACCTCACAGGGACACGGACACCCCCGGCTCAGGTGTGATGGGATCCCCGGCTCTTGGTCTTGCCAGAAAGCTCAGGGATCCCTCTCCCTGCATGGAAAGAGGGATGCCGGGCCCAGGAAGCCAGCACCCAGGGAACAAGGGCCCAGTACCCCTACCAGGGATGGGGTGGAGGACAGATGGTCCAAGGTCCCACCTTCTTTGTTAAATGCGTGTGTGTGTTTGTGAGGGTGTGTGTGTGCATGTATGTGTGTTTGTATTGGAGTGTATATTTTGAGGGGTAAAGGGTGTGTGTACTAAGGGGCTGCAGTTAAAACTGACCCATTTCTAAACAGTTTACAGTGGTGCTCATTACATTAGATGAGTACCCCACTGTTGTGGACCTGGCTGTATCTGACCACTACTGTTTGCTTTTCAACATCACTGGTTTTATAAAGCACAAGACCTCTGTGAGAACGGTGAAGAAAAGTCAAAAAGTTTATTATATCTGTTCGCTCCTACTCTCCACCTGTCATGCTTGCCCCCTGTGATCTACTTGTTGAAAGTTTTAACAGTAAATTAAAATCCAGTCTCGACTCAGTTGCTCCACTAAAATCTAAAAAGATAAGAATCAAACCCACACCCCCTTGGAGAACTGAGGAAATTAAACAATTGAAGAGACGTTGTAGATCTGCCGAAAGACACAAGAAAACACAAACTTGAAATAAACTATCAACTATACCAAAACCAACTAAAACTATATAATCAAACAGTAAAGCAGTCCAGAAATTCCTATTTTGCGAACATCGTTTCTGTAAAGAAAATAACCCGTCTTTTTCACCACAATTGAATCTTTAATCAACTCAAATGTGACCAAAAACACAATGCCAGCCTCCACCTCATTGTGTGAGGACTTTGCAGACCACTTCAGGAGCAAGATCGATTCTGTCAGATCAAACATAATAAATGATCCGAAAAGCCATTTTATTGGAAATGATGGCTTGATTTTACCTGAGGAAGCACTGGACAGTTTTGGCCTGGTTGAAGCTACAACACTTGCTGAGTTTTCTCCCAAGTTAATCCAACAACTTGTTTTTTAGATCCCATCCCTACATCACTTTTTAAATCATTTTATGGGTCTTTTGAGAGTGAGATTTTAAATATCATGAACTCGTCTCTACAGACGGGTATTTTTCCTGCTGCCTTTAAAACAGCAGTGGTGAAACCGTTACTCAAGAAAACGAATTTAGACCCTTCAGTTTTTAATAACTACAGACCTGTGTCCAACTTGCCATTTTTAAGTAAGGTTTTAGAAAAACTTGTTTTTATTCAGCTAAACGAGTTTCTCTTACAAAACAACATTTTTGAGACAAACCAGTCTGGCTTTAAAGAACCACAGTACTGAGACAGCCTTGTTAAAAATCGTTAATGACGTCAGGTGTGCCTTGGATTCAGGTCAGATCTCAGTACTAGTTCTGTTAGATCTAAGTGCAGCTTTTGATACTGTTGATCACCTGATCCTTGTAAACAGACTTAAAAGCCTTGGCCTTTCAGGGACTATTCTCAAGTGGTTCGAATCTAATCTCATGGAGAGAAACTTCATGGTTAGCATGGACACATATTTTTCTGGGGTCCATGAAATTAATTGTGGTGTGCCTCAAGGTTCCATCCTTGGCCCCTTACTTTTTAACATTTATATGCTTCCTCTGGGGAATGTCATCAGGAGCCACAACATCAGCTTCCATAGCTATGCTGTTGATACCCAGCTGTACATAGCTATGTCTCCTGATGACACAAGACCAATAGAAGCACTTTTTAACTGTATTTTAGATGTAAAATTATGGATGGCAAATAATTTTCTGCAACTCAACCAGGAGAAAACTGAAATTTTAGTTATCGATCCCGAAACCAAGAGAGAGAAACAGTTTCTGAAGCTACAGGAACTTTCCTTAAGTCATTCGGAAACAGTCAGAAACCTGGGTGTTATTTTTGATTCCAAGCTAACTTTTATCCCCCACATAAAACAGGTGGTTAAAACTGGTTTTTATCATCTCAGAAATCTGGCTAGGGTCCGCCCACTACTCTCTCTTGCTAAGATGCTAATGCATCTTTTTATCATGAGTAAAATTGATTACTGTAACGCCCTGCTTGCTGGTCTTCCAAAAACTAACATTAAGAACCTTCAGCATCTCCAAAATTCTGCTGCACGAGTTCTCACAAAGACCAGGAGGCGGGCTCACATCACCCCAATTTTAAAATCCCTGCATTGGCTCCCCATATGTTTCAGGGTTGATTTTAAGATACTTTTAACAGTTTTTTAATGTCATAACGGTCCTGCGCCTTCTTATTTATCAGATCTTTTAGTAAAGTATGAACCCTCGCGGACCCTGAGATCCTCTGGCACTGGTCTGTTAACCATTCCAACTGTAAAAACCAAAACCTATGGAGAAGCTGCGTTTCAGCACTATGGCCCCTATTTATGGAACAGTCTGCCAGAGGACCTGAGAGCCGCAGAGAGCGTTAATGCGTTTAAGAAAAGGCTCAAGACCCATCTTTTTAATCTGGCCTTTAGCTAATTTTTTACTACTTTATTTATTTATTCAATTATTTATTTATATGTATTTTTGATTTTATTAATGTATCCATTTTATCTTGTTTTATGAACTTGAACCTGATTTTAAACGCATTATTTTAATTTACCTTATTTCAATGTTTTATTGTTTTTATCAATATGTTTACTTTTTGATTCTCATATTTATTCATTTTTATTTTCCGGTGCTTCCTCAGCTGGAACCTCTCCCTCTGGGTCGGCTGCTGTTCAACCACTGCGGCTCTAGATGGGGACCTGCATCACCGCTTAGCTGTGGTGGAGCGGTCCCCACCTGTGATGCTGCATTTGGCTGTCTATGCGGCTGTTCACGGAGGGGAAGGTTCCAATTACCAGCGTTTCCAGCATCATGGTTCTGTGCTCAGCCTATTTCTCATTGTCTTTTCCCATCAGCTAGGGGGTGGGAGGTGTGAAAGGAGTGGGGGGCTAGGTACAAGGAGGGGGCCCTATTATTTATTTATTTTAATTTATTTTTTAATCGTCATGCTTGTTTTTATATTTTGTTGTGTTTTAATGTAAAGTACTTTGTGTTATATTTTTATATGAAAAGTGCCTGATAAATAAAGTTTGATTCGATTTGATTTGATTCATTTTCTAGTTAGAAATTCGATTTAATTTACAAAGATCACAAACATTTATGAGCCTTAAAACATTTCTTTTGCCCAAACAATATGGTACCTGAGATGTCTTGTTCTGGAGAAGCCGGCACTTCTTCATTGTCCATGCATCCATGCAGTCTGCTTTCCAGGTTTTGAGCATGTATTTTTCCTCATAAAGCTCTGTCCTTAACACTCCTGTGTTAAACTTTAATGTGTATTCACTTTGCTAAAAAGAATAAAATCCTGCCAACAGCTCTGTCTATTTCTAACCAAACAGATTTTCTTGAGTATTACACCATCTGCTATATCAATGTCATTTTTTCGGCAAAAAAAAAAGTTACATTGATTTTTGGTACCCTGTGTTTAAACCTGGTCTTTTAGATTAAAAATTTTCATTAAAGAGTAATAAATTATATAGTTTTTAGGAAACCCCTGATGAAAACAAACAACACGGACCCGATTACGTCGCCCGGATTGGCGTCACCGGGGCCCCGCTCTGGAGCCAGGCCCAGGGTCGGGGCTCGCAGGCGAGCGCCTGGTGGCCGGGGCTCTTCCCACGGACCCCGGTCGGGCTCAGCCCAAAGGAGCGACGTGGGACCACTCTCCTATGGGCTCACCACCCGTAGGAGATCTCAAAAGGGGCCGGTGCATTGTGGTTTGGGTGGCAGTCGGGGGCAGGTGCCTCGGCGGCCAAAACCCCGATCATGGAATCTGGCTTTTGGGACATGGAATGTCACCTCTCTGGGAGGGAAGGAGCCTGAGGTGCGAGAGGTTGAGAGATACCGTCTAGATATAGTCGGGCTCACCGTCACACATAGCCTGGGCTCTGAAACTCAGTCCTTAGAGAGGGGTTGGACTCTCTACCACTCTGGAGTTGCCCAAGGTGAGAGGCGGCGGGCTGGCGTGGGCTTACTCGTGAGCCCCCAGCTCAGCCGCCAAGTGTTGGAGTTCACCCCAGTGGACGAGAGGGTCATGTCCCTCCGCCTCCGGGTGGGGGACAGGTCTCTAACTGTGGTTTCGGCTTACGGGCCGAACAGCAGTTCGGAGTACCAGGCCTTCTTGGTGTCTCTCGAAGGGGTACTGGAAAGTGCCCCAAAGGGGGACTCCATTGTCTTCCTGGGGGACTTCAATGCCCACGTGGGCAATGACAGTGGCACCTGGAGGGGTTTGATTGGTAGGAACGCCCCCCCTGATCTGAACCCGAGTGGTGTTTTGTTATTGGACTTCTGTGCTCGTCATAGTTTGTCCATAACGAACACCATGTTCGAGCACAAGGGTGTCCATCAATACACCTGGCATCAGGACACCCTAGGCAGGAGGTCAATGATCGACTTTGTAGTTGTTTCAGGCGACCTTCGGCCCTGTGTCTTGGACACTCGGGTGAAGAGAGGGGCGGAGCTGTCCACCGATCACTACGTGGTGGTGAGTTGGATTCGCTGGCGGGGAAGGAGGCCGGAAAGACTTGGAAGACCCAAACGTACTGTGAGGGTCTGCTGGGAACGTCTGGCTGAGCCCTCCGTTAGGGAAGTCTTTAACTCCCACATCCGGGAGAACTTCAAACAGGTACCGAGGGAGGTTGGGGACATTGAGTCCGAGTGGACCATGTTTTCCACCTCCATTGTCTCTGCTGCTGCTCGGAGCTTTGGTCGCAAGGTCTCTGGTGCCTGTCGCGGCGGTAACCCCCGAACCCGGTGGTGGACACCAGAAGTAAGGGATGCCGTCAAGCTGAAGAAGGAGTCCTACCAGGCCTGGCTGGCCTGCGGGACTCCGGAGGCAGCTGACAGGTACCGGCAGTCCAAGCGAGCTGCGGCCCGGACTGTTGCGGAGACGAAAACTCGGTCCTGGGAGGAGTTCGGTGAGGCCATGGAGAAGGACTATCGGTTGGCCTCAAAGAAATTCTGCCAAACCATCCGACGACTCAGGAGGGGAAAGCAGTTCTCCACAGGCACCGTTTTCAGTGCAGGTGGGGAGCTGTTGACTTCGACTGGGGACATTGTCGGGCGGTGGAAGGAGTACTTCGAGGATCTCCTCAATCCCACTGACACGCCTTCTTTTGAAGAAGCGGAGAATGAGGACTTTGGGGTGGGGCTGTCTATTACCCGGGCTGAAGTCACTGAGGTAGTCAACGAGCTCCTCGGTGGCAAGGCCCCGGGGGTGGATGAAGTCCGCCCTGAGCACCTCAAGTCTCTAGATGCTGTGGGAGTGTCTTGGCTGACACGTCTCTGCAGCATCGCGTGGCGGTCGGGAACCGTACCACTGGACTGGCAGACAGGGGTGGTGGTTCCCCTCTTTAAGAAGGGGGACCGGAGGGTGTGTTCTAACCATAGGGGAATTACACTCCTCAGCCTCCCTGGGAAAGTCTATGCCAGGGTACTGGAGAGGAGAGTCCGTCCGATAGTCGAACCTCGGATTCAGGAACAACAGTGCGGTTTCCGTCCTGGTCATGGAACAGTGGACCAGCTCTACACCCTATCTAGGGTGCTGGAGGGTTTGTGGGAGTTCGCTCATCCAGTCCACATGTGTTTTGTGGATTTGGAGAAGGCGTTTGACCGCGTCCCCCATGGCATCCTGTGGGGGATGCTCTGGGAGTATGGGGTCCGGGGAGCCTTACTGAGGGCTGTCCGGTCTCTGTATGACCGGAGTAGGAGCTTGGTCCGCATAGCCGGCAGTAAGTCAGACCTGTTCCCGGTCAACGTTGGACTCCGGCAGGGCTGCCCTTTATCACCGGTTCTGTTCATAGTTTTTATGGACAGAATTTCTAGGTGCAGCCAGGGGCCGGAAGGGATCTGGTTTGGGGACCACAGGATTTCCTCTCTGCTTTTTGCAGATGATGTTGTCCTGTTGGCTTCATCGAACCGGGACCTCCAGCGTGCATTGGGGCGGTTTGCGGCCGAGTGTGAAGCGGCTGGGATGAGGGTCAACACCGCTAAATCTGAGGCCATGGTCCTTGACCGGAGAAAGGTAGTCTGCCATCTCTCGGTGGGTGGAGTGTCCTTGCCCCAGGTGGAGGAGTTTAAATACCTTGGGGTCTTGTTCACGAGTGAGGGAGGATCGGAGCGTGAGATGGACAGGCGGATCGGAGCGGCGTCCGTAGTTATGCGGTTGCTCTTTCGGTCCGTCGTGGTGAAGAGAGAGCTGAGCCGAAAAGCAAAGCTCTCAATTTACCGGTCGATCTACGTTCCAGTACTCACCTATGGTCATGAGCTATGGGTCATGACCGAAAGAACGAGGTCCCGAATACAAGCGGCTGAAATGAGCTTCCTCCGCAGGGTGGCTGGGCGCTCCCTTAGAGAGCTCTCCCGCGGAGAGCTCGGAGTAGAACCGCTTCTCCTCCACATCGAAAGGAGCCAGTTGAGGTGGCTCGGGCATCTAGTCCGGATGCCTCCTGGACGCCTCCCTGGAGAGGTGTTCCGGGCATGTCCCACTGGGCGGAGGCCCTGGGGAAGACCCAGGACACGCTGGAGAGACTACGTCTCTCGGCTGGCCTGGGAACGTCTCGGGGTCCCCCCAGAGGAGCTGGAGGAAGTGGCTGGGGTGAGGGAAGTCTGGGCATCTCTGCTCAGTCTGCTGCCCCCGCGACCCGGTCCCGGATAAGCGGAGGAAGATGGATGGATGGATGTATAGTTTTTAGGAAGGGTAAACTCAAAGTTTCTTTAAAGGGATGTTCAAGAATGGGGTAAGATAACTATAATTTAGAAACGTATGCATAAAAACAAAATCGTGTAAAAGACTTTGCGTAACAATTAATAAAAAAGGAATACGACATTTAGTTTTATATTTGAGATGCCTGTTTTGAATTCGATTTGCCTTTGGATGGAAGACAATTTCTGCTTCACTGTCAAACTATATTACAGGGTCACAGGCATATACATCGAGACCCGAAACATGATTCCGCTGAGTGAGCATTCGCTTTGAGCCTCATTTATTAAACTAAAACAGAATTAAACTTTTTAGAATGTTACTGATCCTCTGGCAGGGAAACCATCTTGATAACTCTGTTGACAAAAAAGAAAACAGATTATAACAGGCAAAAGGTGGAACACTTGGAGGACTGGTGCAGAGACAACAACCGTATTAATGTGAAGAACGAAAGAAATGATTGTGGACTTCAGGAAGGACAAACATCCCCTCCTCCCCTTCACATCCGTTCATTAGACTTGGAGGCCAGGCTAGAGCAGTTAGAGGCGCGGCTCCGCACAGTGGAAGTTAAGCTGGCTAGCCAGGTTGTTACTCCTAGTGCGGGCCGCGCTACCAGATCTAACCCAGTTAGCACCCCAGCACCCTTCCCTGCAGCCGGGAAACACACACGTTCAAACGTTCAAAAAGTAACAGTAAATTAAAATTAATTGAAAATTAAATAATACAGTCAACCATTACTTTTGAGTTGTTGATTAACAGAATTATTTTAAAAAAAACAAACTGATGAAATAGGGCTGGAAAAAAATTATGGTACCTCCATAAAAGACTGAGCACTAATTGCCTAGGTGGTCATGATGAACTCAGGTATGTCCTTTAATTGACATCACAACTGTTTTCAAACCCATAATCAGTCAATCTGCCTATTTAAAGGGAGACAAATAGTCACGTTGCTGTTTGGTGAAAGGTGTGTACCACACTGAACAGAGACAGCGAAGGAGATAATTGTCCCAGGACATTAGAAACAAAATGATAGACAAACATCGTAAAGGCTATAAAACCATCTCTAAGCAGCTTGACGTTCCTGTGACGACAGTGGCACATATTTTTCAGAAGTTTAAGACCCACGGGACAGTAGCCAACCTCCCTGGATGTGGCCAGAAGAGGAAAATTGATGACAAATTGAGGAGACGGTTAGTTGGAACTGTATCAGAGCTCAGAACAACCTCCAAAGACATTAAAGATGAAATCCTAGATCAAGGTAAATCAGTGTCAGATCGCACCATTTGTCATTGTTTGAGTCAGAGTGGACTTCATGGGAGACAACCAAGGAGGACACCACTGTTGAAAGGAAATCATCAAAAAGCCAGACTGGAATTTGCAAAAATGCATGTTGACAAGCCACAAAGCTTCTAGGAAAATGTACTTTGGACAGATCAGACAAAACTGGAGCTTTTTGGTAAGGCACATCAGCTCTATGTTGGTAGACTCCAAAATGAAGCATCAACCAAAAGAACACTGTCCCTACTGAGAAACATGGAGGAGGCTCAGTTCTGTTTTGGGGCTGCTTTGCTGCATCTGGCACAGGGTGTCTTGAAGTTGTGCAAAGTAAAATGAAATCTCAAGATTATCAAGGCATTCTGGATAGAAATGTGTTGCCTAGTGTCAGAAAGCTTGGTCTCAGTCACAGGTCATGGGTCTTCCAACAGGACAACGATCCAAAACACACAGCCAAAAACCCCCAAGAATGGCTGAGAGAAAAGCGTTGGACTTTTATGTCTCATCTTTTTGTTTCGCTTGGGCCCGAGTTACAGCAACATTACATCCTGGAGTGACATGCAATAAGTCCAATAGCACAGGTAGATCATGTCCCAACACCACTGGGTAAGGCAAACTGTCTGCAATACCAACATTCAGCAGATAGATCTGTCCCTTCACTTTAAGGTAAACATTAGCAGTTGGATATTGCTTCTCATCTCCATGCACGCAGCAAATGGAGAGGGCCTTGGTGGAAGAAATGGCGTGAGGTGAGACATACCTTCTCTGAACTAATGTTTGTGTACTTCCGGTGTCTATGAGGGCTTTCAACATTTGACCATTTATTTCCACAGTGGTCTCCTTCAGAGGGCTCATCACATGGGTTGGTTCAGGTGCTGCTCTGGGCACAAAACACATCTGCGTAAACTTTGCAATAGCTTGGGGGCACTTGGGCTTTGTGTGGCCCTCCTGTCCACACAAACAGCAAATGGGCTTTCTCATAAAAGGTTTAGCATGTTGTGCAGATGTTACTTTTTCCATCAATGGGGGCTTACTCACACTCGAAACAGCTGCTGAGTCTTGTTGGGCAGCAGCCTGCCCACTCCTCTTGTGGATACTGTAAGCCCATGATTGCTTCTTCCATCGCGCAGCCACGAATGCGTCAGCCAAAGAAGCAGCTTCAGATGCAGTTTTTGGATCCCTTTCCTTAATCCACACTTGAAGTTCTGGTGACAACATTCGAAGATACTGCTCCAGTATAATCATGTCACTAATTTCTTCACCAGTTTTACCTTTGGGCTGAATCCATTTCCGATACAGGTCCTTCAGCCTCGTGTACAGCTCCTTTGGTGTTTCATCTGGCTTCACATGGAGGGAGCGAAATCTCTGACGATAGGTTTCACATTTTATGTCATATTTCTGGAGAATAGCACACTTAACTTCGTCATAATTCATAGAATCATCAACATCCATATGAACATATGCACTTCTGGCCTTGCCGGTCAGTAATGGGATGAGATGGAAAGCCCACTCTGACTTTGACCATCTGCAAGCTGCTGCTATTCTCTCAAAAGTTATCAGGAAGTGCTCTATATCATCATCTTCAGTTAAAGGATGTAACTTTGGTTGTTGCTTAGAATGTGAATGAAGATTAAACACATCACCTGAGCCAAGGTCCCTTCGCGGAGATGAAGCCTCTGAGTGGGAGCCACCAGATGCATTAGTTGTTTGACACCTAGGTGGTGTAGTGGGTTCTTGGCCTGCCGTGTGTGATTGGACCTCACGTTGAAGAAGGCTGAACTGGTGTTGAAGAGCCTTAAACCTCTGATCCTGTCTGGCAACTTCTTTATCCCACATGGCCTGTTGTGTCCTTTGTTGTCCAATGTGGGTTTGCAGAATGTTTGCAAGGTCAGTTAAGCTGGGCTCCTTACCTTCTTCACCCGCAGTGCCACCTACAGCTCCACTCTCCTCAATGTCAGAGTCCTTTTGCACATCTTTGTCTGATGACAAGTTTGAAGCTTTGGGTCTGGCTCCTCGCATGACTTAAACTAATGTCCAATTGACTATCCCACTTCTGACACCAATTGTGAAGGTTCACAATTAGTCAATGGACAAAAATAGGTGTTTCTTGCAAGATCTTTTAATATTGGTTTTTTTTGTAGAGGTTTTTTCTTTGTAAAGGAAGATAAAAAGGTACAAAAACAGAATAGTTTCAAAACTAAAGTAATTTGGGGCCCAACTGAAAAAATAACTAAATGAAACAAAACAAGTGGGACTGAACTGAACAGGCCTGACCAAACTCAGCCGCCACACTGACACACTGGGGAAGCTTTATAGACAGAGACAAACCATACTGGACACATGAGGGAGGGGAAACTAACTAATTAAACACTCAAACTAATTAATCTAAGTACAAAACAGAGAAACAGAAACCAAACAAAATTCATATAATACAAAAGTAATCTTCAACAAAAGTGGACTAAATCACTTCCTTTAAAAAAACAAACATAAAGTCCATGAGGAGAGTTGGCAACCCCTGCAGTTCCCCAGTGGAATTTCCCAATCTCCTCTACTGATGACTATGGATGCCTCACCTGGGATAGAAACTCAGAAAAACAAACAAAAGTGAATAACTATTACTTTTTCTCACTTAAAGCAAATTAATCAAATGTGTGCACCCATTGTTAATCTATTTTAAGTAAACAAAGTAAAAATGAATGCTTTAATTTTAAGAAAAAAATAAAGAAATACTAACACCTATGTGGTGGTTTGAGGTTGAACCACCACACTCACCATGCATGGAGGGTTCCATTCCAAATCCAGCATCCTGAGATTGTTTGCTAGCTGCAAGGAAGGAGGTCGAGGACTAGTGAGCGTAGAAGCCACTATCCAGGATGAAACATCCAAGATGCATGAATGCATCAAGCTCAAGGCCCCAACTGACAGTGTGCTCAGTAAATGTCTCAGGCAATGGAGAGCAGAGGATACAGTGCTGGAGGACAGATCCTCATGGGAGGACAAGCATCTGCATGGGATGTACCACTGGACCATAACTGAAGTGGCTGATATCAAGAAGTCCTACCAATGGCTAGAAAGGGCTGGCCTACAGGACAGCACTGAAGCACTCATCCTGGAAGCTCAGGAATAAGCCCTGAGCACCAGAGCAATAGAGGCTCAGATCTACCACACCAAACAAGACTCAAGGTGTAGGCTGTGCAAAGAGGTGCCCGCAACAATCCAGCACATAACTGCAGGGTGCTTCCCCGTGAAGCTGTCTCATTCCCACCTATAAATCTTTCCTGCTCCCCCATGAAACTGTGCTACCTCATTCACAAATAAAAACAAATTTTTACATTAGTAGGTCATTTTGTGCATAATTTTATGTTGTTGCTGATAACAAATAATTTTAAGCAGCAAAACCTGAAAAGCCGCATGGGAGCCAAAAGAGCTCGTTCTTGCCCAGCCCCCCTCCAGTCAGAATGACCTTTTGCATTTTAGGAGAAGAAATAAACAGCTGGAGGCATTTAATAGTTCTTTTTTATTTCAAAAGGCTTAATTTCAGATTTGATAGATATGAATATACAGTAGCATTTTTTTCCACATCTCACTTTGAGCAGTGGCTTAGACCACACATGTTTATTTTTTTGTGTCATTTTTCACACTGTTGCGAAACTATGTCCCAGAAAACTACCAATTTTTTGTTTGACTAAAAGCAGCATATTCATTAAGACTTTGGTGATGAACACCAGTCCTCAAGTGATGAATTTGATTTTGAAGACTTCATGCAGCAAAAGAAAAAGAGTGAAGATAAAATAAGTAGTAGGGGGTGAGACACAAGGAGGTGACATCTAAGTAACTGAACTATTTAGACTTTAGACTTTATTTTGACTGGACAAAAACAAACAGGGAGAAGTTAACTTTCCCTGTGAAATTATGCTTTGTTTAACTTATAATGTCTTGATAATATAGGCTTACCACTTTCAACGTATCAAATAGTCTGCTTTTTAGAAAACTCAATGCAAACATATATGTAAACTAAAAATATAACAAGATTAGATACTAATAACTGATTTTTTTTAAGGGATCATGGTATTGTCAGGACTAGTTAGCCCTCTGGCTGTCACTTCCTGTTTTATTTTGAAGTCCTGTCTTTTCTCTGTCTTCACTTCCAGTTGCCACTCCACTCCTGCTGTGTGATCTGCTTCCTCACTAATGTGCTCCACCTGTGCCTCATTGTCTTCCCTATATAAGCAGTGCTTCTTCTCAAGCCATTGCCAGATTATCTTTCTTTCACTGCGAGCAATCCAGCCTTAATCTCTCCAGAGTTCTTAGATCTTTTGTGCCTGAGTTATTCCTGTTTTTGGATGGCCTCCTTAATTTATATTAAAGCCTTTGATTCTGCCACTCCCTGACTCCATCATTGTGTCCGCCTAAGCTGCACCTGAAAGGTAGTGTTCTTACGCCCTGATGAGGTGTCAATTATGTAAGGGTTAATGGCCGACGAAGTGTGCGGTTATTACTTTTTAACGCACGACGTGGAAGCCTGAACCGTCCGACGCGATGCGCCGCGTCACGTAACATATAGTCCGCGTCGCGCAGCACCACCGCTGCAGTCAAGATTCGGCGATTTATATGTGCTAATCGTCCCGATGGGTTGAATAAAGCATCAATTCAGAGGGAAAGTTAATCGCTTACCGCTTGTTTTTGCCCAGATGATGAAGCAAAAGGTTGTTTTACAGAAGCCGGCGCAGTGATACAAAACATTTAAGCTAGCTGACCGGAACTTCTTTTTTCACTGTGCGGTTATCAGATTTTAATGCATACCCAGCAGCCAATCAGAATCGAGTATTCAACCGGACCATGGTATAACAGAAAATAACGGACTTCATCAAGCATCTCTCAATCAGTCTTGAACATCGTACATTAATTTCTGATACATGATACCTCATTGGAGCATTATCCCTTACACAATACATAATAGTTATAAATTAAAAAAGATTAGTTAATTTCGATTAATGCAATAATTTGACACCCATAATATTGGATGTTTTTTTTTTAGGGCGAATTCAATTTAAGTTGCATTTCACAGGTTTTTTGTTTTGTTTTCCAATGTTATGTCACATCAATGACAAATGATTAGCACTGTTCCAAATGAAAGGTGTAGTTGACAGCTGTCTGTCCGACTGATGATACTTAACATGAGCACAAGAGCTCACAAAGCCAGTTCTCTTTAGCTTCTGTCACCTTTTAATGTTTACATTTTACATTGTAATATTTTGCTTTGGGGTAAAAGACATTCTAATGATTAAATTAAAGAAATTAGTGTTGGGGAGTAAAATAAATTTTTCAAACACACTTGTTGCCAAGAATCTTGTCATTCAATAAACATTTCTGGAAGTAGTTAAGAAACCAACAACACATAAGTAATGCCACTGTTTCTGAAAGAATTACTCTTTTATAAGTCAAAGCAATGTTGACTTTTGAATTCACAGCCTTTTTGAGAGTTCACACATTTTTTTTACAAGAAAAATAACTTCGAAAGTAAACAATAAATTACTTCGAACATAACAATATTGCTCACATCTAACATTTATTAGACCTAACCTTTTTACTATTAACATAAAAACTTGAATTTTTGGTCAAATTTGCAAGTTAAAATTGACCAATAGTTGTTAGCAGAAAGGAATTTATTTGAAGAAAAGAATTGCAGGCCCTTATTACATCACACCCTGAAATCCTTGTCCACCCTTCCCTGGGGGACTTTTGGTGTCAGTATTTGTTGTTGATGAGTCTGTTGTCTTAACTCTTCCCTCCCCTAAGTTAAATAGGATACAGAGACAACAGGTGTCACAGCTTTACTTGGGACCTGACTGAAAACATCAGGGAAAATCCACCTAAAGCCACACCTGAGAAGAAACTACAAAAAGCCATCATTCTGAGTTGGTTCACTGCTTCAGCTTTCACGCCGTTTCTGTCCTTCCTTTGAAGACTACACAGGTTGGTTTAATAAATTTTCAGCTTCTTCCTATTTAACCAATAACTTTGAAATGTCTGGTTGTGGTTTAACAATACCTTAAATATAGCATTGCTAAAAAGTTGTAATATAAAAATGATAATATTTAATGTGATTCAGATATTACAATTTACTTAAAATACCAATATAAATGATGTCATATTTTGAAAGGTTGGTTCAAAGCGTCCTTTGTCAGTGTACAAAACCGATAGTAGTTTTACTGATTTACATAGAGTAACTTTCTGTTGAATGCACTTTGAAAGAAATTTTATTTGGTTATTTAGGTCTAAACTACATTATTTTGTTTTCTAACAACATTATCTGGGTCTCTCTGTTCAAGGCATGGAAAAATACAAACCACTGCTCTGCATCTTCTTTGTGACTTTGTCTTGGGGATGTATTAGGGTCTTTGCTCAGAATACTACGGATGGCACTACGCCAGCAGGAATGCCTTTACCTGTTTCCAGTGACATTGTTACAACTTCTACCAAAAATTCTGCAATCCACAGTGTGACAACAGATATAGCTCAAAGAATGGTAGCAAGTACAACCCAAAGTGTGGCAGCGGGTACAACCCAGAGCATGGCAGCGAGTACAAGCCAGAGTGTGGCAGCGGGTACAATCCAGAGCGTGGCAGCGGGTACCACCCAGAGCGTGATAGCTGGTACAACCCAGAGCGGGCTAGCAGGTACAACCCAGAGCGTGGTAGGAGGTACCAGCCAGAGTGTGGTTGCAAATACAACCCAGAGCGTGGCAGCAGGTACAAGCCAGAAAGTGGCAGCAGGTACAACCCAGAGTGTGGCTGCAGTTACAACACAGAGCATGGCAGCACATACAACCCAGAGATTCACGATATCTGCAACTCAGAGCGTGGCAGCAGGAACAACCCAAAGCATGACAATATCTGCAATCCCAAGCATGGCACAAACAACCCAAAGCGTGACAATGTCTGCAACTCCAAATGTGGAACTACGTACAACCCAAAGCCTGGCTGCGGGTACAAGCCAGACCGTTACAATGGCTGCAACCCAGAGCATGGCAGGAGGTCTAACCCAGAGCAAGACAAACAATTCAACGCAGCCTGTGGCAGCAGGTCCAACCCAGAGTGTGGCAGCAGGTACAACACAGAGCATGGCAGCCCATACAACCCAGAGTTTTACGATATCTGCAAATCAGAGCGTGGCAGCAGGAACAACCCAAAGCGTGACAATATCTGCAATCCCAAGCATGGCACAAACAACCCAAAGCGTGACAATGTCTGCAACTCGAAATGTGGCACTAGGTACAACCCAAAGCCTGGCTGCGGGTACCAGCCAGACTGTTACAATTGCTGCAACCCAGAGCACGACAAACAATTCAACGCAGACTGTGGCAGCAGGTCCAACCCACAGCACCCTGGCAGGGAACAACTCAACATATCAGCCCACCACAACAACAGCTCCCCCTGTGTTACCAAACGTCACTGTCGAAACTCTTCCAGTGAGTGATATTTATTTTGAGGCACATTACAACAGAAGGCAGAACGACACCTCTTTCATTAATAAAAAGTAAATTTTCACACAAAGTAATCGATCCTTTCTTTTTTAGGGGAATGTTTCCAGAAATGAGTGTGGAAAGACACAACTGTGTGCAGCAGAGCCCCCAGAATGTGACCCATCCAAAGACAAATCCTGCTTTTTTCTTGGTGCCCAGCAGAAGAACGGTCAAAACTTTAACTTTGCACTCTCAGGACAGACTGATGGTTATATTGCAGCAACTGTGTCAAATAATGCCAATGGGGTATGTCACCTTTTGATATTACAATGACCATAAATGTTCTGACAATCTGATGGTGTTTGCTGTTTCTGTGATTTACATGCTTTTAAGTGTTTGTTTTTCCCCCCACAGAAGGTAGTTACCTATATCTGTGCCAACGACAACAAGGAAGTAAGATTTTTTACCGCCGTCTTGGAAAATGACGTGCTAATATTTAGAAGTGTAAGTTCTACAGTTATTGTTCCTACAGTCTTTTTTTTGTCTTTTCATGTCCCATGAATTTCTTCAAAGACTATGTATTTGCTATCCTAACAATTACCAATTTTAGTTCATGTTAATGCAATTTAAAGCAGCAAAATCAAACATTTTGCTTTGTTATGACAGGATGGGAGCAAAGATGATGGGAAAAAAATTAAATCTTAAAAAATATGTTTGCTTTTTAAAATAAAAGTTTGCTAAAAGAAAAACATGTAGGTTGTACTTCCCTTTGTAAACAGTTTGAAAACTTACTGGATAACCGTGTCTCAGTAGGACAAAGGGTCTCTGACTGCAAGTGCAATGTGATATTTGGACAAACAAGGCGTGTATTTGCATAAACTCCTTTTGTAAACTTTACTTTTGTCAATTATTTTATTGTTTCGTTTATCTTTTCTACATTTTCGAGCAGACAGAAAAAACATTGAGAGTAATGAAGAAGGGGGAGAAGTTGGGGGAGATCCCAAGAGTCAGGGGGACAAAAAGAAAAGAAAATAGAATTTGCCAAAGGTTTATTGTGGACAACATGTAAATATTTCCCAAGGGGTGTATTTTTGTTCACAAGCACACATTGGGACCTAAACATCCAAATGAACCAAAGTGGCACACTTATAGCTAATAACTGCACAAACCCTCATGTTTATGTCAAACACTAACATAACCTGTAAAAATACTTGTGTTTGTACAAGGTAAAGTATCTGTGCTCAGGTTTTTGTAAATGGAAACATGGATCTGCCCACAGCATCTGCAGCACCAAATCCAAGGTTTGTCAAAGGCCACCTCCCTCCCAAAGCACCCAAATAACATTTAAATTGTTCTTTTTTTAATTGCCTTCTAAAAATACATTTATAATGTCATACTCTGGAAACTCATTAAAAAAAAAAATACTCTGGAAACTGATACCCCTTAGTTCCCCCACCCCCACCAGTTCGAAGGAATTTAATGAGATTATTTCTAATGTTTTAATAGATTTCTGCAAACAGAACCAACCCCAAAGCCAAATGACAGAAGAAAAAAAATTCCAACGAAACTGCTTGGAAATGTACCAGCTATTACTTCTACATACCACACCTTTGCCTTGAGCATGTCTCATTAACCATGCAAAAATCTACTATGCTACAATACTGAAAACACAACGGTAATTTAGAACAGGTTTCATCCCTTGGCATTGTTCTGAAATTTTGTAGTTAGTTTTTTGAGTCAGGCAAGACTTGAAGGAAGATTTTTATAAATTAGCTTTCATACTCTGTCTCATAACTACCAAATATTTTTTTTATTAAAGGCTCACTTCTCCATAAAAATATCTGGTCTGTTCAAACCCAAAAAAATTTTTTTTATAAAGTGATAACTTTCGCTCCTCTGCAGCTCAGCGTAAACTCTGTGAAGGGCAAGGTCAACGGCAGAACAATCCAGTGCACATTCTTGGCTACAGTGCCAGACCCTCTTGTTTCTGGAACTTCTAGAGCACGCAGAGCTACAGGCATCACCCTTTCAGTCTCAACAGGATCATACAACGCAAGTAAGAAGACATCTGAGACATTTCATTTGAAAATGTTTACATGTTTTAATGGGTAGTATCACAGAATCATAAAACAATTTCCTCAGGTGAATATTTTTTATAATCCCTGTGTTTTCTTTTCTGATGTTTGTCACAGCTTCCAGTAGTGTGGGAACTCCAACCCCAGTAATTTCTACAAAGGTTGACAGCCTGACAGACATTAATGCTACTCTTGTCAATGAGATCTCCCCAAACACAACAGCTTCACCAGAAGGAAACACGACAGCTTTTCCTATAATTACCAGCTCTGCTGCAACAGTTCCACCTCTACTGGTAAGTGAGAACAACAAATTTATAAAAAACATATAAGGGCTATGAAATGACATGACCTGTATGTCACATGCATGAATATATTTTATTTTCCAGACTGCTGTGTCTAACAGTGGCTGCGGTTCTGAAAAACTCTGCGCAGCTGAGCCCTCATCATGCAACCCCGCTGTTGGAAGCACCTGCTCCTTTTTGTCTGCCAAGCATAAGAGTGGTCAGATCTTTTCCTTTGAGCTTTCAGGACGTTCAAGTGGTTACATCGGCTCTGTCTTTTCTCCTACCACTATTCAGGTATGACGAATGGTACCATTGTGAAACATAATCTCGTATTAAAGAGCTTTCTGTATCAAATTAATATAAAATGAGTCTGGTTTTATGACACAGGGTAATAACGACTCAACCTATGTGTGTGCCAACAACAATGGTTCTGTTAAATTCATCACTGCCGTCCTCAACGATAACACATTGACAGAGAAAACGGTGAGTTAAAATGAAATGGAAGGACTGTTGATGTCAAGCGACTTTGAATTTACATCTCTAATTTTTATTGTGGCAACCAATAAACATTAAATACATTCATGTAGTACTATTTTACCTACTGTTACTCAAGGAGCTTTTCCAATACTTTTTATCCCCTACACTACAGTGTTGTGTTTATTTTTTCGCACTTCATGTTCTTCTACAGCTGAACGTTACTTCTGGCTCTGTGAGGGGAACTATTACTGGAGATAAAATCCAGTGTGTATTTGAGGCCACACTTCCAGACACCTCTAACCGAGCAGCAGGTTATTCAGTGTCAATATTAAGTGGAACTTTCAATTTCAGTAAGCATATTCTAATGCTCCCATTGATCCATCATTTGTATATTGCTTTTAGAAAGCTGTCCCTTTCTAATAATCTATGATTCTCATCCAGGTTCTGGAGCTTTAGGAACTCCTGAAACCCTTTTGAAAACCAATGTGGTAAACCTAACCGACCCTACCGCAAATGTCACCAACCTTTCCAACATCAACGGGACAAATTCTGGAGTGGTGCTACACCACCAACCTTTAATGCAAGGTACTTAAATCGATGCATGGTTTTCACCACGGCACCAACACGATTTACAAAACATGACTTCTTTTTGCCTCTTTCCCTTTAGCTCTGCTAGTTCCTGTTGGCGTCTTGGTTCTCACCATCCTAGGACACTGATTCAGTCACTTCTCATCTATTAAAAAATGCCAGTAATTGTACATTTTTGAAGCCAATTCCTACAAGAGTATTCCTTGTAGAGTTTCCTTTCAAATCCACGATGCAATTTTCAGAATTTTTTTACGATCAGTAAAATGTTGTAACAGTAGAAAACAATGAAGAAGAGTTCAATGTCTTGTATGCAAGTATTTAAATGCATGAATGTTGTATCTCTTTAAAAACCCATAATTGAAGTTTACAAAAAGGTTTACCACTGTTACTATTAAATGTATGTGCTTTTGACATGAACATGTAATTTTTATAAAGTTTGATAACTTTTTAACCCTGAAAAATGTAACCTTATGTATGCTGAAAAGGGTGTTGCTAATGGATCATTTGAGATTTGGTCGCTGAGACAGCTCAAAAGTAGGATGTTTACAACAGCCAATGAAAGTTAGTGTAATGGCTTCAACATTTTATCACAAAAACACTGAAAGCTCGTGTAGCTGCACAGTGAACCAGTGTGGGTGACAAATAATTGTAATATTCAGTGTAACAGGTCACCCTAGCATTTTGCTCAAAAAATGTAAACATATTTATTCAAAAAACCTATTCTACTCGGAGACTTCTGCAAATAAAGGAAATGTTTTGTTAAATCTCCATTTTGTTGTGTATTTTACTCTTAACTTACTCTTTTACTACTGCTAACAACAAGTTCTTCTCATTTAAAGTATCTGCTGAATGTAGTGATGTAGACCTTATGTACAATACAGAACTTCCACCAGACGGAACATTTGTGTGGCGTTATTATGAACCGGGTAAAGGCATCATTGGTGCAAATACTTCTTCCACTGGGGAAACGAGTGTGCTGATATTATCTTAAGAACAAAGAAATAACACAACTATGTATATTAAAGTTGTATCACACAACTGTTGCCGCCTGCATTTAAGCAGATAGCAGGTAATAAAGATAGCAGCATTCTTGTTGATCAGCTGCTGGAGTTTGTGACATCTTGTGTCTTCAAGAAACTTTTTTAGCAAAGCAGGACTTAAAAGAGTTCAATTCTAATAATATAAATTTCTTGGGTACAGAAGAGTCTAATACTGACCTGAGTTTGGAAATAAAAAGAGGAAGAATCCCAGGGAGTGTGCCAATCCTATAGAGTAAAAGGCTGGACTAAGTAGTTAATGTCTTGGTGTGGACTGGTGTATTGGCATACACCTTAAAACCCAATCATTCCATTTGCTAAACCCATTTTGTCCCTTTCGGGGTCACAGGTCTGCCTGAGTTGCAGGGTTGCCAGACTGGCGATCCTGGACAGGTCACGGTCAGTCAGAGGGCCACAATCACACACCCATACACACTCATGGACAATTTTGTCATGGTACCTCTGTCAGCCCCACCCCCTCTGCTGTGCTCTGCTCCTGACTCCACCAGCTGTGACCAATTCACCCTCATCAACCCTGCTGTTCAAAAGGAGACCCAGCTCCACAACTCATCGCCAGTTCGTTGCCCCTTATGGTGACTTTTCCTGGTCTCAGTCTAGCTCATGTTTATGAATCCAAGTCTTGCCTCTATTCTAATTTTATTCTCCCTGACTCAGGATTCCAGCCTCCAATGGTCACCTGTGTGGAAGTCAGGTCAAGCCCTCACGCTCTGTCAAGCCTCGCTGCTACCTCCAGCCACGCTTCAAGCCGCAGTCCTCATCAGACTTCCACCAAGCCACAACCATCCCTCCTGGAAGGAAAAATAAATACTCATACTTACCTCTCACCTATGTGTGTCCTCATTCTGGGTTTCAGCATCTGGGTCTGTCCATCCTACAAGTCAGGACAAATGTAGAGTAACCAATTAAACTATGAAGAATATTTTTGGATGGTGGGAGAAGGCTGGAGTCCCTGGAGAAAACCTATGGATGCATGGGGAGAACATGCAAACTCCACACAGAAAGGTTCCCGTTTGTGATTCTTTTTCGGATCCACCATCCAGGAATTGAACCCGTGGTGCTAACCACTGCACCACCGTGCAGCCCCCTTGTAATTACCTGCGACTCTTCGGCTTCTGCACCTACATCCATCCTTCTTCCTTCTGTAGGACTGAAAAACAGGTTCATACAGGTAGGACTAAATTTTTTAAAAAGCTTTTCTTTCCTTGTTGCCCTATATTGAAAAGACTTAAGCAAACTACTGAAATTCAATACATATTTTTGGGATGTTTTATTTTGAAATACTGTTAATAAAGAACTAAAATTATCAATCCCAAAGTATCATTGTTGCTTTGAAATCGTTTTGATTTACTTTTCTGTATTTTTATTTGGACTAGACCTCAGAAACATAACACACACCACTTCGTTAGAAATAGACCAAAAAAAGCCCCTCCAGTACTTTTATGAATAATATGTATATCATCATATATCATCAGCACATTTTCACAACAGCAACCATCACGACTGAGACAACAGCAACCTTCACGACTGAGACAACAGCAACCATCAAGACTGAGACAACAGCAACCATCAAGACTGAGACAACAGCAACCATCACGACTGAGAAAACAGCAACCATCAAGACTGAGACAAAAGCAACCATCAAGACTGAGACAACAGCAACCATCAAGACTGAGACAACAGCAACCATCAAGACTGAGACAACAGCAACCATCAAGACTGAGACAACAGCAGCCATCACGACTGAGACAACAGCAACCATCAAGACTGAGACAAAAGCAACCATCAAGACTGAGACAACAGCAACCATCAAGACTGAGACAACAGCAACCATCAAGACTGAGACAACAGCAGCCATCACGACTGAGAAAACAGCAACCATCACGACTGAGACAACAGCAACCATCAAGACTGAGACAACAGCAACCATCACGACTGAGAAAACAGCAACCATCACGACTGAGACAACAGCAACCATCACGACTGAGACAACAGCAACCATCACGACTGAGAAAACAGCAACCATCAAGACTGAGACAACAGCAACCATCAAGACTGAGAAAACAGCAACCATCAAGACTGAGACATTAGCAACCATCACAACTGAGACATTAGCAACCACCACGACTGAGACAATAGCAACCATCACAACTGAGACAACAGCCACAGCATTGGTTACCAATACTACACAGTCCCCTGTACCAACGGTTCCTCCAGTGGCATCAATTAACACTGTGCTTATGCACTGTAGTCCTTACAATTATGAACAAAACAGACTTTTTTCCACATGGTGTAATGGACCTTCCCTCTGCACAGGAGAATGTTAACAATACTGGATGTGGAACGAAAAAACTGTGTGCAGCAGAGCCCTCTGAGTGTAACCCATCAACAGATTCATCGTGCATCTTTCTTGCTGCCCGGCTAACGGAGGGTGACAACTTTGAGTTTTAACTGTCGGGACAGTCAGATGGCTATGTTGCAGCAGTCCTGCCAATGGGGCAACATTCCAGTGCACATTCTTAGCCACAGTACCATATATATATATATATATATATATATATATATATATATATATATATATATATAAGCTCACAAGCTCAAGCTCCCAGGCCTCTGGTAGAAGACCCGAGCTTGGAGGAGAAACCACCCGTGGAGGGTGAGAGAGGCGTTTTTTATATATATATATATATATATATATATATATATATATATATATATATATATATATATATATATATATATATATATATATATTAATATACTTCCGTTTTTAATATACTTACACCTGCTCTAGTTCTGGTATTGCAAGTAAGAGATGAGAAAATATTGTAAGTAATGTTTAGGGTAAAGACTGACATTGAGTGTATGTCTCATGAATGAATTTGTTTTATTTTACAGCCAGCTGTCTCTGACACCGGCTGCGGCACTAAAATGTTGTGTAAAGCTCAGCCCTCATCATGCAATCCTGCAGTTTCTGGCAGCACCTGCTCTTTTTTGTCTGCCAAGCAGATAAGTGGTCAGATCTATTCCTTGGAGACTTCAGGACAGTCAAGCAGTTACATCGGCTCCCTCTTATCCGCTGAGTTGACACTACTTGGGTATGTCAGTCTTTGTCATCAAAGACATTAACACCATGGACACATAACCTCAAAAATATAATTTTATGTATGAAGACAAATGTGTAAACAAGTATCGTGTCTGTTTTCCAATGCAGGGTAACAATGATTCTGCCTATTTGTGTGCCAACTACAATGGTAATGATTCAAAGAGGTTCATTGTGTCTATCGAATTATACTGCGTATTTAATTTATTTTTTTTATCAGACACTGGTTTGTTTTGTAATGTAAAAACGCACCAACATGTTTCGGTGGAATGTCTTCCACCTTTGTCAGCGTCGTCATCAGATGGTGGTTTGTGACGTCTTTAAAAACAGCTGATTGTGACTGAGGCGGAGTCACCTATCAAACTTTGACAAGTGACTCCGCCCCCTGATGTCCGTTTTTTGCTGGAGGATGTTGCTCCAGGTGTGGGAGAGCAGGAAGGCCCCCTCATCCCTGTTCATGGAAGTGTGGGCTCGCTTTCTTATCTCCACCGTCTCCATGATCCATCTGCGGTGTCTGTTGTCTTCAGTGCGGAGGACTTTGGCCTTTTCCCAGTCCATGATGTGGTTTTCCTGCTTACAGTGGTCCGTTATGGCTGATTTCATATTTTCTTGTACTGCCTGTTGTCGTCTGGCTCTTGTTAAAACAACTTGTTGAAACAAATAAAATACTAACAAGAGCAAGACGACAACAGGCAGTACAAGAAAATGATTGTGAGCTCGATCCCTACTGCATGGTAAATAATATGTGATTTTCAGTTGGATGGAGCTGTTTTTTAAAATGTACACAAGCACTTCAGATTTGTTTTTCTGTGTTTTTCCCTTTCAGTTCTGCTGCTCAGTGCTGGTTTTCTGGGTCTCACCATCCTGACAGGACACTGATTCAAATGACCTGTCAGTCATGCCTGATCTTAACCCTTGGTCAAGTGCTCAAGAAGGTTCCTTTATTTGAGATATGCAATGAACAAAATATTTTCTATTCATATCTGAAATTATTATGCTATGATTAAATTATGAAGCCGATGGGCTTCCAGTAAAGGTTACTGTGTCAGACGCAGAGGTTAATTTTGCTGTCAAACCTAAAAAAAACCAAACTATTAAATAAAAAGTTATTCTGCTTCCACCTTGTGCTTTTCTCTGGCCAATTGGACTGCGGTTCTGTGACTGATCTACCAAGTTTAAACTGCAGTACAAGTGCCGTAGCTCTTTTTATCAACTGAGGTGTGAAGCTTATGGCGCAATATCCGCGCTGCTGCAATGCACTTCACGAAAGCAAAAGAAAAATGCATGCATTGACCACAAGCAGTTGACATTTAGTCAGCCAATTGGTCTCTGTGGTAAACTTCTGATCACTGTAGTTTTGTCACTAATCCCCCAGCATTTCTGATTCATCTGCCATCTATCTCCCCAATATTATATTCTTGGCGGACCTCAATATCCATATGGACAATCCTACCAAAGACTTCACAGCCTGGTCACAGTTTGGACCATTCCAGCACATATCATCTATCAAGAACATCAGTTTGGAAACCCTGACTGCTGCATTAACTCTCTACTTATTGCAGATGGTTTTTCAACTCCAGATTATCTGGTTTTGCACAACATCAATAATCTTCAAGGTCTCTTTGTTACCTTGGCATCACGTAAAACAAGAAAGGCAACTTTCAACTGTTGCTCTCCTTGGTTCATCCCTACCCTGAGGCGGTTAAAGACGCAAGGATACCAACTGGTAGCAGAATGACTGGGGTTCCTATTCACAAAGAAATTCATCAAAACTATATTTTACATTACTGAAAGAGCCAAATCCACCCATTTTTCTGGTCTGATTATTCCTTTAGTGCTCAGAAATATAAAAACAAAACTGACATTTCTCAACATATGAAATCTTCTGTTTTCATTAATACCTTGATCTCTTTTACTCAACTTCAATAAACGTGGTTTCATCATGTTTCTCTGCTCCACCACTGAATAATTTCTGGCTATGGGTCTGAAACTGCCTCATTAAAAATGAACATTGGTGTTCTTCTAGCAGCTAATTTTGGTTTTCAATAAATTCACATCCTTCTTGATCTGAATGTGGCCTTTGACTGTTGCTGCTGTTTAACAGAACCACAGGTAAACACTAGCAGGAAATATCATCTCTGATGTGTCCCAGAATACTCTGAATCTTGATAATGAATCCTGACATGCACATTGACCAGAGTTCACTTGTTATAACTTTCTGAGAATGGAAGCTTGGGCAAGACAAAGTGCAGTGACAATTTAGTTCGATCCATGCCCTTAAAAAAATGTCTATTTGTGAATAAAATTAACATCTAAAAAAATATTTTTATTCAGGAAAATAAATCCACCATTTTCTAGTTGCTGTGAATAGCAAATAAAGCAATAGAAATCAAACTGATATTTTAATCTAGACTGCACATATGTACATTAAGCGCAGCTGGATTTTCTGTTAGTTGTGTGTAGACCTGGCACATGGGAAACAGGGGTTTAATTTCCAGGGTGTGCAATACATTTAATCCAGATTGGATCTTTAGACAAGACCCTTCACACTACTGTCTACCTATGTAGCCACAGGGGGACAAGTCTAAGTCCCTCTTAGGCGGTCCCCATCCAGAGGAAAGAAAAGGTCGTGTCAGGAAGGCCATCCGGCGTAAGAAATCTCTGCCAAACCAAATGTGTGAGTCAGTGGAAGCTAATTTGCTGTGGCAACGCCTGACAGGACAGGTTGAAAGGTGAACAACTAAACATGTGCATATTTGTGGTTGTAAACTCTTACTTTTAACAGACAGAATACTACTAAGACAGAAACAATTACACAAGCTGCCTTTAAAATCCCACTCTGATTATCTTTTGATCTATTTGAAAAGAGTTTCATGTGCTCTTTTAACTATGACTATGCTTAACTTTCTTTAGCTGTGTCCTCCAATTATGAGAAAAATGCCACAAAAACATGTTCAAAACACAAAAATTACCATTTTCATCTGAGTCTTTTGTCCAGCTTGACCAATTAACTCTTAGATCTTTCCCTAAAAAAGAAAATAAAACAAAAAAGAGGGCAGAATTTCTCTGGAACAGCAGGTTTTTCTTGGGCCCTATCACATTCCTGGGTGACTGTTTGTCATCAGATCCAACACACCCTCACCACAAACACCCCAGGCTGTATCCTCTCCATTCACAGCTCAAAAAAGATGACAGAAGGCTGTTATTCATTTGTCATTTTCTAGTATTTAGCAAACTAATACAAAACATAGCTTTCAGAAAAATCCTGCTCTGTTAGTTAGACTGTTTTTCTTTATCCTTATCTTTGTTTTGTTTGTCATTGTGTTGCACAAAAATTACCCAAGTGTTGGTTTCAGCTTTTCCAGATCTATGCAGCAGATAAGGCGGGTCTGTCTCCGCTTGCTGCTGCAGGCGAAGGTGGAGGAGCTGCTGGACAGCATTCTTCCCAAATCCACGGTTGGCATCTGCCATCACCACGAACAGACTGCATGTTCAGTGCGTACACACCACTGGTGTCACTGTGGAAACTCTGCAGGTGCACTAATGCTGTTTTTTTTTCCTTTTTTGTTATTCAAATCTGAGTCTCAACATTATTTAGGATGACTAATTTTATAATTGAATCGGTTAGTTCAAAAGGGGCCCAACTCCACAATTGTTTTCAAAATAGAGATATTATATGTTCTATTGTCTTCAGGGGAAAAGCTATCTGATTATGTGCAATAAAGTCCCAAGTCTGTTGTAATGTATTGACTATGCTTGACATTTAAAATGCATTAATGCAAAATTTCTGGACTTGGGCCTCTCTTGTATGGGTTTAGCTTTATCCCATAGATGCCAGCACTATTTATCCAATATGGCAGCACCCCTGTTTAATTCAAGAGAGGCCAAGTTAGAGAATTTAGTTTGCTAGTCCTCTGAAATTATAAAGGGAGGTGCCTTCATATTTATAGCATTTGTTAGCTATGAACTAGTGCTAAATCTTGACAAAGTATTAATCATTTGGTGTAACCTCCCTTTAAGCTATGCAATTAAAATCATTTCCTGGAAAAACAAACCTCTTGGACTTGGGCCCCTTTTGTACTAACCGATTCAATTCCTTCATTTGAATAAATGGGAAAGGTCAAACTTTGGGGGAGAAAAAGGGTTTCTGCATGAACATGATGAAATCTAAGTATCAGATTATCAAAACATGGCAAAAAATAAGAAACAACAAAGAGATTTTGAATTTATGCCACAAATACCATCATATCACAATTGCATTAAAACCTGTAAAGAGATTCAGCTAGAAAAATGGAAATAAGGATAATATCAAAGGTTAAACATAAAAGTCTAAGAAACAAAAAAAAGTTTGTTCTTCAAAAATTTAGAGGTCTGAGAGGAAAAGTTTTTCTTTCTACATCAATAACACATTTACAGAGACACTAAAAAGGATTAAAATCTTTTTCTTGATGCTGGACACATTCAAATCTCTTTTTGAAGATTGGAAATAAGCTTTACAAATTCCTTTGAATAAAGTTATGTCAATTTGAAGCAGAGATAAAATAAACATCCAGAGAATAATTTCTGCTCGGCAGACATGAGCTGAAATGCTCTAAACTAAAGAACTACATCTTTTTGTCTGCTTTTCGTCTTTGTCATATCAGAGTTACGCAGGTGACACTCAGCTTTATGGAGCTCTGTCACCAATCCACCAGCATGACCCATCAGACTTTCTGTTTCTGCTTAAGGCTGCTAAACTCCTGACTTCAGCCAGGCTTTCTTCAAACAAGCACACAAGCATTTCTTTTGGAAAAAACAGTTACACGGTTAAAGTTACAAAAAACAGAAACTGTAATGCTGAAGTCTGTTGTGTCACTTCAGTGCGTCAAAGCCCTGCAGCCTAATTCAGGAGGATTTTCAGAAACATGGCCTCCAGTCTCATGAATCATGGAATTTTAGGTCTGCTGCTTGCGCCAGGTTCACCCAAGTTCAGCTTTTAGGAATATGTCCTCACATTTGAGTGAGTTATTTCCCAACTGCCTAGGCCTAGGTCCTGTGGTTGCAACACAAGCCCATATCATCAACCTTCCACCACCAAACAGCTACTACACATGCTGGAACTGGTACGTTTTAGTGGCTGATGTTATGCCAAGCATCTGAGCAATCCAAAAACCATACTGGTTTCACTGTGTTAAAACAAATTTTAAGACCTGCACAGTCTTTAAAAGGCAGAGACATTTCTGACATGTTTCACATTTTAGCTCTCAACTTTCACAGCATTGCAGGCCCAGCCTTCAGCTTAACATTCCATAGGTAAAGCAGTTTACTTTGGAACAGTTATCAAAAAAGGATCAACAACCTTTCCTTCATGAATGCGGGGCAGCAGATGTTCTCTTGAGACGGTTCCTGGACACCTTCTTAAACGTTAGCAGGTCAAATGCAGTGCCAACCATGAAGACCTTGTACACTGGTTTTAAAGCAGTTTATCTCCTTATGTAATGTTTTTAAAGTCTTCAGAATTTTTGTTTAACTAAGATGACAGAGTGGATTAAAGAGGAGTGAAACTGCCACAATTCTGCATGTCTGTCTTCTGTAACTAAATGGGGGCAGCTTAACTGAAAAGTTAGTCTCCATAAAAAAGGAATCCAAGTTCGCACGAAATTAAAAAACACACAAACAGGATAATTGTTTGTGTCCGTTGATTTTCCATTCTGCAAATACAAATATTATCTATTGTATGTCTGAAGAAAATGAGGAGACTGAAAGCAAAAAGAGGAAGAGGTGCAGAAAAATACAACTATGAAGACAATAAACAACACAATTACACAACACGTTTGATCTGCAAAAACCCTGTATTTCCTGTTTTGAACTTTAAATGTGTTTTTCCAAAGAATGAGGAAAAATCTCCTCATTAGGTCACTTAATGGTTAAACCAGGGTTACAAAATGATCTTTAGATCTTATCTGTTTCCTTGTGCTTTTGAATAAGAGCACAAGGGGGTGCTGTTGAATCATAACTGGATCCGATTGGGTGCAGCAATCCACAACCATCAAATAATAATAATAATAATAATAATAATGGATCAGATTTAGCTGCACTTTTCCATGTGCTGAAAGCAATGACAATGTAACTCCATTATTCACTCACTCCTCATTCATACTTGGTAATGGTAGCTACTGATGTAGCCACAGCTGCCCTGGGGCAGATGACAGAGCCGTGGCGGCCCCTCTGACCACCACTGGGACATTCAAGCACATTCACACGCCAGTGGAGCCACACTGGAAGCAGGGAGGGTGAAGCGTCTTGCCCAAGAACACATCGACAACACAATAACTGGGGGCAGCGAGGATCGAACCTCTGACCCTTCGGTCATTGGATGACCTCCTCTTCTACCTAAGCCACTCCTACTATTGTACTACTATTCTATTAAAGTAGTAAACAAGGAAATACAAAACAAAACATACAATTAAAAAGGCAAGCAATTTAGACTTTAGAGTTTTTCTCCTCTTTTCATGTTTAAACCAATAAAACTCATAAACATGATTTATTGCAGTTTATTGTTCTGGGAAATGTTTTTGAGTTTACATTTTTCATGGCATTAATCATCACAGCTGTTTAAAAAGAGTTTCATATAGATATATAAGGAAAGTGCAAAAGATTTCCTAATCGGTCATTTTTTTTACTTCCTTTTTCAGCTTTTGGTCTAGACTTCCTTCTACTTTTCTTACTTCTCTTTTTTTCAGATAAGTGCATAACTGTGGGTTAAAGACAGTGGGTGAGGCATGAAAGACGACTCAAGTTCTTTCTTCGAAAAAAATCATTTGTATCCCTTGTAGTCTCTACATGAACTGGAATTGGGATCATGGCAAATAAAAAAAAAGGTTTTGTAAATAGGTTATCTTTTTCTGTCCATATAAATGTTTTTTTTTTTTCTGAAATTGTGACAGCAGACTGAACATGTCTGCCTATTTTCAAAAGTATGAATTTATAAAAAAAAAAAAAAGTATTTTGAAAGTAATAAAAGCAAAAGGAAAAAAAATCAAAAAGTAGTTTGATAACCACACACCTTTCTTTTTTATTTAAATCCAACTTTCTGTCTCTCTGAACTTCTTGCTGTTTCTGACATGATTTTATCTCTAAAGCTACGTTCCCACTGCCCTCGGCAACTCGCAAACTTATGGCTACTTCCAATAAAAAGTGTATTCAGGGGGTGTCAGCATCAAGGCTTTGAGGCCCAGTGTTCAACCTGCCATTGAAGCTCCTTATTGGCTAAACACAACTGATCCAGGCATTCAGCTGCAGAAAAGGTGAAGAGCCTTGACGCCCGCGGAGATGAGGAGGACTCTCCAGAGGATCAACCCTCACAAAGCTGCTGGACCCGACAACATCCCTGGACGGGTGCTGAAGGAATGGCACACCAGCTCACTGAGGTGCGGACAGACATATTCAACACCTCCCTGAAGCAGTCAGTGGTCCCCACCTGCCTGAAAACCGCCATCATCATTCCAATAAACATCCTCAGTGACGGGTCTGATTGACTACTGGCTGGTGGCCCTGACACTGATAGTCATGAAATGCTTCGAAAAACTGTTCATGACCGCATCACAGACTCCTTGTCCCTCCCTCCCTGTCACCAGCACCAATATGCATACAGGCCAAACCGATCCACTGAGGACGCCATCTCCTCTGTGACCCACACAACCCTCACCCACCTAGAGAATAAGAACTCGTACGTTCGACTGCTCTTTGTGGACTTCACATCAGCCTTCAACACCACCATCCCACAGTCCCTCATCCAACAACTGCACACACTCAGACTGAGCACCACTCTGTGCAACTGGGACTTGGACTTCCTGACGGACAGACCACAGTCTGTGAAGATCCGCGATGTCTCCTCCTCCCTGATCACTCTCAGCACAGGCTCCCCCCAGGGCTGTGTGCTAAGCCCCCTCCTGTTCACCCTGCTCACGCATGACTGTACAGAGAGTCACCCCAGCTGTCTGGTTGTGAAGCTGTCTGCATCAACGTGAAGAATAAGAAGGAGATGATCGCTGACTTCAAGAAGGACAGACACCCCCTCCCCCCATTCACATTGGAGCGGCCTTGGTGGAAGTGGATTCCATCTTCAGGTATCTGGGCGTGCACATCTCAAACGACCTTACCTGGAGCACCAATACATTCTGCCTGGTCAAAAAGGCACATCAGTGCCTCCATTTCCTGAGGGGGCTCAGGCATGCTGGGATGGGGATCTCAGTCCTGACCTCCTTCTAAAGGTGTGTGGTGGATACGGTCCTCCTGCATCACTGTGTGGCACGGCAACTGCTCTGTGGCAGAGAGAAAAGCTCTGCAACGAGTGGTTAAAGCTGAACAGAGGACTGTGGGCTGCAGCCTGCCCACCAACACTGACATCTATGAGACCAGATGGAGGAATTGAGCCTGCCGCATCTTGAAAGACCCCTCACACCCCTCACACCCTCTGTTCTCCCTGCTCCCCTCAGGAAGGAGGCTGTGGAGCATAAAGAGCAGGACCACCAGACTGAGGATCAGTTTCTTTCCAGAAGCAGTCAGACTGCTGAACTTGAGAAGATCATTGTAACCCCCCACCCCCACCGACAACTTGCTAGATCTCATTGCAAAAATCATGGGACTCTACAATTTATTGTAGAATGAATAGTGGAGAGTGTATTACAGTAATTGTAATATATTACAATTTTGTAATATATTCTCCACTGTGCAATACTCCAAAGGAATCAAAATATATCATATTGATATTGACTTATTCCTGTCTGTAAACGGCTGGCCCGGGACGAGAGAAGCTAAGTTTGTTTTATCTCTGTGATAAAACGACAATAAAGATTCCTGATTCCTGATTTTTGGTAAACAAGCAGGAGGACGGCCCTCGCGTGTGTCACTGTGTAAACATGCGCTTCGGGCTTTTGTGTTTTAAACCTTCGGATGCACGTTTAGTTACACAAGTTTCTACAACAATTTTTGGGTTCTGCGTACATTGTACAGTACTAGTTGCCAGCTAAACCACAATGAACTTTGACCACTCATGTGCTACTGATGTATGGGTTTGGTGAACCGACACAAGGCGAAAAGCCTGAGGACGTCTGCGTCTGTTTAAAAAAAGAAGATGAACAGAGGCTGCTCTCCTGACAAGATAATAATGCATATCTGCCATTGCAAGCATATAGGCAATGCCCAAATAGTGAGATTTGCACCATTTCACACAAAACCTCCTTTAATTGTAGTTGCCGAACATGCGCTGGTAAACAATAGAAAAACAAAAAGAAGCCTCTTCCTGCTTGTCCAGTATGAACACCATTTGCTAAATGCACGTTCAAGAATGCGCTTTTAGCGCCCTTTTTTTGTCTGCGTGAACCAGGAACAGACATTTTTGTCTGCCTTTGATTCCCGCTGATTTAAATGAAGAAATACGCAAAAATGCAATTTTAAGATTAATTTTTTATACATATCGTCCATGGTCCGAACATGTTAAAAACAACAAAACCTCAATTTTCAAATGAGTTTAAAGGAATCTTTACACCCTTACATAAAGTACATACAATATAACATTAAAACCAGGAGACAAAACAGACAAAAGATGAAACACTGTGATAAAAACAGCAATAAAACAATACCAGTAGAAAAGAGAAAACAACAAAGTGGCTTTTTACTAAATTGAAAAAAAAAAACAGTGGGGTGACATGACCCCATCCTCACATAATACAAATGCAGCAGCACTGAAGTCCCTCAGAAGAGCAGACCTGTGATCATAAAAGTGCATAAATGTGCTTGAAACATATATAAAGACCACAAAAGCTGGAGTGCAGGCCCGAAGCAACAAGCTAGTGGATTTCAGAAATTGATGGCAGAACTCTGGGAACTTTGTCTGTCGAGTTTGGCCGCAGAAAAATACGAAACAAACGGTTGCATGAAGGGTGGGGACAGAGACGGACAGGGAGCAGAGCTGTTGCTCACTTTTAGGATGAAGAAAGCCTCTGTGTGCTGCAGCAACACACACACACGCACACACACACACACACAGACAAACGCATGCATGCACCCCCCCCCCCCCATGCATGCACGCACGCGCACACACACGTCTAAACACACACTCACAGGTAACACTGGTATCCCACACACCCTGCTGATAAACCTGTGCTGTGGAGACTTCTGCAGACCTCTGCAGCTGAAAACATCTCATTCCTGCTTTTATCAGACACGCTCGGATGAAACTGATTTGCAAACTACATTTAATGTCCCACACTGGTTGGTGCAAATGCACTGAAACGGGGGTTTCTGTAAAACATCGGAGGCCTGTTTGGCGTTGCAGACTGGGTGTGGTAACATTCTCATTGTCTATTCATTAAGTTAGTCAGGAGGGGGAAAAATGGAAAGTTCGAGCGTGGAGTGGGACTGTGGGGCTTCTGTTAGAGCAGAAGGGGAGGAGAGCGGAGAGCGATGGGAGTGCGTGGGACAGCCGGCCTGTTGCAGAGGGGAGGGCTGTTGCAGCTTGGACATTCCCGGGCTGGAAAAGACATCAGAGACAGCAAAGGGGAAGAAAGGAGGAAGTCTTTTCTCATGTTATTTTTACACTGAAACTTTAACCACACTGAAACCTGAGAAAAGGGAAGATCGGACACCAGGAGAGGTCAAATACATGGAGAAAGAGCGGCTGAGTCTGACCGAGAGCAGAAAGTTTTGCTGAGAATGTGGAGAGGAAGCGGAGTCAGGAAAGGATCTGAGGACTATGTAAGAATTCCCGACTGAAGTCATGGTGAGTTCCTAGTTTCTGTGTTGTGTTTGTGTGACAGGCTGAAGAAAAAGGGACATTTCTGTCCAGGAAATGCACTTCTGTTAGTCATTTGAAGAAAAAGTTAGAGCTTCTTGTTTCAACGGGTGTTCAAAAATGTCAAACTTTTACGGCGAAAATTTGGAAGAACTTGCTTTCAAAAGTTCCCTTCATGTCAGCCACATTAGAGTTTGGAAAAAAGTTGAGTCTGCACATCCATCAGTCTTCAGGGTTGCAGAATCCCAGAGACGGAAGATGAAGACATGATGTCAGTCGTGTGACGTTGGTGAGTTCTGTGGCTGCCTTGCAGATAAACGAACGAGTGTTGTGTCTCCTTGGATTTTGTTCACGGCCCACACCCACTAATGGGTGAGCCGCAGAGGCTGCGAGAAGATAGCAGACACATGCAAATATGCATGCTCGCAAATTCATTTCAGAGAAAAAAAGGCATGGAGAAAGATGGATGAGGGTCATATTCCAGCTTCTGTGCAGGGTGGAGCAGTTTGGCAGAGAGGGGAGGAGGGGACAGCTGGGGAGGGAAGGAGCCTTCAGCTCCTTTTATTTTAAGAGGCTTGGGCCATTGCAGTGGTGGTTTCTGTGATGCCACATTTTCCACATTGGACCTGGGAGAAAATGGAAAACAGAGAAAATCTGAACAAGGCATGGCATGGATGTCGGAGGAGGAGGAACATGTGCTGCACAGTTTCACCTCCTGCTGTGCTCAGTTGGGTTTGAAATGGAAAACAGCAGCAAAGAACAGTCAGAGCCCAGCAGAGTGAAGGCTTTCTGCTGCCACCTCAATCCGTTTGCATTTAATGAGTGACCCTGACCTCTGCAAGGATCGTGTCTGCACAGAGGTGGATGTGCCTGCTGCCACATTGGTGCCAGAATGCAGCAGGAAACCATGCACCCTCACTGTTTTTTAGTCCCAGACTGCCCTGCGAGGACATGTGTTAGGACTTATGCTGTCATTTTTTTGAGGGATTGATTAATTATGACATGTGACACCAGCAAGGAATTTTTTTCCTGTCTTGAACAAAACAACAAAGCAAAACTAAACCATAGCATCCAATTAAACACCTGATTAATCACTTTTCTTAGCAATCCAAGAAATATTCACAATGAACTTCTTATTAATGTCATAATTCAGATGTTGGTACATTATTCCACAGTTTACCACAACAGAAAGACAGTAGAAAAGACATGAGGGATATTACATTGTCCTTTAACCTGTTTGGTGAATTTGATCACTCGGTAGACTAGGATGCAGCAGAAGAGAATCAAAGGAGAAGATGAGACACGAGGAGGAGACACCGGAGGAAATAAACTATTTATACTTTGGTATTTGTAGTAACAGGACAAAAACAAATTGGAAGAAGTGATCTGAAATTATGATGTTTAGACTACTTACCCCTTTCCTCTTCTGCTGCTGAGCAAGTTCGGCATGGGCTCTGCAGTCGTTACCATGACAACGAGCTGAATCAAATAGTCCTGAAAAATAACCATTTTAATGTACTAATAATTGATTTAATATGTATTTCTTTTGGAATTGACAATGGTAAAAATGTCAGAAGTGGAAAGTTGCACAGGAGCATCCCGGTAGCTGGAATTTACTAAGCAGCCTGTTCTTTCACAGATGCTTAGAGAAACAGCCTGCATGACAGCTGATGATTTTTGCACCTGAGCACATTTCAGCTCTTGAATGCGGAGTTTGATGGCTGCCAAAGCAAACAGTTACAGCAGCAAAAAACCCTCAGGGTCAGAATGGTGCTGTCACTCACAGGAACCTGACTCATACGTGGTTTCCTGTGATTGTCCAGACTTTCTGATGTGCAGTGCACATGAACATGGGTTTGTTGTAGTTCTGCAGCTTGCAGCCTGTTATTCCATCCTCACATCATCTTCATTTACAAAATTGTTCATCTTTTCAGGCAGACATTACTTGTCATAAGAAAAAAGGAATGTGAGACCAAAGACCAGCTATAAATTGTACAGGAAAATTCACTTATCACAATGCAGACTAAGAAGTTCAACCTAATACAATAGCTTTATATGTCTTAGCGTTTTGATTCAATTTTTAGGACTTTGTTTAGCATTTAGTGTCCCTGCTTTTTTGGTTCAGTTTAAGGATCTTTAGTCCTTGATGAGATAAAAACTTTACTGGGTTAGTTTCAGTATAAACGACTGATTGATACATTCAAGCAAAAAAAGGTTGTTGAGCTCTGACAGGATGCATGGAGAGATGGAAAGATTGATAGATGAACTAGATGCACATGCGTACCATAGCATATATGTGATGATTCTGAACTATTAATATGAAGTAAACATGTTGGATGGATTTTTATTTTCAGAAAGAGCTTTATTTAATCCTTATAGTGTGTTGCAGAGTCAGTGATGGCGTACCACAAGGCTCTGTGCTTGGTTTCTATTATTTTTCAAGTTTTATATTCTCCTCTTAGCTAACAGAATCAAGCAAAACAGCACCCCTCCTTTCATGCTTTTTCTTCCAGCTGTTTTAGAGTTTGGAGTTAATATGTTAAATCACAAGAATATAGTCCTAATTCTAAACAGCTCCTAGCCCAGAGGTGGGTAACTCCAGGTCTCAAGGGCCGATGTGTCTGCATGTTTTTCAGGTATCCATGGTGATTGGCCAAATCTGATGTCTCCTGTCAATTAAGTTAAGTCAGAGCTGGGTATGTTGGAAAACAAGCAGGAATGTGACCCCCGATGCCCGATGAGAGTTCAGGTTCAAGTTCTTGTTAGACCCAACTGACAATGCCACTCATCTTCCCTCAGTGGAAGTATCATGAGAGCCTGATGTTTTAGCACAGGACAACCAGGGAAAACATCAAGGTTGTGCGTGTGAGCATCTGCATCATTGTCTCTGATTGTTACCGTCCACATGACAAGGCAGCAAATGTGTTTCAGAATCTGCGAGTTCTGCTTGAATGGCTTAAGTAAAATGCAGTTTTAGATTTTTCCAACCAAAACTCAGTGAGCCTGAAGTTTAACTCTGAAAGTAGCTTATCCTCCACCTCCGGTTGGATTTATTGACTGCATAAGAGAACTGGTCAAAGTGAATGTGACATACCCCATAATAAATGGCTTACTTCTGGCTTCAACTAAATGAATTCAATTCAGACGCCATTATTTTGCGATACAAAGGTTGCCATGTTGGACCCGGATGACATGAGTAAGCAGTGATTAGTCTGTATTGCCTCTATGGCAACCTCTCTCTCCAAACAGGTGTAAGCTTGTTGATAGGCTATACCCTAAATGAAAGCAGGAAAATCTATTAATCTTACATTTCAAATGTTTCATTTGACACACAGACTTTTATTGAGGCATCTGATTGGTCAGTTTGTAACTTGAATAACTTGCACTACAGCAAAGATATCATGGAAAAAAATGTAGATTATCTAAAACATGTTAAAAAAGTATCAAAGTGGTTATTCTGACCAATAGAATGACAGACTAATAGCTGTTTATTTCTCTATAGAAGTCTATGGGATTTTGGCTTCTTGGAACCAGCAGTTAATTCCTGTTTAGAGCGCGAGGAGGGAGGGGTCATATACAATCAATGTCTGGATTCAAATAACAAGCATAGGTTTTCTGGTTAACAACATTTATCTATTGATTTCAGGAAGCTTTTAAATCACAGCTGTTAGCTTCTTGCAAAAACAGGACATAATCGGATTAATGATGGGGTTTCACTACAAAGAACACAAACCAAGATCTCATTGCTTTAAACACAACTGAATCCTTCTGGATGTGACTGAGTCTGGTATCACAAGCCCGTTCAGAGCTTCCAGGGATGCAGAATGACGCCCATGAGCTCAAACAAGCTAACTTCAGAGAGGAAATCAGTCTCTATCCCAGTTTTTTCCTCAAATTTTGACTCTCCACCTTTTTTTCCTTCATGCCCTTCCCTCATTTTCTCTTCCTCAGTCAGCATCTGCCTCTCATTGTCCCTTTAATCACTTCGTCCTGCACCAGCTCCAGGTCCTGTAAAGTCGTCTGAGCTCCACTATTTTTCTGCTTTTTCCCTGTCATCTGGTTCCTATCATGGCTGCTGCTGCTCTTGTTTCCCATCCATTTCTTTTGATGGTCTTCTTGTCTGAGCTTTCATTCTTAGTTGATCTGTCAGGTTTTCCAAATGTCTGTAATCATCCCCCTTTTTTTTGACAGTCTCACTTTTTTTTCATCTTTTTTTCTTTAGTTGTATTTATGTCACTTCTCTGTAGAACTTTTGCAGACATCTTACTTTGGATATCGTCAATGTTTGAACCAGATGTGACACTTTTTTATTTTATCTTTTATTCAGGAAACTAGGGCAGGAAATATGATGCAAGACCCATTTGTTTCCCCTCTGAGAGTCCCTGTTTATGCCTCTAGGTGATGAGGATCCAGTTTTAGTCCATCCATCCGTTTGTCCGTCCGTCCATCCCTCCATCCATCCATCCATCCATCCATCCATCCATCCATCCATCCATTTTCTTAACCCGCTATATTCCTTTTGGGGTCACGGGGATGCTGGAGCCTATTCCGGCTACTGTTGGGAGAATACGGGGTAAACCGTGGACAGGTTGCCAGTTTGTCACAGGGCCCAGATTTTGTTATTTTTCTAAATTGTTTGTTGTCATTGGTACTGCAGAGGTTCATTCCTGCATAGTGGACCAGAGATTAAAGGTTTTTCTTCTGCTGCTGTGTGTATGTGCAGATGGGGGGTGGAATGTGTGGCATCGTTTTTGATCATCTGCACAGGCTTGATCCTGCAGCCCGTAGTCCTGTTAGAAGATCACTGCAGACATCACAAAGATCATTGAAGTGTGAGTAAGGACAACTAAAAAGTTGGATCTTCTGGTGTTGGAGGGCACCAGTGTGCTGGAAATAGGAGGAAACATCTGAAAAATTAAGATGGTCCTAATGGATGACCCCCAAACTTATTTGGCACAATCACTGATTATTCCAAGTTGATGGTGAAGATGTGCTGGAAGCAAAGGTCAGAGTTTCTGTTTCTGAAGAGATGTTTCTCTCACCAAGCAAAGATGTCAAACCATGGTACACCATGCCAACCACTTGTATAACCTGCTTGTTGGCAATTTAAATCCTGCTCTTATGTACTGGATTGCCTACTGCCTTTGCGCAGCCTTGACTTAGAATCCTACCTGGTAAAGCAGGTCCCGGCCTCTATCAGTCTCATACTTAGGTTCTGCTTCTTTACTGCTGTAACTCTGTGTTGAATTTCAGTCCAACTTTATCCAACTACTGCCAGATGATGCATACTATCTTAAGGTTTATTTTTCCATGATGGTTCCTGCTCTTACCTCTCTTACTTCTTGGGTTCCCGCTGCCTTAGGCATTCACTAAACATGTCATCATTTGGATCCATCCTCCTGATATATTCCTGGATCTTTGTTGTTTCCTCTTTTATACTAGCTCTAGTGCCTACTGCTCATCAATTCCGCTCCATTGACTCAGTCT
The DNA here is from genome assembly GCA_023969325.1 of Oryzias curvinotus. NCBI lineage: Eukaryota > Metazoa > Chordata > Actinopteri > Beloniformes > Adrianichthyidae > Oryzias > Oryzias curvinotus. The sequence goes on from JALJSC010000136.1 coordinate 272,970, forward strand.
ACAATCACAGAGTGATGGTTTTGGGCTGAAATTCTCCATGCATTGAAAGGAACTTTTTTGGCCTCTACTTCCTCTTTTATCGTGCTAGCATTGTATCTGATGACCAGTAAGGCAAGGTTGCTAGTGAACCAGAAATGTTCTTGCCATTTTTAGGTCTTACCCGGTTTTATTTGAGTATTTGGCAGTTGCTAGTTTCCTTGCTGGTGCATAGTTCTTAACAGAATGCCAAAATCTTTGGGTAAAATATTAACACTGTCATACAGTATCTTCCACAGGAATGAAATGGGTGGTGCTAAACAAATCAGGAGCAGTTTTTTGTGCAACAGCTGAGCTTCTAATACAAATTCTTGAGACATAAATCAGCAAATTAAAAAGTTCTTGATGGTACAAATTTAAAAGTACAAAGAGGAAAACAGATGCTACTATTGACTGTATATGAGAACTTTGCTGAGCAGCCCCTCCCCCTGATCCCAAAAAGCTGAAACTGCATAGACTTCTATAGAGAAATAAACAGCTATTACTCAGTCATTAGCTTTGGCAGAATAACCCTTCTTGCTCTGCTGCTTTTTAAAAACATGTTCTTGCTAATCCTATTTTTTTTACAACATTTTTGCTGTAAGGCAAGTTATTCAAGTCATAAACTGACCAATCCGATGCCTTAATTAAAGTAATTGACCTTGCGTTGAACGTTTGATTGACAGATTCTCCCGAGCCCACTTTCAGTGAAGGAATGTAGCCTTCTAACATGCTCACTCCTGACTGGAGAGAGTGGTTCCCATAGAAACACGGACCAATCATAGCTTACTGAGGATGTCTGGCTCCACAATGGCAAGAGACATGTTGTGGAAAAATGGTGCCTGAATTGACTTAATTTGGTTGAAAATCGGAAGCAAGGCATTTTGTATGGATGGCGTCACACTCGCTCAGCACAGTTGTCTTGTACAGTCAATGATCTGAACCGACCACAAGACTGCAGTCCCCTTTGAACAAACCACAAAAGCAGTAATAGTCAAGAGCAGGATAAAGGAACGTACCCCATGAAAAACACCTTCAGCACTGAAACAAATTCTTTTTTTTTTTTTTTACTTTAAACCACTGTAACATTACATACTGTATATGCATCTACACTGCACATAACGTAATCTATTTGAAGTTATTGAAATAGTTTTTTGAAGATGACTTGTAACCTTCTCTTCCGAAGGCTGTTCAGACTTTTCTAAAGCAAAATGTCATAGAAAAAAAAGACATTTGTTCCTCGGGCTCCTTCATTAAGGGTAGACAAAAGCAAGGACAAGATGATGCAGCAGATCATGAAAGCAGAAGATAAGCAGGCGTCTGCATGATTTCCATTTTTTGTCTGTTAGTTCGTTTGGGCAAAAACAACCAAGACATTTTTCATGAACATGGGGGCTGGGGGGGGGGTCTGGCGCTATCATGACCTTGGAAACCAAATGCTCATTAAGGTTGAGTTAACTTTACACAAGAAAATTATCTTATGTTTGTGTTATGTGGCCAAATGTTCAAACAACATATCTAACCTTGATTTTACAAATAAAAAAGATAAAAGTTTGTCTCAGAAATGGTCTGATTGAAAGTCTGACATCAACGCTGCCAACAAACAGAGGAGGTTTGACATGAAGCTCCCTCAGACTGAAGAACAATGTCATTGATAGATCTGTACTGCTCTGTTTCTTCTCTGGAGTCACAAAAAACAAGTAAACCTGGTATAAACAGGTGTTTGCACTTTCTGGCACTTGTTAACAACATACTCGTGGTGCCTGAACCGGTTCCATGCTGGTTCCAGAAATGTGTGGCATGTGCACAAACAGAGAAAGAGAGAAGCTGTGAAAATATTCACTGAAAATGGTTGTTGAACAGCTGGCTTGTTGAAAACTGTATCCTGCATGTGTTCAGTTTTACCTGGAACAGGTCAGGAGAGCTCCTGAAAAGTCCTTATTCATGCTTGCTTCATTGTCTTAATAAACGTTCCCAGGCCAGCCGAGAGACATAGTCTCTCCAGCGTGTCCTGGGTCTTCCCCGTGGCCTCCGCCCAGTGGGACATGCCCGGAACACCTCTCTAGGGAGGCGTCCAGGAGGCATCCGGACTAGATGCCCGAGCCACCTCAACTGGCTCCTTTCGATGTGGAGGAGAAGTGGTTCTACTCCGAGCTCTCCACGGGTGGCCGAGCTTCTCACCCTATCTCTTTCTGTGAAAAACTAAAAGCATCATCTTTTGGCTAAGAGGAACATCTTGACCCCCTCCCCAAAGCCTGGCTGAGTTTCCCATCCACTCAGTGAGGCTCGTCAGGAGCCATATGAACCTATGTGACAGTACTGGCTCTGGGGGTTGACCCAGACCAGTCAGTTGGTATAGATCAGGGGTCGGGAACCTTTTTGGCCGAGAGAGCCATAAACGCCACATATTTATAAATGTAATTTAGAAAGAGCCATACAATAATGTAGCGTCCCTTTCCCACACTGAGGCACGGAGACTTAACCTCTTTTAAGGTTATTTATTCTGGTTACTGCAGAATCTGTCCCACCGAGACGAGAGCGCTTCTCCCAACTTTATATTCCCCCCTTCTCCCGCTCCAGTCCTCCCATTTCCCTTATTGGGCCCATAGCTGAACCCCATTGGTCCAAACTACCTAACAACAGGCTGAGCGACAGAACTGAGAGCCAATCAGATCTCTGCTTGATGCGTTTGATGAACTCCAGAACTTTTAAGGCGGCCCAACAGCGGACCCAACTTAGTCCGCGACAATATGTTTAAAACTAAAAATACAAGTGAATGTGAGCATTTGATGTAATTTCAACATTTTTAAAGTACAATAAGTCTGTGGATTCTTTTTAATAACATCGTTATGCTGTTGCTAATAAATGATGAGTATTTCTCGTGGTGGTTTTACTGATGGTCTAGTCTGGTTGATCCGTGGTGAGTTTCAGCTTCATGCAGCCGTTCAGACTTTAAACGTGATCGTAGGTCTGAATGTTCTATAGATGTGACAAAGACTCACATGCAGACGTGGAGACAAACACACACTCACACACTGCAGTGAGTGACGGGCAGCGGGTTTTCACGTTATTACAATCCCTGTGCGATTCACCTGCTGCATGTGAGGAAGAAAGCAGAGCTCTGCTTTCTTCCTCACATCCCGTCCCCTCATCTGCGCGCTCTTTCTCAGAGACGGGAGCGCGCAGGTTTAGGCACGACAATTAATAGGTTTCCTGCTGGAATAAACTCTGTGAAATAATAGATAATAGTAAACTGAGTGCTGGCGCAGATTTTTCTCTCCAAGCACCGCTACTACTGCGCGCCCCTCTGGCATCGCATCGCGCACGAGGACTGGTCTAATGAAAAAAAATGGTATAAATAAAGATTTGTCTGCGAGCCATACGTGACCATCAAAAGAGCCATATGTGGCTCGCGAGCCATAGGTTCCCGACCCCTGGTATAGATCCTTGACTGTATAAGAGATCTAGAGTGAGTGATCCCTCCCCCACACGTTTCCAAACAGGAAATACCCTCTGGCTCCAAGAAGCCAAAATCCCATAGACTTCTGTAGAGAAAAAACCGCCATTAGTCAGTCATTCTATTTGTCATTTGTCGGAATAACCATTTTGATCTGCTACCTCTTCTTTTTTTGATAATCCTTTTTTTTCATGATATTATTTCTCTCGTCCCATGTCGAATGTTGGAAATGTATGATTAACAGATTCTCACGCTTTCAAGTGGGATGTTGCCTTCTAACAAGCTCACTCCTGATTGGGGAAAAGGGTTGCCATAGAAACGATGACTCAGAGCGACTCGGACCAATCACTGCAGATTAACAATTTCTGTTTCCCACATGGCCACGTAAAATAATGGCGACTGAATTGACTTCATTTTTTTGAAGCTGGAAGCCCATCATTTTCTATGGGTGACATCACACTCACTCAGTCCAGTTCTTTTATTCAGTTAAAAGTCTAGATCCAGGATAAAGCTCTCTGCCAAAAAGCAGTGATAGCTGACTCGCTGTGGAGACCCCTAACGGGATATGCCAAAAGGTGAACAACAATGGTAAAGATCCGTGCTGAAGGACCATGTCATCCTGGCCTAACTTCTTCTGGCCCCTCCTAATGCCACATCTGCAATCAACATTGCCTTATACAACTTGAATTTATTTTGGTGTTGTTGTGGATTCCCTTAGAGATTTGAACTTGACATTTGACGCAGTGGGAGGGGCTTGTTAACCTCAGACCAAGAAACATGAAAGTACCAACAGCTATTTGTGTTTTTGATCAGCTCAGCTAGGCTAATGTGTTGGGGGGAAAAAAACAACCTGAAAACTATAAAAACAGGAGCACACATCTCTGATGTCATCTAGAAAATTCTGAAGGATAAATGGTAAATGCCGTATACCTTTATAGCGCTTCTCTACCCACAAGGCCCAAAGCGCTTTACAGTCACAGACCCATTTACCCAGTCACACACACATTCACACACACATTCACACACTGGTGGCGGCTCCGCTGCCGAACAGAGGTGCCCACCTGCCACCAGAGGCAAGGTGGGGTTCAATGTCTTGCCCAAGGACGCATCGACTCATGGGCGTGCAAGGTGGTAATCGAACCTACAAACTCATGACCATGGGTTGACCGCCCTACCGCTGCACCACGGCCGCCCCAAAAAGTAAAAGTAAACATGAAGTGGGGCGGCCATATTGACTAAAGTTTAGTCTGTCAAACTCTGTCATTTTAAAAATGTCCCCTGTTGGTCTAAATATTTCACTGAATATGCGTATGATGCAAATTGTACATGTGCACAGTAGGGATGGGTATCGTTAAGGTTTTAACGATACTACTACTCTTATCGATACTGCTTATCGATCCGGTACTCGTATCGGTACTCTTATCGATACTTTTTGAGGACGAAAAAAAATAAATAAATAACAAATTAAGAACATAGAGTGTTTTATTTGCTCATTATGGAACAACACTGTTTTTTTTAACAAAACATTTTACTTTATACATGAGAATGTTCCAGACAGGATATTTATTTATTTATTTAATCTAATTGTTTTTGTTCTTTATGAGTGTGATGTTTCATTTGGTCTTTTGTCCATTTTCCACAACCTTGAATAGACTTTTCTGTCTGTCAAACACCAGAGTTAAGATAAGTTAAGTTAAATGATGGAAACAAATTCACTTTGATGCAGACTCCTTTCTATTTTGCCAACTCCATTTATTTTTCTTTAAATCCAGTAAACCCAATAAATGATATTAATTTTACGGATGACAACTATCATTAGTTATTAATTATTATTAAGTATTAGGAAGCAGCTGATAGTTTGTCGCGGGTCTGGAATCAGAAGCGGTGAATCTAAGCCCCGCCTCTCTACCTGTTTGTTGTATTCTCCGCGTGCAACGCCCCCCCACCCCCCCTCCCGCTGCCCCAGCCTGTTCTGCACAAACAGCGCAACATGCGGTCATCGTAGCAGCAAGGTGACAGCATGGTCGGCAAACGTAATAATTTTTACGCAGAAACATTAGTTCTTAGTCTAGGGCGGCATGTGTCCCCTACATTACAAGATCGCCACTGACTGTGTGTGCGCTGCCTTGTCTTGTGTGTGCGCGCGCGCGGCGTGTGCTGTCTGAACAACAGCCCCGCCCCCCGTGCACACAAATAGACAGACAGAGCTCTCCGCTACAACGAGAATACCGAAATTAATATCATCATCTATAATTAACGCAAAATTGACTGACTTGGTGAGTTAAATATGGCAGATAACGTTTATATTTTGTGGGACACACACAAAAAAAAAAAAAGTAACTTCTCCAGTACCGATTGCAGAACCGTTAAGGTCAGATCTTAACGATACTGCGGTCTTGAAGAATGCGGCCCCGGGGCTGGTTCAATACCGGGGCACGGTACCCAACCCTAGTGCACAGTGACAATAAAGGCATTCTATTCTAAATTACACGTTCCTAGTGAGGCAATTGGTATTTGCTGATGCTTGTTTGGTTGGCTTCAGAGGTGGGATTTTTTTCAAAAACAAACTCCATTGTTTGGTGATGGGATAAAACTTACATCCTATAAGTTGGATGTTTGTGCATCACTATATGTGCTGCCCCTCACCGTCTGAATGGCCTTTATTTGGATCACCTAAAAAACTAAATCACGAAAAAAAAAAAAACTGCTGCTTTTACTTTAACTATTCCTTAATAAATGGGATTTCATCTGTTCTTCCCACAAAAATTCTTTGGGGTTTTGGAGTTATTCTGTTGACTAAAACCCAAGGAACGACTTGACCTTTCGGAGCTCTGCTGTGGAAAACCAAGCGTTTACGTAAGTAGTGTCCATTGCTTTCCAAGTTTCCAAGTACAACTGAGGTCAAAATACAGATCTGAGCCCATCGCTGGGAACTTTAGGTGTTTGGTCAGAATGGTAAATACAATAAATAGGTTGATTTTAATCAACTTGGAGCAAACCTAACAGTGCTTGAGAAACCCCCAAATTTCCTTATTGTCCTCTTTTCCTAAAAATAACAAAAAAATCTTCCACCAGTCAGAACTGCTAAGTTGATACGTGAATGTTCTCTCAGAGCATGAGTTGTTGGATTATGCCAGGCCATGTCTGTCAAGGGCTTTTGTTTCAATACTTCCCTGTTTTTAAAACTCATCCTGCCTCCTCTGAAGAGAAAAACAGTTCTTAACCCAGTTGTTTCACTGTGGTAGCTCCCTTTTCTCCTCCAGCTCATTCATTCCTGGCCCTGCTGCTCGTCTTTTTCCGTACAAGTTTTTACTGAAGGTTCTTATTTTGCTCTCTGTCTATTTCCTGGTTGCTGCAGTTGTTCAATACAATGTGCAGAGAATCTGCAGTAATTGTTGTCAGATGACATTCAGGGAGGTGAAAAACTGACTAGGGGAAAAGAGGACTGGGATGAAGATGAAACCGGGGAGCAGCGGAGGAGAGGCCAGTGTAAGGTCTGGGGGGAAATGTGAAAAAGTTCAAGGTTGTCATGCCGACAGTCTGTGTAGAAAAATAAACAGTCTGCGCTGCATGCTCTGCTCCGCCCGCCTCCGAGGCCTCCCCAGTGCCATGAGGGGTGTGCACATGCATGTGTGCATGCAAGCGTGCACGCTAGGGAGTAATGCACTCTTTTGTAAGGGGGTCTTGTGCCACTGCTGGACTTTGGAGGAACTATTTGACACTCCCCAGACCATAAGACAGGAAGTTGAAAGTTGAGTATGTGCGCATGTTTGCATCAGTGCGACTGAGACAAGCCGGCTGTGCAACACAAGTTGATTAGGCGTCCCATTGTGCTTTCACCCTCTCTAACAACTTTGTCCCTTTCAGGGTTCGGAGGCAATGGAGGACTGTGTGCAGGGGGCGCTCTCCTCACTCTACCCCCCTTTTGAGAGCACAGCACCGCCCCTCCTCTCTCAGGTAGATCTCTGCACTCTGACACTGATTTGTAGTTGACATTTCTCAAGAAATTTAAAAAAAGGCAAAACTTTTGGCATTTGACGCATTTTTTTGGAAATTGGAATCTTAATGGCTGCCCCCATATTTCTGAGAAAACCAAAGTTGTGCATGAATTGATGGAGCAAATACACATTTTTACATGAACTTTTATTTGTTATTTGTTTTGTTCTTACTTTGACCTTAAAACACACAAAAATACTGTATTATGTGTGTGAATAAACACAGTTCAAAGGCAAAAAAACCATCCATCCATTTTTGTAGTTATATCTTATTGTCCACAGACATGCCCACATCATGGGTCAACCCCCGTACGTGACTAAGGCTAAACTTGTGAGTAAGGCTAAACTAGCATCCATGTGGTCAGGAGTGACGTTCTGATTTCCTGGATCTTCATTTGTCATTTAGTCAAACAAAGGAAAAGGAGGATTGCCACAGCTTCATCAAAAGACTTCATGAGTGAAGGTTTCTGCGGCCCGTTTGAATTCAAAGCTTTTGTATTCCCTGTTCAAAATATTGCTCCTGGTTCCTTTCCAACTAAACTGCATCTTGTGAATCTGCAGGTAATCCTTGTTACAGATTGATCCACTATCAACACTTATTTGGTTCAAGTAGCAGTTCCTTTCTCTTTTGGAGAATAAGATTATCCCAGGCTTTCCAAAAATAGAAAACAGACTGAACAATCATGTAGTTGGAACACATCCTGTAAGGCTGTCCTACATCTGGAGGTTTGACAGTAAAATCCAGGTTAGAAGACAACAAAGCAATCTGACTGCTATTCTTATCCTAAAATAAAACGTTGTGGTTGAAAAATCAGCCCAGCTGACATGGATATCAAATAAAACCACAGAGGCAAAAGGTTTTATGGAGCTAGAATGGTTTATATTCAAGCAAAGCACTTGATTGTTTGAAAAACCAGCTATTGGTTATTTAGTGAACTGTCATTTTTTAACCAAGCTCAAACAGGAAATCAAACTAAGTCCTTGTGGACCATGGCATAAGCCTTTCAAATATCAGCTCACTAATTTATGAAGACTGAAAGATGACCACTGACTGTGAAGAAAACACTGGAAAACTAATTAAGCTTGGGAAGGTTTTCTGTAAGTTCCCAGAGGACCCCTGTCAGAAGTATTGGTCAACTGTAGACTGCTGTGCAGGGAGCGAGCGCGTATTTGCATCATGGATTGAGATCCCCATGACTGTTTAAACACATTTGAAATGCAAATATAAGGCATTTGTCCAAGATTGTTGTGTTTTATACTTTGCATTTTCATTAATTCATTCATTCATTTTCTATTCTGTTTGTCCCTTTCGGGGTCACGCGGCTGCTGAAGCCTATCCCGGCCACTTGTGGGTGAAGGCAGGGGATGCCCTGGACAGGTCTCCAGTCTGTCGCAGGGTAGAATGTCCACAACCACACACCCATTCAGTCTCACAGTCATACCTATGGACAATTTAGAGTTGCCAATCAACCTATGAAGCATGTTTTTGGACAGTGGGAGGAAGCCGGCGATCCCAGAGAGAACTCACGCATACACGGGGAGAACATGCAAACTCCACACAGAAAGGTCCCCCATTGATGTGTTTTTTATGTCCCCCAGCCGGGACTTGAACCGGGGACATTCTTGCTGTGAGGCAAGAGCGCTAACCACTGCGCCACTGTGCAGCATTTTGTGTTTCAAAAAACCATTTAAATTACCATCTGTGTTCAAAGCAGTTATCAAACTGCTTTTCCTCTGTTCTGACATAAATAAACATGAAAATAAACAAAAGTAAATAAATGACAGACATGCAATAACTGGGAATTGATCTGCCCTCAGGAGTCCTCTTCTGGCCAGTTGCCCCTATGTGTTGGTTCGCCTCCACTGTTGGTTAGATTGGTCTCTGTTTGTGCGTCAAAGCAATGTTTTTCTTACAGCGGTTGATTCTTTTGTGTTTTTCTTCACTAATTGTGATAGAAGTTCAAGTTTGGGTCCACATGGTATGGACTGATTTCTGCTGATTTAGCTGAACATGTTTTCAGATGGAATTTGAGATAATTTCAGATAGATCCGTGTGGTATTGTATATCTTATTTTATAGTTTTCTCTACGGTCAGACTGCTGCAGTACCTGTTTTTGTTTCTGAACACTTAGGGTAGTAAGCTGAAGCTTTTGGACTGTTTTTCTCAGGCTCCAATGTTGTTTATTTTTGTTTTCTTTGCACAGAGGAAGTTACAGTTTGATAAAACATAGCAGCCCTGTTTTTTTCCATACTGGAATGTGTCTGATGCCCAGCCGATGAAACCCCTTTCTGCCCCTCGTTTATGCTGAAAATGAAAACTATAACCCCACCACGTAGTGTTGCTCATTTTAGGCTTTTCTTCTCTTTCACCCCACAAATCTTTCCTCTTTACCAAGGTCTTCTCAGTCCTGGAGTCAACTTATCAACAGGATAGCCTCCGCTACCTCCTCGACTACTTTGTTCCAGCCAAGCACCTCCTGCACAAACTCCAGCAGCACGCCTGTGTGAGTGCTGAACACACACGTTTCTGTATAATCCAAAGCAGAACCAGCTGTCACATGAAGCAAATATACTGTGGGAAATTTGTCAGCCAATGGCTCCTCTTCCTCTGGTGATGGTTATCTGTGTGAGTTCTCTGTCCGACCTGAACCGGAGTTCAGGATGGAAGTCAAGAAAATACATGTTCACCCATCAAAGCCAAAATCAGGCAGTTCAGAGGAAATGGGGACTATTCTCCGATTGTACTTTTTTCTGATTATTTGTTGAACTAGTTTTGCTTAAATCAAATATAAATGAGTAAAAAAGGAGCAAAACTGTGGAGAAAGATTCAAAATAAAAACAATTACAAAGACAAAATTCTTAAAGACCCACTCCAATGAAAGTGGTTAATATTGGCATTTTTTGATGATGAAGGACATATAAAAAGAAAAATAAGCTCAAAATTGCATTCCAGAGTATTTCATTTTTTAAATTGTTATGAATATGGAGCAGACAAAAACATGCAGTTTAAAAAGGTTGTATTTGTTAAATGAAAAATGTGCTGAGTGAGCCTGAAGCTCCCTGCTTTGCGTCATTCTGATGCATCCACTTGTAGACGACTCGATCAATGTAGGTTCTTGTTTTCCTCATCTGAGCTGGCATCTGGCTCAAAACTATATGGCTAGATATTGCATCTCATTTTCTTTGCAGACATTCAATGATCTTTTCAAATATCTTTTTCTACATAATGCAAAAACAAAAAATCTCAATTTCATAGAAACAATAATGAAAGAAAGGTACAATAAGCTTCACCAGGAATAAAACATGTAAAAAAAAAAAAAAAAATCAGGGCATGAAGTCAAAAGAAGAAGCTGAATGTTTTCCTTGCAGAAAGTTTGAAACATCTGGAAACAGGAAGACGTCTAAAAGTGTCTCAAATCATCCAGAAGATCTTAGAGTGTGAAAGTTTCTCAGTGTTAAAGCAAAAAAAAAAAAAAAAAAAAAAAAAAGATGTAGATCTCAGACGCTCAAACGTACACGAGGATTGTGAGCAAACTCTGCTGCTAAGGGAAACTGGGGTTAGCCTCTGACTCATGACAGTAATTCCTTCCATATGTAGGAGGGGGGAGACAGTGAGGGCATGGCTTTCATTGAGCATGCAAGCTTGTCGCAATAAAATAGACTGAGAGGAATTTTGGGGAAGTGGCTGTCAGGGGAACGCCTCCCCAACACTAGGGTGGAGGGGGAGACACGCTTGGCACTCAAAGCTATTAAACTTTTTTAAACTTAAGATTTTTTTTAATCAAATCAGAGTTTTTATTTTTTTGTTTTGTACCTGATCCTGTCAGTTGGTTTGCTCCTGAAAGCTGGACTGTTGAAGCAGCAGCCGGCTTTTGTGAAGAGCTGCTGCTCATCTGCACATTTCTGCCTGACTTACAGTTCTCCAGAGCGTTCCCATTGTTTCAGGCGCTTCAGCTGAAAACACAGTCACATGCCAGCCTGACATTTGCATGCGCTTGGTCAAAGACTGGACTTGGATGTTATCAGCTCTGCAAAATTTAGCTCATTTGAGTAACTGTTAAACTGCAGCCTGCAGTTAGCTGTTTGAGAGCCGCTCTTTGTGTTCGGTGTCATGTGAGGTCTTCCCTCTCAAAACCTGCACACGTGCATTGAAATCTGTGTCTTCTTGTTTCTGCCTCAGTCTCAGTACCTCGGCTGTCTGTTCCTCCACTCCGGCTGGCCTCTCTGCCTGGGTGAAAAGGTGGTGGTCCAGCTCTCCACCTTGGACTGGAGGCTCCTGCGCAGTAATGACTTCTACCTGCAGGTGGTGCCCTTTTCAACCCGCTGCCCCAGACTCGCCCTGAAATGTCTGGCTGCTGGGGGTCGCACCGTTCAGGAAATCTTGGTGCCCGAGTCGCAGCACCCCCTGGTTTTCACCTCTGAGTGGCTTCACAGCGTCAACAAAGAGCGGGGTCACAGAAGAGAAGGTGAGAGGTCACAGCAGCTGCGGCATCCATGCTGAAACACACACTTCTATTTAAAACCAACAACAGTTGGTCAATCATACTTGTGCTGGTAAATTTATTCTCAATGGTTATAAAGCTCAGTTTCTTTTGTTTTTTATCAGTTGGGGGCGGGCTTGACACCTGCCTCGTCAGCACCTGCGACGGAGTGGTACGACTTCCTTGGAAAGAGATAGTCTACCCAAAGTTTATCCACGATCCCTCTGAAGAGGTGGACCCCTTAGCCAACAAAGACAGTCCAATGAGCAAGCGACTCCCCAGTGAAGGAGGCAGCAGTCTTGGGGGTTGGGGTGACTCATCTTCAGGCGAACTGGACTCCTGGTCCTGGGATGAAGAGGAAGACGATGCCTCGATACCACATGGATTGGTTGGTGACCCTGCGCTCAAACGAAGGAGCAGTGAAGATGGTCTTGGACGCACGGCGAGGCAGCCTCAGCTGGACGGTGATTATGTGGAGCTTTTGGAGCTCAGAGGGGGCCCAGATGGAAGGGTTGACAATAGGCAGAGGTACCTAGAGATGCATGGGATCTCCAAAACCAAAACGTTGCCTCTGTGCAGGAGAGGTAAAGCCATTAAGCTTCGCAAAGGAAAAGCGTGGGGACATTGGAAGGTGGAAAGATCAGGAAGCTTTCGAGCAATTGTTGGTGCCAGAGGAGATGTGTCTACAACCAAAGAAGAAGTGCTACCCCCACAGCCTCTAAGAGGTGTGGCAGAAACTGGTAGGGGAAGGAGGCCATCCTCTGTGCACGACTCAGATGAAGGAAATAAAGTAAGCACTGGCTCTGCAGCCCCAGAAATCAGCTGTATCTGCTTTGGAGGTCCAAGACGACCCGGTGTGGGTCGAGAAAGAGACAGCAGCGGGGTCACGCATGCCTGCAGCGACAGAAGGAAAGAATCCCAGAGCAGCAACAACTTGGTCACCATTGGCATACATGACTTAAACCGCAAACCATCTTCAGAGGGTCAGTCAGATCAAGGATCCCAATCCGACTCAGTTTTTGAAGACTCCGATAAACGGCTGAGCTGGGACAGCGATCCTGCTACCCCCACATCAGACGCACCACAAAGACCACTCGCACAAGTCTGTGTGGGCCAAAATGACACCTGCAGTGGGTCTACGACCAAGAATCTGCCCAAACCAAAGCTTGCAGACGACAAGGATGAAGGAAAGACTGAGGATCGAGCGTGTCCTAGGAAAGACGTCAAAACTGCGGGATTCAGAGCGCCACGGTGCACAAACTTGACACACAGCAGCCATGCAACCTTTATGTTTTGTGATGGCACACTTCCAGGTGCAATGAAAGCTTTCAAACTCTGATCTGTTCTTTGTTTCTAGGAGGAGAAGGAAGGGAAAAGGAGCCAGAGGGAGAGCCAGGTCTGGTGGCCGTCCAAACCAGAAGGCCTCAAAAGTTCAGGGAAAAGCTCCTCCGCCCACCCCCCCCAGCTGCTCTGCATCTGCTAAGCATTCAAATACAGAGAAAACCTGGCCTAAGCAAACAGAACAGGCTGATGGGGAGGAAGACGGTCCCACAACAACTGCTGAAGCAAAACAAAGTGGAAGGAGAAGCAGAGCAGGTCTGAAAAAACCTGGGTTAAGGTCCTGCTGAGTCCTCCAGCATTTTCATTGTCTTTCCTAAATTGTGATTTGTTTCTGTCCTTGAACAGAGACAGAAACGGAATCTCTGTGTCACGTCCAGTCCGGAACGTCTTGCCCCGGCCCCCCCTGTGGGGAGCCCTGCTCCGCAGAGGCCCACCCTGACCTGCAGACCAGAGTCAGCTCCAAAGAGCTGGTGCTGCTCCGGCAGCTGGATGCAGAGTTGCTGCAGTCAGGGGTGCTGCAGCTGACAGGCAAGCAACCCTCCTAAATGACGCTGCATTCATATCATCCACACCCCTTCAAACACACCCTTCACTCCATGTGCTTCCTGTGCTAAGGTACGGTGGACAGGCTGGGGCGGGCGCTGGTTTTCACTGAGGCCGGGTCTTTGAAGGATGGATTCTATGTGGAGGAGGCGGCCCAGATTCTGGCCTGCTTTCACAGAATCACCCGGTAAGATCAGGTCCTTCTAAAGATTTTCTGATTCTGTTCTATGTTTGAGAGAAAAAAAAACTCCAATTGAAGAAAATTGCAAAAAAAAGAAGAATTTCTTCATCAATATCTTCAGTTTTCCTTGTATTAAAATAGGATGTTGTTTCAGAAAGGAGACAATTTAGAAATGTGTTCAAGAATTTTTTTCAACAGTGTTAATGAACTAAAATAGGAGCTTTCATTGCTCAAGGCAAACAGAAAAATAAATGTATAAAAAATCAGTAACATTTTATTGTTTTTTATTTTATTTACCCAGATAAAAACTCCTAAAACCTTCTTTACAAAAGTGCTGTGGTAAACAGGTCATTGCATTCTACATAAAATGAACTAATATGAAAAAAAAAAAACTTTAAATAACTGTAAAAAATAATTGAAAATAACATAATAAACGGTTTTGATTACAAAGCTTTAAAGGAAAGTGACAAAAGGTGCTTTAGGCTTCTTTTTTTCCTTCCAAAAAGTTGATTTAAATGTTTCCAGTGGGATCGGATTCATCCAGGCTGCTGGAATATTCAAAGGTTTCTTTCAGTTCTCCCTCCTGATACTTGGATGAGCAGGTTTTGAGTTCTACTCATGCGCTGCAAAAACAGAATCTTAAGAAAGTAAAACAAATCTCTTACTTTCTGTTTTGAAAGAAAAATAATCTTATCATGAAAGTTTTTCAACAGTAAAGTGATCAATTAAACATGGCAGATCTTTTTGCTTATTTAAAGAAAATCTGCCATTTTTTTCCTCATTTCTAAGGGGCCTGTTTTAACAGTAAGCTAGTGCTGATAAAATCAGGATTTCCAAGAAGAGCTTTATCAGTGGAGCAAAAATGTTCTCTTTAATACAGATTTTTCTGGGTGTTTTTGTAAGGTTGCTTGACTCTAAAAGTGCAGTCAAATCAAATCAAATCAAACTTTATTTATAAAGCACTTTTCATATAAAAATATAACACAAAGTGCTTTACATTAAAACAACAAAATATAAAAACAAGTAAGCATTAAAAAATAAATAAATAAATAATAGGGCCCCCCTCCCCGTACCTAGCCCCCCACACCTTTCACACCTCCCACCCTCTAACTGATGGGAAATGACAATGAAAATAGGCTGAGCACAAAAACATGATGCTGGAAACGCTAGTATTTGGAACCTCCCCCCCCGTGAACAGCCGCATAGACAGCCAAATGCAGCATCGAAGGCGGGGACCGCTCCACCACAGCTAAGCGGTGATGGAGGTCCCCACCCAGTGCCGCAGTGGCTGAGCAGCAGCCGACCCAGAGGGAGAGGTTCCAGCTGAGGAAGCACTGGAAATAAAAATGAATGAAAAGGAGAATCAAAAAGTAAACATATTGATAAAAAACGATAAAACATTGAAATAAGGTAAATTAAAATAACACGTTAAAAATCAGGTTCAAGTTCATAAAACAAGATAAAATGGATAAATAAATAAAATAAAAATAGAAAAAACATATAAATAAATAACTGGATAAATAAATAAAAGTAGTAAAAAATTAGCTAAAGGCCAGGTTAAAAAGATGGGTCTTGAGCCTTGAGCCAGTATCAGTAGTCATTGCTGGTGTCTCTTTGGTCCTCCTCTCTTCTCTGTGTGACATAGACCTGCAGCCAGAGAAAAAGGTCTGACGGTGCTGCTGGACAGCAGACGCTTTCCCCCCTCTGACCTCTGCCTTTCTGCACTGAAACGCTTCCAGGTGAGCATGTTCGTGTGCTGTAGTCTGCCTGCTGATGTGAGCTGCTCACAAATGTGCCTTTGCGCTTCAGGTGCTGGTTCCTGGGGGTCTTGGGTCAGTCCTGGTTCTGGTGGAAGAGCAACAAGAGCTTCTTTCCTACACTATTCATGGAACAGAGGTGACCTTTCATGAATTACATGCTAACTTTATGAGTTAACAAATTGTTCAAAACAATGTTGTGTTAACGGGTATCACTGACTCTATGAAACTTGCCCACGCATCCACCTTATGCTACGTTCACACCAGGCACAGGATGCTTCCAGCATATGGCCTTCACACTGTTCCTAATGTTTTTCTTGCTCTTTCCTAATAATTGGCGCAAACCGCAATTATCAATTTGTTCACCATGATCAATTTTCAAACCATTGCCACTTCTGTGAATATAAAAGGACTACATCCATATGTCACTAACAAATTCGAGACCCTGATTGGCCTTTTAATGCATGTTCAGTGACGTATGTATGTAGAGTCCAAAAACAGACTTTAAAACTTGAGTAGCGACTCGTGAACACGAGAATTTTGAATGTGGAAGATTGTAACGTGTGTTTACATAGACTTTTCATCGGACGTGGTTGCTTGAGTGCACATTGCCAAAGACAGTGTGAACGTAGCATTAGGTTTTATAGGTGAAGACAACATGACATCTTTGATTTTTACAGAGCTGCATCTGAAGAGACTGAAGGAGCAATGTCAAAACAACACATTAGGCTAAAACGGACATTTTTAACCTCAAAACCCAGAATCACCAAACTCACAACTGTCAAGCACGGTGGAAGAAGGGCAGTGATTTGGGCTTGTTTTACAGTCACAGAATAGCGGTGCAGAACTCTATTTGTGCTGCACTCTTTAGACACAGGAACTCAAAGCCTTATAGATGTCCAAAAAATCTTTAACAGAACTAAAACAAAACATCACAAGGAATAAAAGCTATATAAAATATTTCACACTCTTCATCACTTCTGCTTCGAATTTCAGTCTCAAACTTGATAAAGAGAAATCCTGAACAGGAGAGGATTTTTTTTTACATTTTCTGTTAATATTCTCTATTTCTGTTTTTGCTTATAAATTTAGTGTAACAAATTTTTTATAGTCTTTGATCACAGCAGACTACATTTGTATGCACCAAAGCCTTTACAGTCAATGCATTCCAAGTTTTTTGCATGCATGTTTTTGAAAACATTGTTTAAATGTTTGTTGAAAAGCCTTCTCCATGTTGAGTCTTCAGAGTACTCTGGCTCTTGGCAGGTCCACCTGGTGAAGGGGACAGCGGTGCTGCAGCAGTATGTGGACAAGCAGCAGCTCCTCAAAGAACTGGATGGAGACTTCAGCCACTCACACTCAGACTGGCTGGCCTTCAGACTGGTGACTTAACTCATCTCTCTGTGGACATTTGTTCTTCAGCTCCTCAGAAACATCCCCCCTTCAAAGAACACACACTTTCTGAGTCCCTAGATCTAAACAATTCACAGCATGATAAATGATGTCATCACCATATTTATACAACTCTTATTAAATGATAATAATATAATATATAGTGTTTATCATTATATATACAAATACATCTATTTTTTTAGGTTAGTGCAGTTCCCTGAAGATAACTCCACAGTTGCACTGCATGTGCTTTCAGTCTAACCCCTTTCATGTGCTCTTAAGAACCTTCACTGCAGTTTCTCCTTAACCCTTTAAAGTCCACTACGTCGAAGAATTAACAAAAACATCTGCTATTTGGAATTAATGTGTTTTTTTAAACCCTTTGATAAAATTCACCAAAAAAGTCCAATATCCTTTTTAATTAGATATAGATAGTGACAGTATCAGTTATGATTTGGAAGGTAATTTGCTAAGTTTTTGCTCAAAACAATGCTAGTTTAAGATGTTAAAAAGTTTGCCTTATTTACTTACCCCCTGTCTCAAATTTGACTCACACATTTTTTACCTGATGTAATTGTATTATAAAGAAATGATTTATAATTGAAATAATGCAACATTTGTTTATATTCTTTTAAAGAGTATCAACAAATGTTGCATTCTTTCAACCTTGTTTTTTTTAGATGTCTCGGAAGCAGACAATTTGAAATGAGCAGGAAAAGTCCCTCTGATACTGCCTCTAGTGGAATGATGATGAACTACAGGGCAGAAAACAGTTATATACAATGGCTTTTTTAACCCTTGTGCTATCCTAGGCACTTTACCGTTGGGAGTTGGGTCATCTAGACCCACTAGACAGTGCGCTGAACCTTTTTTTTTCAATGATTTGTGATCTACACTGGTTCAGTGGATTATATGAAATTTTTTCACCTTTATCCACCTTTGTTATAGTAGGGAGAACATGTCAAAGTAAGGGTGGGGTCATCTAAGATAGCACAAGGGTTAAGGAAATTATGGATCTTGCTATTGAGATAAGATTCTCAGAAATGCATGTCAGATATGATACGAACGGTTATATATCATAACACACATTTTTATACACCATGTTTGGTGTATCATATTTCATACACCAAATATGATTTCAACGATTATAAAAGGTTAAGTTCATGTTAAACATTAGAACTCTTTTATCTTTGGTCTGCTGCACAAAAATCTTTCTAAACTGTAGCTGCTTCAGCAGCAACCCCCACCCCCCACCCCTCATAAGCAGCTCTTGGTCCTAGAATTGAGTTAAGGATTCTGCTCTTCATCTTTGAAATACTCCAAAAGTTGACTTCCTCCCACCTTAAGAATCTTTCTTTTCTTCCTTTGAACTTCTAAACTACTAACCAAATCTGGAAGCATCAGTGACTGATGTGGAACATGAAGCCCAAGCAAGTCAGACTGTTTGCTCTGCATGCTAATGTTTGATGAATGAAGCGTCAAATGCTCACTTTTCATTGACTCTGGGTTCAATAAATACTCAGAGGAAGATGCGATTATGTTTATTTTCAAACTTTCTTGATTGTAAATTTTCTGTCTGACAGCAGTGTTTTTGTGTATTTTGATCAGAGACTGGAAAGCTTGGCGGAGCGCTGTGAGAGCGCCCTCTGTCTGCTCGGAGAGGCCAGCAGGAATTGGAGACTGAGCCAATGCCAGATGACATCAAGGTCACCTGGGGCCATGCCCTCTTTTCTGCTTCCTACGGTGATTTCAGTGGAACATGTGAGAACTCACAGCTCTTGTGCGTCCTCAGGCTGTTCCGCAGAGCATCGACAAGCACAGGCGGCTCATGGCCAACGTGCTCGCCGACCAGCGCCTAACTGAGCTCCAGCAGAGGGGTGGGGCCTGGCTCGCAGGGTTGACAAACTGTTCATCTGGATTAGGACAGAAGTCGCCTGACTGCAGGTAACAGAACATGTTTGTGCTTGACAAATACTGAGACAGCAACAGTTATTTTTGTGCTTCAATCACTTTCATTTTATACACACAAAAAACTCCTCAAATGCTTGTAAACTGCAGATTTCTGATCTACTGGTTGCAGTAAAACATCTCATGATCCAAAGATCACATGAAGGTGCATGGAGCAGTCCAGCTTCCATGTTTTCCTCCTGGAAAACCTCCTGCTGCTTCTCACACTACCACAGATTTTTCAGAGGAGCCTTGTCTGTGCTCGCCCAGTTTGTTTTTCATAAACCTTTATGTAGACATGCCCTGTTTACAACCCCACCCACCCACGAGCAACAAATGGAAACACAGCTGGGATGAACAAAACATGAAGAAGCCAAACAAATCAAAAGGAATTAAACTTCAATTTTAAATCAAATCAGGAAAATGTTCTAAGCTGAAATTATTTTAATGTCCAGAGACAACCCTTTTCTTCCAACACCAAGACTGAGGGAAGTTTGAAATCTTGGTGAGACTTTAATCTGCAAACACAAGGTTTTCCTGATGAGTTTATAACTAATTATAACATAACAGAAAAAAAACATGGCAGAAGAACCGTTATTTCATGACACGGTGAGTCAAGTGCAGTCTGAGATGGCTTGCTTTCAGCAGCAGACACAGAAACAATGTTTGCGCTGGTCGTCTGCTGTTGTACCAGCTGAACCTTAAATACCCACTCAGATAAAAATTGCCACATGTTTTTGTGGCATTTTTTTCTCATGATTGAGGGTTTAAAGAAAATTCAGCTTAAAATTGCATTTCTGAATATTTCTTTATTTAAACGTTCAATCAGGAGGAGATGAAAAAAATGCTGCTTTGAAAAGGTGCATATTTGTGATGTAGAAAATACAGCGGGCAACCCACAAGCTTGTTCATCCACTTGCAGACAAAAAGATCCATGAACGTCTTTCTTTGCCCTGTCTAAGCTGGAATCGGACTCAAAAATGTACAGGAGGAAAGCTTCAACATTGCTGGTTGTTTTTGTTGCACCAGTGAGGTTAGCTTGGGGATGTGAGGGGCTGTAGACCAGCAGGAGTGCATGTGAACAGAAAGCTCTCATTTATAGGGAGGGGAAAAGGCGGCGGGGTTGCCCCATGCCAATAGTCCTGCTCACAACTCAGAGGCGAATTTTTAATGAACTACTCACTCTCTGCTGAAAGTATGTCCTAGAAAACGACACAGGCTTTTTGATTTGGGCTAAAAATGGCATATCAGACCATTGGGAACACTTAGAATAGATCAAAAGATGATTGAAGCGGGCCTAAAGGAAGACTGTGTCTGACTGAATTGTCCTCATGGCTCTTTTGTGTTGTAAATGTGTTGGTAGTTTTTGAAAATGTGCATGTCTGGTATCTCGGAAGTGAATGTTTGCACAAACTGTCAGACAAACATTCAGCTGGAATCTGATCGCTGTTGGGATCCCTGAAGAGAGCAAACACTCAGAAACTCTCATGATGTGTTGAGGAACCATAAGCAGGAGATGCTGAGCAGCTCGACAGAACTCTAATTTATCGAGCAAACTAAGACAAGACTTGATAGAAGTAGAACGAAAAGAAAGCCCGAGTTTAGAGAGAACAAAAAGGCAGCAAACAGGAGACACTGACTAACTAAGAACTATAAGGAGTTAAACCAACAGGAGACATTTAAACAGAAAACACAGCATGAAACGCAATGTAAGGGAATTTAAAAGGGCACAGACCCATGCAGAAAGGGGGGTGGCATAAGGGCGTCGTGCTGAGTCATCACTCTGCTTTGGATTTTCATTTCATTTCATTAGTTTTTTGGCAAATAAATGTAACGTCTGTTTCTGCTTTGGTGGAAGGAACTGCATTGGAATGCAGGTAACATAGAAACACAGTAATATGTAAAGTCCAACAACAATAACCATGTAATCTATTACAGTTTAGAGGTAACCTGATTACAATGGTTTGTTTATGTCCTGAAGTTTGGAGGATTTACATTCTTGTGGAGGAAGATCAAAAGAGACTTCGCCCACTAGACGTCACAGTTAACCTATTGGCGAAAAAGAGCTGACAATGAAAATGCTGACTCAGTGTTTGTATTAACCCATCACAGAACAGACACGTGGAAACTGCAGAGTCATGCAGGAAGCAGGGAAAGCCCCACAGCTTCTCCTCCCTTTCCAGAAATGCCCGCCTGAGGTCTGCAGCTGGCAAAAGCTGCATCCTGCACACGCTCAGACACAAATGGCAGCTTTACTGCTGAACCATCTCAATGTGCAGCTGGTGGAGCATTTGTTAGAGTGTTGTGGTCAGGATTTAGCTCTTAATTATGATCTAGACTGTTCATGCGTCTCGTAGGTGTTTGCAGTGTTAGACTCTCATTTGCTTCATGTTTAAGTGGCTTCCAGTTAATTTTTTCTAATTCCATTTCCATGTCATTAGACTTTTTTGTTCAACAAGTCTTTTTGTCTGCAGAAGTGGATGAGAAAAACAGGGTTGGATCTGAACTTGATTTTGTACTAAATTCTCTAACTTAAACATTACACCTAAACCACCAATTTAAACAATTATTATTAGTATATGTTTTCCCATTAAATATGTTATATCGGACACATTTTTACTTCACTTCCTGCTTCATGAAATCCTGCTGAGACTTAACCAAAGAAAGTCTCACTTTATTTAAACCCTCCTTTTTTCAGAAGTGAACTGAACAGAAATGTGTGCTAAGACAGGAAGGACGAACTTCTCAGCCCTTCATCATGCACTTGTCATCTCTGCCTCTGGTTTTCCCACAGGGCCGCTCTGGCTGCAGCCTCCCAGATGTATGACAGCGTGGACCACGCTCTGCATCAGCTGGTTCAGGTGTCCAACCAGAGAGGCCGCAATCTGGAAGCACTGGGACAACTGGCAGGACTGGTGGACAAACTGGAAAAGGTCTGCTTGGGGAGGAACATACATCAGCAGAACTGCTCTTTGAAGGGTCCTTTTTGCTTCAGTTTGTTGTCACGTATCTGTGTGAAAACCCCTAAATTTCCTCTTGTCCTTCATTTTAAAACGTCCCTATGTACATTTACTTTTTTATTTCCTCTCCCTATTAATCTTCCAGTGTTCTACAGTTTGCCTGAGTGCGTTTCTCTCCATCTCTCTGTGTTTCTGTGTATATGTGGCCTGGCCTCCAACCCACAGTGTGATAAGGAGATTGAGGAAGTGCAGCTGCAGCTGGAGGACTACAGAGATCCCCCCCTGTCCCTCAGCAGGCTGTCGCTCAAGCAGCAGAAGTTCAGGACCTTCAGAGAAACAGTCAATGTGAGTTGAACCTGTGTGGCAGAAGTCCTTCAACTGTTTTTAAAGGAACACTTCCAACAAGTAAATTGTTTTCACTTCCTGTGAATTCTTTTTTATCTTTCAGTGACTTTACAACTGCTAAAAGAAAGCATAAAAAAGATTAAAGTTCTAAGTTATAAAAGTTCTAAAAAAAAAAAAAAGACCCCAAGTTCCAAAAAAGCTAATTTTGCCATGAAGTGATGTTGAAAGTGTTCACAAAGACCAAAAGTGTGTGGTTCTGAACATGGTTGAGGTAAATTTCAGCTTTAATTGTCAGGAAAATTGGTCCGGATGCAAAGATAAACACTAAGACCTCGGGAAGTGGAGCAGCTGTTTTTAAAGCCGGCTCTTCAAAAATGTACTTGTCTGTGTGGTTTAAAGGTTCTCCTTTTTATGGCAGAAGAGGCTGAACTGAGGCTTAAAACTGCACCAGTGTAACTAAGGAGGCAGTTCTTTGTGTTCTGATTCATTCTACCACTCTTAGTAGTTTGTGTGTGATCCTACGTTCACACCGGGTATGTGGTGCGTGCTCAAGAACGGACTGAACACAGATTCTTGATTACAGTTTTAGGACAGAGTGTTTAAACAGGACTGTCACCACCTGATACACCACCTCATGAATTTTACCTGAAAAAAAAAAAAATGTAAAAAGCTACCCATATGTCACTTCATTTCCCCTGATAATCCGGAACAAATTTTCAGTCTGAATACACCCAAGCAGACTCTTTCTGAGATTCCTCAGTCTGAATACAATCTGTTCCTGGAGCGGAACAACTGAACCAAAACGGCCACTACATGTAGCTGACTTAACCGAGAAGAAATGTAGTAACAGATGATGCGTGGAATGTAAAGCAATGTTGGTTGTTTTATCAAAGAAAAAAGAGTCCAACTCCTTATTAGTTAGACTGTTTATTTGAACACAGCGGAAAACACTTCTTACGTGCTTTTCTGTGTCTCATTACACGGCATGCGCGCTGCAGTGTGACATCACTTTCTCTTTTTTTTTAAATCCAAAACATCACAAAGATGAGACACAGCAACTCACTGGAATGTGATCGGATGAAGTCAGACTCATTAAAACAACTTTTTTTTTTTTTTTTTTTTTTTTTTTTACCTGTCCTGTCCAACAGCTAGGCAAACAGATAAGAGCTGAAGCCCTCTTGTGTAGGACATATTTTACTTTAACATATTTTACTTTAAAACAACTTTTAATGGGATACAAATTGCTTCTCACATTGTTTCTCTGACAAACTATATGTCATAAACACTAAGGAGCGTACCTTCATACCCAGCGTCTCCTCACCTCTTCAGTTGCTAGCATCCTCTAAATGAAATTATACACGGCACGTCTCCTTGCCAGTAACTACCTTCCAGCATGTGTCTGCCATACCAGTTCGATTGTTGTTCTAGTTTTGATTTCATCTAAAAATAAAGCTTTTGTTTTGTTTTTGTTTTTTATTTTGTTTTTTTTGCAATGCTTAAAGAATCTTGTATTTCTTAATTTTTGTCAAAAATGATACTAACTCAGAAATTGGGGGGCAAGAGTGGAGCAGAGCCTTTTGCTGGGGGGGGGGGGGGGCAGCAGTCCCCCATTGTCCCCCGTAGCTCCATCCCTGGTTCAACATGCATTTGCTACGTAGACCCTGAAAATGGACCTAAAAACTGGCATAGCAGTGCATAAATGTGAGAGTTTTGAACTTAAAATGTTTACACATATTCACACAGACTTTCCACTGGCCACTTGAACACACATTGCAGAGGGCAGTGTGAACACATCCTAACTGATAACCTTTCCTCATCCAGGTTTGACTTGACCAGGCACCAATCCACCAGAAAGCAGCAGATAGCTTCACTCTGGACCTTCTTGCACTTTCAGGAGCTGCACAGTGAGACTCTGGCTGTTCTCAGTGATTTGGAGGGATGGAACCAGCTGAACTGGACCGGGCTCAGCCAGGTGCAGATCCGACTTCCTCCGGTCAGGGAGAAGCTGAGAGACATGTCGCACTGTCTGTCGGACTGCTGGACCACTCTGGACCACACGCAGAGGCTGCTGTCCACCCTGACCGAGGTGAGGCGGGACTCCCAAAGTAAGCTCCTCCTCCTCTCAGCTCAGCTGACATCTCCTCTCCCCCTGCAGGCCACCCAGTGGTGTGATGCAGTCTGCTCCGCCTCCTCCAGTTGCCCTCTCTCTTCCCTCCCTCCAATCCCCCCCTCACGTTTTCAGGATGCTCGGTCTTTGGCTATGGAGCTGGGGGGCGGACCCCTCATGGACCTCTGGACTCAGACGGTGGAACGTTACCAGCGGACTGTTGCTCAGGTCAAACCCAGGTTTCTTCAGTCTGAGAGGACGCAGGGCCAGGGGAAGCCCAAAACCCCCTCCCTCCCCAGCCAGTGGGACCTGTTGGGCCCTGACTCAGAGAATGAGTGGGGGCTGGGGGCTGGAGGAGGTGAAGGGGGCCTGCAGTCATGGGGTTCCCTGGCTTCCCTGTTCAGACCGCAGACCTGCTCCACTCTAAAGATCGGAGACGAGAAAGGGAGTAAGAAAGACACCACTGGAGGAGGAAACGGAGGAGGGGCCGGGGGCGGGAAGTTCCTACAGAACCTTCTCAATCCTGCAAAGAAGAGTGTGAGTTTGGGACAATCCCTGTGACAGAACCAGCTGGTTCAATTCAGGGTTATTAAAACATTTAAGCTTCTACATTTTAAACTCTTGCTGCAGCTCTTTTGGGGGTGTCTGCCTGCTCTGCACTTGAGTGAGGGACTGTCTTGTAAACATCTCCAGTCACGTTCACACTGCCCTGAGCAATACATGTTCAAG
The DNA here is from genome assembly GCA_023969325.1 of Oryzias curvinotus. Classification (NCBI taxonomy): domain Eukaryota; kingdom Metazoa; phylum Chordata; class Actinopteri; order Beloniformes; family Adrianichthyidae; genus Oryzias; species Oryzias curvinotus. The sequence goes on from JALJSC010000136.1 coordinate 298,220, forward strand.
TGACCACTTCCACCGAAAAGTCTTTGTAAATGCACATAAATGCGCATTCGGGCGTTCAAAACCTTCTCATTCACTCATCGCAATGCAAGTGTTTGACTGTTTTGGGGCTCTTTTTTGGGACAGAAAGTGTGACCATTGAACGCAGGTTGAAAGTTAAACCAGGTTGAACCACAGTTGGAAGAGGCTTGGTGCGAAATGTCAAAGTGGTGTAAATCTTGGAAATACTCCAGGCTTTTTTTTGCAGCTCTATTCTTATATATAAAAGACTTGGTGTCACTTAATTCTGGCTGGGTACAAACTGCTATTGTTAATCTCTCCTCCATGATCTATTTTCAAATGTTGGCATTTCCGCGAGTCAAAAGGGTTGCCATCCATACGTCATTACCAAATCCAAGTCCCTGATTGGTCAATGTTTAACTGGTTTAACTTTTAATGAGCCACATGTTTTGTGTGTAGAGCCTAAAAGCGGTCTTAGAAACGTGCGTAGAAACCTTTCAACAAGAGAGTTTGGAAATCGAAAGTGCATTAACATAGACTTTTCTTTGGAAATGTTCACTTGAACGCGGCTAGAGGGCAGTGTGAACGTAGCTTGCAGGTAGTTTAGAGTCTCCAAGACTCTCGAGGAGTCAGAAACATGTGTCATATTTGTTCTGTAAGATAACTTCTTTTCATTGTGTACTAATGTTTCAGCCTCCAGAGGCCCCCCTCCCTCCAAAGCCACCCAGAAAGCGCCACCCGAGTTTTGACCTCCAGGCTCTCCTGGCTCCCCGTAAAGGCGCAGCCACTCCCAAATCTGTGGAGTCTCCAGCATTTGGAGCGTCTCGTAGCTCCCCCATGTCCTGGCTGGGGAGACGAGCCCTGGCCGACCCAGTTATAACCACCAGCATGGCAGCAGCTGTCCCTGATTGGGGCAGTGGGAGAGGAGGAGGGGTTCTCATCCGAGGGGTGGAGGTCAGTAGCAAGGAGGTGGTGGACCACACAGGGTCACCCAGGCAGCATGTCCTGCTGGGGAGGGCAGACAGAGACGCAGGGGCAGATAAAGGGAGTTCTGCTCAGAGGTGAGGTCAACTTTTTGTTTTTCTTTGCATTAAAGAATTTAACCCTGTCCCTGTGATATCCTGTGGGAGCTGGGGCCCTCTGTCTTGTGTTCAAACTGAGTTTTTGGTTTTCGTACATCTGGGTTTTTTGGTTGGTTTTCTCAGATCTAGAAGAAACTCAGAGTAGGAGGTGGGTTTGGACTTGAGAAAGTAGCTGGAGGAGAAGTGGGACTAGGTCACTGGATTGAGAGATGGATGGATATGAAGATGGATGAACGATGAATAGAAAGATGGAAGGATACAAAAATGAATGGATGGATATGGAGATGGATAGATGATGAATACAAAAATGGATAGATACAAAGATAGATTAATGGATATGAAGACGGATAGATAAATGATAGAAAAATGGATGGGTGCAAAGATGGATGGGTGGATGGATGTGAAGAGGGATTGTTGGATAAAAAGATGGATGGACAGATGGATACAAAAATGATTGGAGGATATAAAGATGAATGGATACAAAGGGAGATTGATTGATGGTGGATGTATTGCTGGATGGCTGGATGGATTGATGGATACAAAGACAGATGAATTGATGGATTCATTGATAAATAGGAAGATGAATGGATGTAAGGATGGATGGAAAAATAGAAAAATGGATGGATAAAGAAATTGAAGGATTGAGACAAAGATGGAATGATGGATACAAAGATGAATGGATACAAATATGAACGAATGGATGGATACAGAAATTGAAGGATGGAGAGGAAGATGGATGGATGGCTGGATACAAAGATGGATTGATGGATGGATGCGTCTGTTGACATTTTTTGAAGGTCTTTGTCTCTTGAGTTGTTTAACAAAATAATTTCGGAATAATTCTCAGAATAATTTTTGTCGATGTGCTTTCCAGATCCAACTCTACACTTGACTATATTTGTTTTTTGAGTAAAATGAGTGAAATGAGGAAAATCCCTGACCTTCTCCTCCTGTTTTGTCGCTCTTTTTTCCTGGTCTTCCTCGACAGTAAGCCATACCTGCTGTGGTGCAGGATGCTGAGCTCGGAGAGGCAGTATGTGGCCATCCTGAAGGGGGTGGAGGAGACTTACCTGCCGCTGCTGGAGCTCTCGGACTGCCCCGCCTCTCTGAGGGGGAAAGGGGAGTTTCTGTTCTCCAACTGGAGCAGCCTCAGTACCTTTCACTCCCAGAGTCTGCTCCCTGCCATGGAGGGCGCTCTAGTGCAGAGTCTCCTGCAGCAGGACTGCTTCAGCAAATATGTGAGTTTTGATCATTGGAGCAAAAAAAAAAGGACTTTCTTTATCCACTAACTGCAGCCATGAGTTACATGAGCTCCTACATAGAAATCCATTCAATGTAATCCACAGATTTTCTCTTTAAAGGGTGAATCTATTTGGTAAAAGAAACCCTTTTTTTATCTTCAGGTTTTTTTGACATTGTTTTAAGTGTTGTTTTTTTAATAAGATGACAGCAGATTTAATCACTTTAATTACATTTCTTAACAGGGCAGGAATTGATGATCAAGTTAGTTACCTATAATGTAGTTCTTTACTTCCTATTGCATAAACCTGATGGAAAAATAAAGAGATTAAATTAATGTAAAAACTACTAAAATTGAATTTATGATTTATACTTTTAAATATAATCTGTATTTCCTACCAATAATGTATGTTTTACTTAGCAATTTGAAGTTATTTAAAACAATTTTAACCCTTGTGCTATCCTAGGCACTTTAACATGAGGAGTGGGGTCATCTAGACCCACTAGACAGTGCGCTAAACCTCTTTTCTTCAATGATTTGTGATCTTCACTGGTGTCCATGGATTACTTGTAATCTTTCCACCTTTATCCACCTTTGTCATGGTAGGAATAACACGTCAATGTAAGGGTGGGGTCATCTAAGATAGCACAAGGGTTAAGAGCATTTTTTAAGAGTTAAAACTATCAGAGTTTTAATCATTTAGCATGTATGTGTGTCTTCTACTTGAACTCTTAGAAAGCTTTTATGGTTTTTCTGTGCTTTTCCTGTGTTTTCCCCTTCAAAATGAGGAACTTTCAAGTTTTCTTTTTACTTTATGGGCCAAAAAGAGAAATTGTTGGAGCTTTTCTTTTGAAATATTTGCTTTAGTTTTAGCAGGTGTTGCATCACTGATTACTAGTATTCAATTTCCAACAGTAGACTTTCTTCATCAAACACCAAACAACTCAGCTGTTGCATTAATGTGTTTTTTGCAATAATTATCTCTTGTCTGCTTCCAAATTATTCAGCAAATGGAGCATCAATCAATAGCATTTTATAAACTATTTTAGCTCATTAAAGTCCTTTTGTTTTTATTTAAGTTTTATCGGTTTATGCAATATTGTATACAGTCGGTTGTTCTGATTCGAGTGTAAAGTGCTTTGCTTCTTTTTTTCTATTTTTTATGAATGAGTCCATTACTGTTTTTTTCCAGGGAATGTGAGGACATTGACTAAATCTGTGCTGTATGTTAAATTATATTGCACATTTGACAACATATATTGAATCTTTCATTAGCTGGAGAATTTGAATGCAGATCAAAAGCAGCGCTCAGACGTACAGTTTCAGTTTTTCCCTTTCATCATGTCTTCACAGCGAGACCACTTTCTCCAGTATTCCCACTACATCAGGTCCAAACCAGAGCTGGACTCCCCTCTGGTCTTGCAGGCTGCTGACTTTTTCAAGGTAAGACCCGTCATGTTTCAGTGGATCCTGGTGGCAGGAAGACCCTGCTTGGTTCAAAACTCTTTCAGGTTCTCTGTTCAGTTCAGCAAAACCAAACAAAGCATGCTGCTCCTGCATTTGAGCTCAGGATCAGAGAATCTGTGTTGTCATTAAAAATATGTGGTTTGTTGATGCATCACAAACACAGAACAATTATTCTTCTGTGGCAGCTTAAATGAAGTGTAGACGTTGAAGCTAATTTTAGCTCAATAAAGTCCATAAATCAAAGGAAGATTACAGCCTGACTAATTGGAGCTCCGGAGCTACAATTAACTAAAACTAAGACATCAGCAGCAGGATGAGATGAGAACGTTTCATCTGAGCTCTTTGATTCCGCAGGGAAGAACTGTTGTTCAAATCTTACCCACTAGGGGGCACCATCCACCCATAACTGCAGCTGCCGCCACTTCAGATGATTTGGGTTTTTGCTAACAGTCATGGAAAGAAAACAAAAAAAAGATTGAAATAAGATCTAATTTACTAATATTTCTATAGATTAGACTAGTAATCTGACTTTGCTTCTGTGGGAAGTGTCAGAATATGAAATAAACCTGCTCTAAATGTAGATTAGACATATAGATGGTTGTATTTTTGTTCCTTTTGATCTCAGAAACTATTATTTTTCCACAACATACCACTCAGATCCTCAGTGGGAAAGGGCTTGTTTTTTTGCAAATACTTTCCAGAATGGTTTCAGTGGGGGGTCATTATCAGGTTAAAAAATGAGGGATTATAGAAGTCATTAGGTAGGTGGTGGTGGGGGGGGGGGGGGGGTCTATGCTCAGATATACTGTTAAATTACTGCATTGAGGTTTCTAAGTGACCGCTTTGCTTTTTCTCCTCAGTCCAAACTCCCCCAGGCCTCCCCCCTTGCTCCCCTCTCCTTCCCTCAATGCCTGCAGGCCCCCATCCAGAGGCTTGAGCAGTACTGTGAGGCGCTGATTGAACTGGGGGGCCTTAACTCCGCTTCAGACTCCGCCCTCTCCGTCCTCAGACACGCCCAGCGGCATGGCGAGGACCTCAGGGCCAGTGACCTCATCATTGGGTGTCCGGTGAGAATGCCTGTCCCACTTTCCTTTCTTAGACAGAGCTCCAGTGTGCTGAGGGGTCGTTTTGTATCACACATATTCTTTTATGAGTAACTTTTGATGAAAAAAAAAAGTATTACCGAAAATGGAGAAAAGCGTCCAGATCCAGCCCCGCCATGCTGATTATCTCAAACAAATGTTCAGGTATAATGAATGTTTTAGGAAAATACAATTAATACCATTCATAGGAGACAAAGAGACTCATTCATGCATTCACTCTAAAAGTCAGATTTGTTTTTAAATAGCTGAAAGAAACAGTTATCGTTCCTGCCTTTCCTGTGAAAAACCATCATGGAGGAGAAACTCCTGGATGATTTGTTCCAGCAGCAGAAACAGGAAGTGGCTGATGTCAGAATATCCTGCAAATGACTTAAACTGTCTGTTCTGAAGAGGCAGAGGTTCCACCTGCATCCACCACAACAGGATGCATGAGTAGTTTTAGTTCATTAGCTCTAGTTTGTGAAGTTTGTATTTAGATTTGGATTTTTAACTGGTCAGATAACTAAGTTAAAAAAAGAGAGGCTTATTTTTAGAATGCGCTAAAGCACATAGTTTGACTTCCTTTCATTTTTAATTAATGTGAATCTGCTGCAGCAGGAGGATCTTATTTGATAACGGGTGCATTTTATTTTGAAAGGAACTTGTATTAAAGCATCCATAACCTTGTTTTAACTAAATTATTGTGAATATTTTAAAGATAATGCTCTCTGTGGTGAAAAGCCCCCCCGATGTCAGGAACTGGTGACATGTGACTAAATATGCAGGAGACCAGGATTGGTGTCAGAAACTTAAGCATTTATTAAATAAACTTCAACATGACAAACCCACGGAGATACAAAAAGGTGACAAAGCAGATGAACTGACAACAAGGAACTGAAAAACCAGACACTTAAATACACTAAGGACTATTAACTGAAATCAAAACAGCTGCGAATGATTATTTAACATGAACGTAGAGTGGCGGACAGGCGAACAAGTCAGAACATGACCAAAAACATCACTGAAAAAAAAAAAAAAAAAAGAACTGCACGATCTTCACAACTTACACTAGAAGAGCAGATCCAGCAGGGTGGTTGTTAAAATAAACAGTCTTTACATAATCTGTTAGTTCTGGATCACTTCTTCATTACTATAGTCTGATTTTCACAAGTTTGTTCATCCCTCACCAAAACTCTGACCACAACCATCTGATTACTCTGTTATCTGATTGATGTGGTGTAAATAGAATCCAGCTGAGGAACTTTTTAAGACCCACTCCCATGAAAATTGTCTTTTGGGTGTTTTTAACATGTTCTTGTGGCATTTTTCTGATGATGGAGGACATGCATAAAGAAAGTAAAGCTTATATATGCATTTTTGGGTATTTCTTTATTCAAATCATTGAAAATCAGGAGCAGACAAAAGGACAAACCTTTTAGTTGTTGCGTACAAACTACTATCTGCGGGCCACAAGCTTCCTGCTCTGCTCATTCTGATGCATTCACTGGCAGACAAATAGATTATTGTACGTAAACAAAGGCATTATGGGAAATAAGTGGACAGTCCTTCCCACAAGGAGGCATATTTCAAATAAACTCCTGGTGTTCTGCAGAAACTGTCCTAAAAAGATCACACAGTTTTTTTTAATTTTTCCTAAAAACGGTATAATCATAATTAAGAGACCACTGGGAACGTTTTGAAAATAGATCCAGAGAAGTTCAAATTGGAACTTTAAAAAAAAGAAAACAGAAGTTGTACAGTTTCGGAGGAGAGAGCTGAAAATGGAAAAGTCCTAAGATAAGCCTTAGAAAGACTAAAGTGAGTCATGACAAACGAAAAATCTCCCTCTCACACACACACACACACACACACCGTGGGTGAAGTGGCTGAGCACACACACTTACACTGACCCACTTCAAGGCAGGAAGCGGTGTGTGGATGCGAGCAGCAGTGGGCGTTTCCGTGGGTGTTCAGCATCACTTTCATGATGACCCCTGTTTCCCTACGGTTTTATAAATAAAGTTTTATCCGTGGATCTGTGTGAACCTTGTCTTCGTGCGGTTCTGTCCCGCTGCATGTCTGTGTCCTGAAGCAGCTCTGTGTATTTTTGACTTTTCGGAGTGTGGGGGTGCCGTTCCACAGCGCTGCAGCAGCATCGCTACATCTCAACCCTGTAATTGACATGAACAATAAAGTCCCATTTTTACAAAAGGCATGACTCAGCCGGCTAATTAGAGCCAAGATCCAGGAGAAAAAGCATCCGAGTGAAGTGGGAGTGTGTCACTATGGAAGGCACTGAAATAATAATACGGCTTTGTCCTTTCCTTTATTGAATTATGAATAAGGCTTTTCAGTCCTCGCAGACGAAATGTCTTTGTAACTCTAAGCTGAACATTTCAGCAGTGGAGGGGGGCAGAGGCTTGGTTCAGTCCTGCAGAACGGAGGCTGCAGTCGGATCACTTATTCATGAGCTGTCCTGGGCAGACCTCCATAGCTGCTCTGAGTTCTGATTCAATCACGGTTCCTCTCATGTCCTGTTGTTCTGGTCTTCTGTTTGAGGAACATTCATGACTCCACGACTCCCTCAAGAGATCTGGATCATCCTTCAGCATGGAGATCCTGACATGTGTGTGATTTCAGATCCCAGTGGCAGAACGGGGCGAACTGGTCCGGCAGGGCGAGCTTACAGCCTGTGGGGGGGTCCGGAGAAAGCGTGCAGGTGTCAGGAACGTTTTCCTGTACCAGAACTTTCTGATCTTCACCAAACAAAAGAGTCCAACTGCAGGACAGTCTACCTACAGCTACAAGCACAGCATCAAGGTATTAACACACACACACATGCACAAACGTAAATGCACATACATGCACACTTACATCCAAGCACACACACATATATGTGCATACATATCCAAACACACACATTCATGCACATACACCCACACAAACATATGCTCACACACATGCACACAACGAGACACACCTACATACTCACACAAATAAGCATTCACATCCACACACAAACGCAAACACACATGTTCAAATCCACATAATAAGACACACATACTGTATATTTGGGTCAAAACTGTAGGGAACCCCCCATCCTCCAGTGACAGTAACCTGACCCCCTTGTTCCCTCCTTGCAGACGGGTGAGATGGGTCTGACTCAGAGCGTTGGGGACGATGGGCTGAAGTTTGAAGTTTGGGTCCGACAGGCACCGCGATCCAAAGCCAGTATCACTCTGCAGGCGCGGGACAGGGAGGACAGGGCGGGCTGGGCTCATGACATCGCTCACCTGCTGTGGACGCACGCCATCAACAACACTGGTAAAGAAGACCTCCTCACCACCACTGCCGGGCCTCTCAGAGTAATCCATTACTGTCACTGTAATAAAGTACTGAAAAATATTACTATCAATGAGAAGTGATACTTCACTCAACACTTTCTTTACCGCAGATCCACTACATTACTTCTGTGAGGTGGACTCATGCACATTACAATAGGACAGTAATCATGTTGTGCATTACTAGTTCAATACAGTGATACTGTAATATGAGGGATTACTTTTCAAAAACAAAGTCATCTATGATTTGCTGCCGTTTGGAAGCACCTGCTCAACCACTTTAATGATCACCGGCTTATAACTCTGCAAAGGCACTGGTTTTTTTAAGCGTTTGGGGATGAAATAAAAAATAAAAACATTTAGAAGCAGTAAAAACCTGAAGTTGCTTGAAATTCTTATAGAAAGTTAGAATGAGAAATCTAAACATTTCTATTTTTATTTCTTTAACAGATTCATCAAACCAGAATGTATGTTTTTTTTACATATATCTGAAAAAAATCTAAAATAAAACGAATGAACACGTGAAAACACAGAAACCTCTGTGTGCGTCAAAATGAGAGCTTGTGTTTGATGAAATCTTCGAAATGTGGGATTCACTGGTTTTTCCTCGGTTCTTCCTCAGAGCTGTGTCTGAAGGAGTCTCTCTGCATGGGAGTTTCCAGTAAACTTCTGCTGGACGCCACAGGAGGTGCAGCGTCAGAGCTAGACTCTGCCTGCAGCCTCAGTGACAGAGGTGAGAGCGCTGAAGAAAAAAGATCAGGTGAAAGCTGCGGCCTCCACATTTTTTTACTTCAGTGTTTTCTCCACCCACACTTGGCCCTTTAACTATAAACAGACAAGCATCTGCACTCATTTTTGAGGTAAAAAAAAAAAAAGAAAAAACACATTTCATTTGTCTTTCATCCCAATTAGGAGCATATAATGAATCCAGCATCATTTTTTTCTCATAAAAGGCGTCTGGATGAAGTGCATATGTTGGGATGAAGAATTATTCCATGTCTAATTTATTTAGAGATAGAAAACTAATTTCCCAAAAATGCTGGAGCTTTGCAGTGAAGTTTAGAAAACAAACAAGAGTTTTAGAAAAAAGTTTTTTTTTTTATTCTTACCTGAACATTACAAACACTGGCTCTCACCCACCCTCACCCACTCCCTTAACCGCATCACGCCAATTTTTGATCTGAGTAGGAAACCTTCAGCAACCCCCCCCCCCCCCCCCAAAAAAAAAAAAAAAAACAGCTGAGCAGCTGGCATCTGATTGGCCATTTTTATGAAGAAAGTCCAGAGCTCCTGGTCAAACTTTGTCACAGAAGCATTAGGATGAAACTTCATTTTTTATGAAGCTCCTATTAGTCCCCCCCAAAAAAAGACATGTATGGAGTAGATTGTCATAGGGCAGAGGTTGACTTCTGATCAGGGGATTGCAGTCTTGGTTGCCGCCTTGGCTGCGCATGTGTTGAAGTGTCCTTGGGCAAGACACTGAACCCCACATTGCTCCTGGTGGTTGTAGATTGGCGCCAGTGTTTGTCAGCAGAGCCACCAGTGTGTGATTGCGTGTGGGTGAATGGGACTGAGACTGTAAAGCTCTTTGAGTCTTAATGAAGGTAGAAAAGGGCGAGTATAGGCGCCAAGTATCCGCCATTTACCATTCCTGGTGGTCTTCATAGAATATTTTGAACCCAACAATTTTGGACTGAAACCTGGGTCTCACAGAAATACCTGATTGATATTTTAATCACCCTCCTGTTTTACCTTCAGATAAGAATCTTGATGATTTGATGCATTATTTCATAAAGTAAAACATTCTCATTTCTGGGCAGAATTGAAATGTTCTTTTTTTTAGCTGCTTTCATTTAAGTTTTTCTTTACAGTCATCTGGTAAAACTGAACTGACTAGAGGCTTTAGGAGTTTCTCTGCATTTCCTTAGGTTCAGTTTTTATGTGTAATGAATTAAAATACAAAAACTTGATGGCAGTTGCTAAAAAAATAATTGAACTATCTTTACTTATTTCCTTTTCTTCAAAGCTGCCAAACTTTTGCGAACAAAAAAAAATCTGAACGAATTTGACTTTTTTGTTGATCAGCTGAAGCTGAGACTAGATGTCTTAAAAGACGATTTTCCCAAGTGTGTGCATGTATCAGTGTTTGGTTGGGTGTGTTTGTGTGCATGGATGTGTGTAAGTCTCAGTGTGTGTGTGTGTTTATGAGATTGTGTTCATGCATGTGTGTGGATGTTTATGCATATGGGTGTATGTGTGTGTGTTTGTGTGAATGTATGCAAATGTTTGCATTTGAGTGTCCTCACACTTGGGTGAATGTAAGTGTGTGTGTGTGTGCGTTTGCATGTGTACTTGGAGGTGTTAGGTTTTGTGTATGTCTTGCATATGCATCAGTGCAAGTGCGTGTTTGCACATATGCAAGGAGGTGGGTATGTGGGTGTTTCAGCTGTTAACATTGCTGGGGGTCAACATTTGGCTTGGAAATATGGAGAATAGATGGACCCTTTGGTCACAGGCCCCTTTGGCTTGTGTGGGGAGGTCACATGACTCCTTGGTCCTTCTGTCGGTGGTCACATGACTCCTTGGTCCTTCTGTTGGTGGTCACATGACTCCTTGGTCCTTCTGTTGGTGGTCACATGACTCCTTGGTCCTTCTGTTGGTGGTCACATGACTCCTTGGTTTGTGTTGGGCTGTCAGCTCCTCTGATGTCTCTGTTTTAGAGACAGTTGTCAGTTGTTAGAAAAAACAAGACCACTGAAATAGATCATTCTAGAGCAAGTGTGTCAGACTCCAGGACTCAGGACTCATCCTGCTGGTCTTTCAGAAACCTGCCCCTTCCTGCTGCTGATTTCCTGGATCGAGTGTGTTTTGCTAACAAGGAGCTTCAATGGCAGCTTAGTCGGAAAACATGTAGGACACCGGCGCTTGTGTTCTAGAAAATAGCATTCACCCAGTACACATGAATCAAAAGACTCTTTCTCTATTGGATTTTGATCATAACAGTAAAACTATTATAACGTTTGTGAAGACATGAAGCTTCGTTTCAGCTGATCTTTGTCTAGCCCCAGTCTGAATCGAACTGTGAGTTTGGTTAATTCTGTCATAAAGTGGTACACTGGATTTAACAGATGTATTGTAGATGGCTAGAATAACAAACTGATCTGGCTTCACTTAATTTTATCTATGAGTCAGTGTGAAAATAGAAAGACTTCCCTGCAGGATTCATCATGAGTTTTAAGCTGGATGTCCTTCCTAAAATTCCAGTTTGGCCACAGATAATAAATAATTAATAAGATGCACAACACAAACTTTAGTTTGTGGGGTCATTGTTTCCATTTGTTGTTTTCAGTTTTTGTTGCTCAGACTTTGCTTTTGGTTTCCTACGGACAAAAATGTTCACTGCTTTCATGTAAAATGATGCAACTGTTTGTTAAAAATAAAACATCTTCGAGTTTCAAAATTCCTGCCAAAGAATTTTCACGATGGACAAAAAAAACAAACGTTTTTGTTATTGTTTGTTATCGTCTATATAGGAGAGAACTTCTTAAAAGAATAAAAACAGCTCAAATTCAAGTTTCAACCTTCTAAAGTTGCTGTAATGCACACATTGTCCGCCAGGTGTCTCATTGAGAAGAACTCAATGCATGAATGAACTTGATGAAAGAAATCCACTGATGTGTGACCCCCCCCCCTTCCCTTTTTATTCTGTTGCTCTGTCAGTTCTTTGTTTTAAAGCCTCTTCAAATGGTGTGTTGTTTTTTTTTTTATTTAACAATGCACAGAGTTTAACCTTGAATATGCAGGAGGAACACTCACTCTTTTCCTCCCCCTCAGTTCACAGTAGCTGCTCCGACTCGTCCTCTGTTGGCAGTCAGAAGGAGGGGGGATCCCCGGCGTCTGGGAGGGACCCCCAGACATGCTCCGGATCAACAAGCCACTCACAGGTGGGCTGACTGTGCACACCCTGACCCTGAAGAAGTGATTGCTGTTCTTTCTGCAGACAGGACAGTTATGGGGGGGTGTGCTTTTCCAGAAAACCTTTTCAGGAATGCTGGGGCTTTAGGAAATCTGACAGAAAAACGAGTTGGGAAGGTCAGGTGCTGCCAGGCGTTCATATCACATCCAGTATTCTTCCAAAGATTTGTCAATGTGGCTCTTTCACAGCGCAAACACACAGAAGAGGAGGCAGAGTACATGAGAACGATTCTCCTTCCATGCTTAAGAGATGCTTCTAAGTCCACGAAGAAAACAAAGAAACACATGAGCTTCCTGTCAGGCTGCACTCAGAACAGAGGAGAACTGTGATTTTCACATTCCTTTCAGGACCTGTTGACTCATTTTGGGTTGTGTCGACCACAAAACTGCGCTTTACTCTACAAAGGCTTGGTTCAAACATACCAGGACTTCATATCATCCCCTTTGAGTTGAAGCTCTGAACTGATCTCATTGAACAGAAGCAACATCACAAAAAAGCTACAAGTCTCTGCAGCTCGAAATAGGCTCAGGTTCAAAAGATTAAAAAGTCAGTGTCTTATGGCCATGTTCAATATTTACATTTCATGTTATATTAAAATGTTCAAATGAAATAAATCAGGTTGTTAAACAGTTCTGTACGTTTTTAAAACCTAATAGATGATTAACTCAAGTCGAAATGTTCTGCAGTCCAACCTCATCAGATTTCTGTCCCAAAATGCTGATGAAACATAATTAATGTCAAACAAAGCATGTGTGAAGAAGGCTTTAGTGGGATTATTAACCAAGAAATGGAGGGGAGGATGGAGGAAAGACGGCTCCCCAGCTGGTTCGGGTGTCTCCGTTTGCACACACGTCTGTGATGAAGAGTGTGGGGTGCAGAAACAGAGACCTGTGACGTCTGCTGTAAACAAACAGCATCAGAATGAGCCCCCCACCCACCCACAGCCTCCTTACCAGGCAAACAGCCTGACAGACTGGTGGAAGTATGCAGTCCTGATGGGCAATAAAGGAGGCAAATATAGTCAATTTGGGGCCTAGGGCAGACACGGACCTGGCCCCCACTTCTGCTCCTTTGTCCTATTAACTAACAGTATGAGAGGCCCCCCATGTAGAAGAGTTTTTCTGTTACTCTGTGAGCACACAAACATTCACCCTTTCAGATCTTCTCTTCTATCCATTCTAGTATCTCAATGTTTACATGATTTTTTTTTGGTGTTCTTATGTTCATGGTTTTTGTAAAATATGACCAGGCCTGCATAACGGCGTGGTGGTTAGCACTCTCACCTCATAGTGATAAGGCCCTGGTTCGAATCCCACTGTGTGGGTTTTCTCCAGGAACTCTGGCACTCTCACAGCCCAAAAACATGCTTCATAGGTTAATTGGTGACTCTTAATTATCCCCTGGTGTGCATGTGAGTGTGTGTGTGAGATTGTGTGGCACTGCAACAGATTTACCAATCCTGGGTGTACCCCACCTTCACCCAACGGTAACTGGGTAGACTCCAGCAACCCCATGACCCCATAAGGGATTCAGCATCTTATGAAGATGGATGGATAAAAATGACCAGAAACACCTCCAAAACTTTCAAAAACACGGTTCTCTTTGAGTCCTTCAGACGTTCAGCACCTCAGTGGACACTGAGCTTTTAAAAAAAGTAATTGCAGTTTAAGTTTAGGGACAGTTTAATGTTTACTGTGTTAATATTCAGGAGCTTTGATATGATGACATCACATATCTGATAAAAATCCACTCATCTGCCTGGTAACTGGATTCTTTGTGGCCTTTTCACCATTTTTAAGCATACAGAGGCCTTCTTTGGGGCTGTTTCTCCCACTGATGCCTCCATTTATCTATGTTCAGTTTCCAATCACATTTGAGATTTTCTTAAACTTAGGGCCTCCCTCACTTAACTTGTTGGCTTTAAACAGCTGATTTAAGTTTTTTGCATTGAATATCTTTCTTCCTTTGTTTACTCTGTTGAATTTAAAATGTATCAATAATCCAAAGAGTAATTTTTTTTTTGGTGTTTTTAGCTTCTCAATGATTTTTAATGATTGACCATCTTCAGCTGTCAGCCTTCACACATGCTTTTCACAGGAAGTGCAGTTTTTTTTCTACTGTTTTCATGAGCAGTGTGATGTTTGCAGAAGTGTGTGGTATTTTATTTTGAAATCAGGAGTGGAGCAGATGTTTTGTTGGTTCCTGACTGCAGGACTTCAAGTCTGAGCTTTTCTAGGGGTCGGGAGGCGCATGTTTTAATGCACAGGTTCTCCTCCCTCCTCAGAACCTGTGTCCCTCCACAGCTGTGTGATCATCACCCCCCCAACAGTGAGTTTGCTCTCTCTTTTCCTGCACTTCTGCCCCTTTCCACCTTCAGATGAATTCATCCGCTACATGTCTCTTTCACTTCCAGCACTCTGGGCTTTTTGTGAAGATATAAACATCTCGTGGTGTCGGTGGACAGAACTGGACTTCAAGGAGCAGGAAGACAAAAGAGAGACCCTCTGGCCCCATTCTGCCCCCACATGCCTACACTGCTGCCCCTTCTCCCCTCCAACCTTTCACTCTCTAACATGTAAATAAAATGCCATCAGATTAGGCAGACCCCCCCCCCTTTTTTTTTTTAAACCTCCGTTACCCCCTCCAATAAAGAAAAGGGATAAGAATCCCCCCCGCTTAGAGCATGACAGTCACCAGCAGGGACTCTGCCCTGCGCCATTTTGGATCTGCCAGTCTCAGTTGCTGGCAGTCATCGACACCGACAGACACTTCAGCCACACAGAGCGGCCATTGTGTGCGCCGTAGCCCCCCCACCAGGCCAAGCGACTTGGTCTGAACCACTGCCGGGCTGACTGTACACATCACACGCCCCAGAACCCCAGAAAAACAGGAAGTGTTGTGCAGATTCTGAGTCTCATCTCTCATCCTGACACTTTTTTTTCCTTCTTTTTTGCCAAATGTAAGGTGTGAGTGCATGTATGCAGATGAGGTGGCTGGGGCGCATGCACACACACATGCATTCAGAGTTTTTGTTGGAAGACAGTGTAGCTCTGTTCACATGCC
Organism: Oryzias curvinotus; assembly: GCA_023969325.1. NCBI lineage: Eukaryota > Metazoa > Chordata > Actinopteri > Beloniformes > Adrianichthyidae > Oryzias > Oryzias curvinotus. Next base: position 313,468 of record JALJSC010000136.1, read on the forward strand.
TGAACGCTCACTGCCTGGCACGGCGGCGGTCAAACACCGCTGCAGCCTCACGTTTGGACGGGAGGCTGTGATGAAGAGCAGCAGCAGCATCACATCTCAATGCTTAAGGAAGACTGTCATCCTGTTTCCAAAAGTAACTCATGTTGCAGAAATATTTAAATAAGTGCTGAGTCTCAATTTGATAATATTCCACTGAGTATTAACTACAACAATCTTGATGCCAATGGTATACAAAGGGCGTCAGTGCAATGCTCATCTGTGTACAAACAGACTTTTAGAGTGTTCCTTCCATAAAATGGAGAAGGTGCTTCTAAACAAGTTTTCTTTTTTTTTGTAAACCTTTTCAAGAAAAGACTTTCAGCTTAGTGATGAAGATGAAGTGAAGAAGGACAGGAAGCAGATGAAGGCCTCCTCTGTTCATGAAACAATAAATGATTTGAAAATGATCCACTTTCCCTGCATCATACAGCCCAGGTTTGCATTCTTGCTGCACTTGTGCCTTGAGTTAACCAAAAACATGAAAGCAAAAGTATTTCTTGTCAACATTTACAGAAAATGTCAAATATAAATAATATCAAACATAAATTAGAAATGAAGGCGTTTTTATGACGCTGACCGGAGGAAAAGCTGTTTTCATGTTTATGGGTTTGTTTCCCCTGAATGACTTCGTCACATATCTTGCAAACCAAACACACTGAATTAATAAAAATAAATGTCATAATGTATCAGATCAGAAAAATATAGCATTTTCTTTTAGGTAACTAAAAGCATAAACTCCTAATTTCTCTTAAAAATAAACTTTTTGTTTTGCATTTTTTCATCGACACATCTGATTCACTGAGGGTTTCCTGTAATAAATTTGCTTCAGTTTTTGATTTAGCTTATTGCTAAACGCTGCTGTGCCTTTAAGACACATCAAACACATAAAACATCACTGGTACGTTCACACCGCCCTCAGCAACATGCATTCAAGTGGTCACTTTCAGAAAAGTACATGTACACGTGTGTAGATGTGTGTTTCAGGCTTCCGTTCTTCCATCTACGCACATTTTTAAGATCCTTTTTGACTCTGTTGTCTCTAAACGAATAATTGCGGTTTGTGTCTGGACGTCTTCTATGACACCAAGTCTAGATCCGAATGGAGCTGTGAAAGAAAAAGTCTGGAGCAAGATTCACGAGATTTGCACCACTTGGACGTTTCACACCAAACCTCCTCCAACTGTAGGTGGCAGACATGAGCTAGTAAACAGCAGTAAAAGAAAAGAAGAAGCCCCTCCCTGCTTGTCCAGTTTGAATGCAGTTTGAATAATCTATTCCCGCGTTCAAGAATGCCAGGTGTGAATGTAGATTAAGAAAACAATAAGTCCAAAACACTCTAAGATTGTACTTGTCCAGTTTAATCAAGATCCTTCCAATAGGGCCAGATTTTTTCAAATAAATGAAAATAGAAATTATGTTTTTAAAACAACAATTTTTAAAAACTCTTTGAGCTTCCAAATCCAAAAATGTGTACGTGAGAGAAAGGATGACAGCAAGCAATTTTTTCCCACCTTATCTGTGTATTATGAACAAAATGTATACATGTAGAAAAGACACTGAGACACAGAATAAATGTACGCTTTGTATTTATTTTGTCTTTATCGTAAATATTATTTGGACTAAAGGCTAAAAACAAAGACAAAATACAGTAGTTTTTTGTAACCAGTGAAACAATTGAATTTTTATTTTGGATGATCCAAAAATGATAAAAAAATAGTAAGCAATTGTGTGTTTTGTGAAACCCCCCCTTAGCAGCTTTTTTTTCTTCCTGTCACCTATAAAATAAAAAGTTTGAGGTATTTGAGATGTTTCTTCAAAACACATCACCTCAGAAAAATGTTCACAGATCAATCTTCTATCAGAAGGTCATTTGACTTTGAAGAAACATCTATATTTTGAATGTTTCCTGTCTCTGTGTTGCAGCTCCGCCTCCATCTGCACACAGATGAGTCAGCTGATGTTTCTGCGTGTTCATGTTTCTGATCTGCATTTCACTTCAGAAGTTGCAAACGTTTATTGAGCCGTTTCTGGATCAATGTGTAATTTGTCTGAAGACTTTGCCGCCTTTGGCTGTTGGGGACGTTTTAATGAAGATCATCTGTCACCCCCGCTGCAGTATGGATTGTTGGGTGCAGATACCCCCTTCATGTCATTTTGGGCTGTGTTGTGCATAGTTGGAAGGATGTTTGGGGACAATCAACCTGAATTCAAACTGAAACACCTCCAAGGGGCTTTAAGGACGCCTGAACCCTGGAGCAGGTCTAACATGAGGCCTGTAACCTTGTAACCTCAAAGCAGCCATAAGAAGAGTCTCTGAAAGCCAGCTGTGCCCTCCCCCAATCCCAAAACAGATGAGATAACCGCCGTATCCCACAGTTCTAGAGATCAAATTCTCTTAAGAAGGGAGGGCAGTTTATGAGCATGAGTACATCTGAGCGGGGACATGCAGGGAGGCGGGGGTGTGTGTGAGATAAAGGGTGGGTAAAAAGTGGGAAGGGGGGCAACAGGAAGGGGCAGAAAAGAGAGAAAGAGAAGCACAGAGGAGAAGGACAGGAGACAGTAGGTGGGAATGATGGGAAATGAGCGAGGGCGAAGGGGCAGACAGACAGAGAGGCACAGTCAAGGGGAGAGCAGGAGCATGAGGGGGGGGGGGGGGGGCAAAAAGAGGAAAGTGGGGGTTTTTAAAGACGAAGGGAGACACAAAGTGGAGTTGGAACTTTTTTTCTGATGTTGAGAAGCAGGAAAGCTGCAGAATGGATGGAGGAGAGAGTGAGCGGGGTAAAGGGGAGGGGGGGCGGTGTTGACAAAGCAGCGAGACTGTGGCGAACAAAGAGAACGTGAAGAGAATGAGTCGGGGGAAACATCAAAGGGATTTTTCAGGCCCGGTTACCGGGACAACAGACATTTGCATGCGATTAGGTTTTTACATCATATTAAGACGGGTTAGGGTGAGGGAGTGAGGGAGGGTGGGGGGAGTCAGAGAACTATAGATCAGACACACACACACACACACACACTGCCACACACACACACACACACACTGTGAGACAGTGAGAAAAAGAGGGACGTTGGTCATCTCACGCGGATAAACTGACTTATAGGCAGCCAGCCAAGCATTTCTTTTGTCCAATGAGTGCACACGTTGGAGGGGGGGGGATACAGTAATATGCCAGGGAAGATATTTTGGCAGGGGGAGGTCAAAGCAGCCAGTTTTTTTTTCTGCTACTTCTTCCATTTCCCATTTTCCTCTGCATGCATTCAAGTTTGACACCAATGATTGAAAGCCCCCAGGAATAATCTGCAAAATGAAGCCTTAAAAAGGCGTGAATGCTGCAGGCTCGGACCGGTTCCTGCAGACCTGCATCAAAGTCATCAGCAAAACCTTGTTTTCACTTTCTTTCATCACAAGCATTTCATTTGAAACTGATAGCACGCAGTCTTGGCAAGCACGAAATCGCGTGGCACCTCAAAGAAAACCTCCAATTCTGCGTGTTTTTAGATAACAGGAAGATTTTTTTCCGCGTCCCTAAAAGCAAAAAGTCATCAGTCAAATCTGACTGAGTTAAAACCACAAATTTATCAAGACTTTTCTCGACTTAAACAAAACCTGACACAAATACAGCACAGCAGCGTGAACACAAAAGGTGTCCTGAATCTTAAATGTGTCATCCGTGGCATGTTTGCTGCTGCGTGCACGCCTCACACACACACGTGGAGGAAAACACACCTCTCCCAACCTTCCTGCAATCAGAAAAGCCATTAAACATGTTTCTATGGGCACACACCCTCCGGCATTTTACACATGTAATATTATCCCCCCATCCTCCCTCCTTCATTCCTCCCCTTGTTCCTGTCTCTCCATCAATCCGACCCCCCCTCCTTTCTTTTCCATCTCCATCCCTTTCTCTCGATCCATCTTTCCTGATCTCTACCTCCTCACCCCCTCCACACCTTTTTATTTTTATTCCCTCCTTCCCTTGTTTGTCTCTCTTTGGCCTGTGTGTGTGTGTGTGTGTGAGATGCTTCAGTGCCCTCTGTATTGTGGCTGCATTGTGCCAGTAGGCGTCGCCGCGACAGCCGTTGTCACGGTAGCATTGTGATGGGGTGTGTGTGTGTGTGTGTGTGGGGGGGGGTGTATTACAGTATCAATACTCTGACACTGCGACAAAAAGGACAGCAGCCGTAGCCACATATCACTCCACCTCTGCACTCCTCCTCCCATCCTCCTCCCTCCATCTCCACCCCCCTCCAACAACCCCCACCACCACCAAATCAATTTCTCCACCCCTCTTTTCAATTGATTTCCCACCATATCTCACTGAATATGTACATATTGATCCCCCCTCACCCCCTCCTTCTCTGCACTTTCTCTCCTGTTTTGCTCAAACATCTATCAGATTTCAGCCCCCCCACTCCGGCCCCCAACCCCCCCCCCAACACACTTTCCTCATCTTTCATTTCATCTCTCCCATTCTTCCCCTCTCTCTGTGCCATCTCTTCTGCCCTCCCCTCCACGATCATCCCATCGCACCTCCCTCCTCGTCTCCCTCCCTCACGGCTGTTTTTTTTTTTGTTTTTTTGTTTTGTTTTCTGGTTTAGTGTGTGTGCGTGCATGTGTGTGTGTGTACGCGTGTGTGTGTGCACCCCTGTCTCACTCACTCTCTGCATATTAATTGGTGCATTTCTGCTGCGGCGGAGAAAACAATCAAAGCGTCAGGGGCGGGCGACGATGCCATTGTGGCACATATGTACCAAGTGCACACACAAAGAGACAAACACACACACTTACACACACAGCCGTGCACGCACAGACACAAACATGTATGCCAATACACATCTATAACCTGCTGACACGCAGAATCTGCACTCACTCATTGATTTAGTGCACACATGCACATATGCCACAGACTTAGTCAGTCACTCAGACACACAATAGCAGGCTTACAATGGCTGATCCAGGAGATATGCTCTGCGTCAGCAAAGACATTTGAATTTCTGAGCCAACGTTTACCTTCACACACAGTGTGAGCGCTCAGACTCTGTAGAGGCCTGTGGCTGATTTTCAGGGGGAAGAGAACTCAAATGTTTCTGCGAAGAAAGCAAATGCTCAAAAGCAGAAGATGCTTCCAGAAGAGACAGGAGTTTCTCACAGGTTTCCTCTCATTGTTTAGCTTTGAGCTCAAGGATCCACGCTTGACTCTCACAGCTGAAAGTGGAATATTTTCCAGGTTTCATCAAATTTTCACTACGAGTTCAAAAAGGGGAAAAAGATCCTGAATCCAATGACTAAGACGATCCCTTCGTGCCAGCATCAATTTTGCAGCATAATGGGGGAATGTCTCGGGTCAAGAATGAAGCATCTTCACTTCTCCGTCTGTGATAATAAATGTTTAAATTGAAGGACTAAGATGAGGCTAAAGTGGTTGATTATAGTGATGAAGCCATGAAGAAAAATCAGGAGATTGTGAGGATTCCTGCTCTTTTCTATTCAATCCTGCAGACTTAAAAATAAGGACAGCATAGAAAACACAAAGGTTTAAAAAAAAAAACATCCAAAAAAGTCTCAGTGCAGTTGTCAGTGATCCTGATTTACTGCTTTGAGGCCAAAGATGAAAGATGGGACTGAGTGAAGCATTTTGTTTCCTCTTTCCTTCAAATGACACCACAGTAAATGTGTCAGACTGAGCCTTTATTTACTCCAATTTGCTATTTGACCCTCAACTTTTGACTTCAGTGACCCTGGGCTGAAAGAACAGAAGAAGATCATTTTCACAGCATGGGATGTATTTTTACTGCATGACATTACCTGTGCCTTCTCCTTCTTTCTCTTTATGAACATGGGTCATCAGTACAGCTCTGGAACGGCCTATTTCATATTTAACTGGAGCTTAACTATGAATGTATCTACAGGGAGAAGACTCCAGCTTCTATTGCCACACCAGTGGGGTTCCGCAGGGTTCTAGTCTCATCCCAGAACCCTGACCACTTCCTGGACTTCCCCACATCTTTGCACTCCATCTTTTGCTCACACGGTTTACATGACCTTTTCTGTGCTAATGACATACAACTCCTCCCCCATCAGAATAAGTTATATTCATCTCTGGCAATCATCGTCATCTCAGAAGTTCTAATCTAACCTTCAGATCTTCATCCAGCACAACTTTACCATCAACTTAGAATCCTTATCAATCTTCCCACAGAAGTTTTGGGGTTTATCAGTAAACTTTTTCAACTTTACAGGAACATTTTTAAGCCTTAGTCCCATGCACCCGTATGGGGGTTGACCCGTACCAGTGCTAAGGGGTGATGCTGTCAGTGCCCTTTTGCCACACTCCAGTTATTAGTAAGGTGAGATTACTAGCCCCTTACTGACCCCCGCATGAATGCAGCATGCACGGGGTGTGCACGTGATATGTGAGTGGCCGTGGGATGCCCTTCTAACAGTCAGGATACATGGAAGGAGTCCACAATTTTCACATGAACAGCACTAAGGACGACAACTCTGTCAGCACTACAAATGAAAAATCTGTACAACAACACGCCTGATCTTATGTGTTGTTTCAGTGTTCACTATGACCTGCCGCCTGCATGCCATTGGAGAAATAAATACTGGTTTACCCATTTTTAGCCGGCAGACAGGCCGTATCTAGCCATAATGGCAGTCGTCAAGCAGGCTTTACACTTCCCAGCATGTAGCTCTGTCCTCTCCAACATCAGAAGATCAGGCCTTACTGTCCTCCTGCTTCTAACTCTGATCATCACTGTGAATCCTGCAACAATCTTCTAACACGATCTCCAGCTGCAGCATCAAGGCCCTCCACATGATCTGCAATGTTGCTGTATGTCTTATTCTCAAACATGTATCTCCATCTACATCTCGTGTAAAAGCTGAACTTTTCTGCTAAAAACAAAATTCCCACAATGTGGCATTCTTTGCAGCTGAACAGCCCTTTACTGAGAGTTTGTGCCTCTGACTTTGCTTTTTTATGTCATATTGTTCATGGACAACCCCATTTATTTAAATAAACAAATGTATCCAAAAATTGCTTCTAAAAGTGCGATATCAGCAAAATTGTATGTCTTGTGTATATGATTCAGCTTAAAAAGCAGAGCTTTGTGAGCACATGGTCAATTCATTACAGGCACTAAGGAAACATCCAGAGCGTCAGACTCACTCATCTCTGAGCCACACTCACAGATTCCAGAGGTTCTAGAAAAGGTTATTTTGCTTTGTAAAAACAACTAAAAGCCTTCAAACCTTTTGACTGTTTTAGCCCATATATAATGTGTGGGTTTGTCCCCTTTGTGAAACCCTGTTAACCCTTGTGCTATCTTGGATGACCCCACCCTTACTTTGACATGTTCTCCCTACCATGACAAAGGTGGATAAAGGTGGAAAAATTTCATGTAATCCATTGAACCAGTGAAGATCACAAAAAATTGGAAAAAAAAAGGTTCAGAGCTCTGTCTAGTGGCTCTAGATGACCCAACTCCCAACGGTAAAGTGCCTAGGATAGCACAAGGGTTAACCACTGTGGATCCTTTCTGACTCCGTTTTTCTTACAGGCTTGCTGTTTAAAAGCAGGAAGTGTTTTTCCTAATAGATAAGTGGGAAAATCCCTTGATGGACAAGGTTACACATATCTCATGAAAGCACAAATGTTAAAAGAAAATGGGTTGAAAACTCAGATGTAATTTTAGACCTAAAAGCAAAGAAAACACTGTCTCGATGGAATCACTTTTTCTACAGTCCAGTCCTCTTCATTATTACACACAGCTGATCCAAACCATCTATGACCTAAATCCCAGGCAAAAAGTGTAGCTGTTTTAATTTGATTGTAATGAAGATAAAAAAAATACTTTTTTTATTGCATAATATGTATTCACAACAGAGCTGATCATGCTTTAAACTAAATGAGCTCATTTTAATGTGAGGCTGCTGTAGGTCTCACAATAGCTCGACAGAAACACAAGTGGCTGAAGAAGCAAGTCTCTTTCAAGAGATTTGTCTGTAATTAAAGTAATAGATTTCTAGTCAGCAGAACCCGGCTGGGACCTTTGTGTGTGGAGTTTGCATGTTCTCCTGGTGCATGTGTGAGTTTTCTCCAGGGACTTTGGATTTCTCCTACAGTCCAAAAACATGCTTCATAGGTTAGTATCTCTAAATTGTCGGTAGTTGTGAGTGTGTGGCCCTGCAACAGACTGGTGGACCTGTCCAGGGTGTACCCCACCTTAACCCAATGGTAGCTGGGATAGGCTCCAGCAACCCAAACTTGCAAGGGATTAGGTGGGTTTAGAAAACGGGTAACTGGATGGATAATATTGTTTCCAGCATGCTTGATTATGAAGGGATGTCTCAAAAAGCCAGAGATCTCCCAGAAGTAAGGATGGACAGAAGCTCTCCGCTCTGTAAAGGGGTGCTTGATAAAACTGTTGAATATTTTAAAAACTGCGTGCCTCATCATCAAACTGTAGTCTTTGAACATCTCCTCATCCTCAGAGCATCATCAAAAGAATCAGAGAAACCAAAAGATTCTGTGGATCAGGGACAGGGCCTTCAGTGGTCTTCAGACCCTCAGAAGAAACCACAGCGCTCATCAACATGATCTCAGCACTTAACGGTTTGCCTTTTAGGCAAAAATGAGACCAAATGCAATCCCAAAACTATGGAAACGTATCACCTCCATGCCTTGACATCTTCACTGGTTACTATGGTAATACTTCTGTCCCACTACATTAAGACTTGCAGCAGCATCACATTTATGATAAACTCAGTTGATGTATGAAACTCTGGATTAATGGAATTTAGACATATGTTTTTAAATGATCATTTTTGTTTTTGGCTAATTTAATGGGTTGAATGCTTTAAAGCATGAATGCTTTAAAGCATTCAACCCACTGTTTCACTTTTTGTCTTTATTTCTTTATTGTAGTATCTTCCCCCATTTTTTGTCACTTAACTCCTTCAACCATTTTCAGCTATTTTAAACCATTCAACTGGTAAATTCTCAGCTCTTTCAGCTTTTTTCCAGCTATGACTTTTGGTCTTTCCATCCTTGAACTTTTCAAGATATTCCAGGATTTCCAGGATATTTGCCTCTATTGAAATACATGGGGAATCCTTGGTGCAGAAGCTCGCTGGTTCGAGACCCTGCGCTGGCATTTTTCCCAAAAATATCTGTATTGTTATTGTGCTGTTTTCACTTAATTTATGGTCAACTTTGATCATTTCTTTATTTAGTTTTTTCCAATTATTATCCTTGAATGTTTCATTTCATTAAGCAATATAGCATTCAACCCTGGAAATGCAACTTCTTCTAGTTTGAAATTATTTGAGTCTGTAAAATATAAATAAAAACTTGATTAATTTCAGTGATGTAGTTAAAAAGACTAAAAGTGATTTAGCTTCATTGCATACTGTAAAACCAAGTGTTTATTTCTTATCATATAATCTGCAGATAATAAAAATGTCAGTGTTAAACTGAAATGTTGTAAAAGCATCCATATTTTGGAAGGTTGTGGTGTTGCACTATCTGGATGATGACATCTAACACTCAAGGTCTGTAAGCCTTTAAAAGCTCTAAATCAGGTGGCCAGGGTCGTTTCTTGTCAGTTCTGACATCTCATTGACTCTAAAGTCTTATAGTTTAATATAGACCTTTATTTTTTTACAAAATCCCTCTATGCTTCTTCACAACAACCAGTGGGGGTGGGAACACATAGAAACAGACATTTCCGTTGTATGTGGCACCGCAAACAAAATAATGATACAGGAAAAACAGCTTGTTTGTTAGCCCTCACAGTGGTGTCCTGCCATTCAGAAATAACCAGGAACTTCCAGAGAACTCCAGGTTTCCCTTCATTGATCTGCTTCATGGAGATGCTGCTTTTGTTTTCTGTTATGTGAATGCTATTGACAACAAACTATCCATCCATCCATCCATCCAGTCCATGAAGCTATGCGTCCACACCGACTCCAGCAGTACACGTTCAATTTCAATTGACCATTTCTAATGAAAACTTTGTGTAAGCACGCATATACACGGACGTTTTGGGCTTCTGTGTTTAAAAATCTCGCGTTCATGCATCGCTACATACATTTTTAAGATTGTTCTTGGGCTCTAAGTACAAAACGTTACCTATTGAACGTGCATTGCAAGTTGAACCAGGTTGAACTTTGACCAATCGGGGACTTGGATTTAGTAGTGAAGTGTGGATGCTGTCCCCTTTAAGTTCACATAAGTGCATAACAGTTTGAAAACTGATCATGGAGGAGAAATTATGAAATTAATTATTGCGGTTTGTGCCTAGACAGAATTCTATGACACCAATTTTTATATCGGAATAGAGCTGTGAAAGAAAAAGCCCGAGGCAGGTTTCACCAGATTTTCACAGCTTTGACATTTCACACCAAGCATCTTCCAACTGTAAGTACATGCACTGGTATCAGGTAGCACCAGTCCAATGTGAACACTATGCTAAATGCGTATTCAAGAATGTGTGTTTATTGCTTGAACACACATCACATGCTCAGTGTGAACATATGGTTACATAGTCATAAATACACACATAAACACTTAGGGACAATGTAGAGTTATCAATGAACCTTTGAAGTATGTTTTTGGACTGTGGGAGGAAAACTTGGAGAAAACCTACGCATGCACAGGAGAACATGCAAACTCCACAAAGCCAGGGTCTTGTTTTTGAGAGGTGGGAGCGTCAACTGTGCAGCCCTGCAGCAACAACCTGAACTTAAACCTCCACAGTCCTATGGAAGATAAGAAACAATCAAGTATTAAAGGATATATAAATATTTGTCTATAAAAAAGATTGATTCATTTGCTATTAATTTATTTTATTTTAAAGTAAAAATAAACATGAATGCACCAAACAGCTGACCAGACCAATAAAGGGTTAGGAGACAGAGGTGCAGCTGACTCACTGGTCAACTGAACATGAACAGCTGTGCAGAACTCCAGAAAGCAGGAGTTCTTGTTTCCAACATTCGTTTTTGTACACCGAGGAAGATTATTCAGAAGTGAATAACATTCAAAGCAGCTGCCAGTTTACTCAGCAAAGAATGTCCCATAGAGCCATTCCAAGGTCATAGCATGCAATGCTGAGAAACATACAAAGTAACTAAGGATCTACACTTCAGAGCTGTGATGTCAGAGTGGGGTAATTATTGACTGGCTTCTGGAACAATGTCCAGTGAACACATGAGAGCCAAGAAGAGTTCATTGCTGAACAAAACTCCGCTCAACACAGCACATGCACTTCACGTGCACAGTGGTGGAGGAGAAATGATCTGGGCTGGTTTTGTAGATAGAGGATCTGGATTTCCTAAAGACCTCTTTTATGCAAAACAAAAAAAAAAGTTTATTTTCTCTGGGTGGAGCTTGAAATCTTTTCTAATTTTGTTTTTGAGTTGGTTGATGACTGCAACTGTTTGCACTTGAGCTGCTGATAAATAGGCTTTGTCTGACAGGCTCCACCCACTTTAAATTTTGGTGGGTGAACACAATGCCAGCAAACATCAGGTATCGTCTTTGTATCAACTTAAACTGACTTTTAACATAAGTGTAATCTTTTATCAACCCTTATTGACCAGGTAAGCCCCCTCTCCCGATAACATAACCAGCACAAAGAGGTTCTTAGATCAACAAAGAGGTTAGTGCCTGTTAAGATTTCGCTTTGAGGGTCAGAATCCAGCACTAAAATGGTGGATATTCAAAGAACTTGGTATAAGTCAGATCCCAAACTATCACTGCAGCCAGATCAGCAGAAACCCAGTGAACCATCAGCTCGTCTGAGTACCACAGTCTCACAGCAGCAGGACAGTGGAAGCTCAGCAGAATATCTGCATCACGACAACTGATAGGAAATGGATGGATTGATGTTCAAGGATGGATTGTTGTTGTTGAGTTCAGAACATTGGGGGTTTTAGGATGTTTTTTTCTTTCAACTTTATTCTAACAATATAAAAAATAAAGAGTTTTCTAAGCTTATACTTGCCTCAAACTAAGACCCCACAGTCAAACCTAGAATTAGGAGGGGGAACATCTGCACGTGACTGCATGAGGGAGGTCTCTGACTGAGTCCTACTTTTATGTTGGCTTTCAGTCTCAGTGGAATGCTGATTGTTTAGCAAGGCTCAGTTATGTTTACTCTCATTGAAAGTCTGTGATCAGGACAAACATTAACACCTATGATTTCAGCCTCACACTGCCTCACACGTGTTTCAAACTAGGAACGAGGCTGTCTCTGCTTGTTTGTTCTATGAGTCTGAGGTCCAAGCCAGTCTGAAAGACTTAGACGGTAAATGCAAATGTTGCTTCATAACATGCATTAACACAACTAAAAGTTTGAGGTGAAACATTTTTGATCATGCTAAAGGAAAAATGTGCACCATACTTTCTGAACCTCATCAAATGCTTTTTAAGGCGACAAAAAATGTTTATTGAAGCTAAAAAAACGTGTCAATGTTTTAAAAAGAGACAATTGTGAAAGAACTGTCAAACATGGCAGGAAACATGAAGCTTAGGCTCCTGGGATTTCTTCCTGAAGTAAGCGGTGGACGTCGTTCCTAGAAATATGCATCATGACTGAAACCACAAACAGAACAAAAGTATTAAAGAAAACAATCGTGTAAAGACTTTTCATTGCTTTGATTTCTTTTACTTTTCAAAATGAATAACAGGTTTTGACACCGAAGGACTTAAAGAACACCTGTCATAGCTCAGACCTTTTGTCATGAAACACAACAACTTACACTGAAGAAAAATAACAAAGCAACACTTTTGTTTTTGCTCCCATTTGTCATGTGACAAACTCAATGATCTGAAACATTTTCTACCAACACAAAATAACCATTTGTCTTAAATATTGTTTACAAATCTGTCTAAATCTGTGATAATGACAAGCCCAGATATAGGCATGGGGGTTGGGTGCTACACCCCCCTAATGCTGTAACTGCCCTCCCAAAAGTGATGGCCTGCAAAAATCTACAATTAACTAAAGAAATAAAAATCCACACAATTTGAAAAATAATAAAAAACAAATAAAACAAAAGACAAAAAAATGAAGGATGGATGGACAGACAGAGGAACTAATAGACAGACAGAAAATAAATATAAAAGCAGCCTCAACAGAGCACAAACAAGTGTGCTGCTTGAGTTTAGTGTCAGGAAGAGCATTCAACATAAAACTTCATAAACATATTAAACAGATGAGGAAGTAGATATTTGGATAGATGAACTGATAAGATTGCTTGGCCACTCAATCATCACCTGCTTGCCTTCTTAAGGAGATCCTGGACCAGCATTCAACGCCAGTTCGTTGCACCCTGATGGTGCATAGCATGGGCCCGGTCTTGGCCATTGGTTCATGCCTCTGCCTAAGTCTCACTTGTCTCCAGGAATCCATTTCCACGTGTGGTCGCCTGAGTCAGCTGCTTTTCCGGATCTCAGCCTCGTCATTACCTTCCTGTCAAGCTACAAGTC